>JAULUF010000055.1:28620000-29100000 GCA_031834385.1 Semotilus atromaculatus | reverse complement strand
TTGGTTAGAAAGAAAGAAAGATTAGTTAGAAAGAAAGATAGATAGATTAGTTAGAAAGAAAAAAGATAGATTAGTTAGAAAGAAAGAAAGTAAGAAAGAAAGAAAGAAAGATTGGTTAGAAAGAAAGATAGATTAGTTAGAAAGATAGAAAGAAAGATAGATTAGTTAGAAAGAAAGAAACATAGATTAGTTAGAAAGAAAGAAAGAAAGATAGATTAGTTAGAAAGAAAGAAAGATTAGTTAGTTAGAAAGAAAGAAAGATAGATTAGTTAGAAAGAAAGATAGATTAGTTAGAAAAATAGATAGATAGATAGATTAGTTAGAAAGAAAGAAAGATAGATTAGTTAGAAAGATAGATAGATAGATAGATTAGTTAGAAAGAAAGAAAGATAGATTAGTTAGAAAGAAAGATAGATAGATTAGTTAGAAAGAAAGATAGATTAGTTAGAAAGAAAGATAGATTAGTTAGAAAGATAGATAGATAGATAGATAGATAGATTAGTTAGAAAGAAAGAAAGATAGATTAGTTAGAAAGAAAGATAGATAGATTAGTTAGAAAGAAAGAAAGATTAGTTAGAAAGAAAGAAAGATAGATTAGTTAGAAAGAATGAAAAAAGAAAGAAAGAAAGAAAGATTGGTTAGAAAGAAAGATAGATTAGTTAGTAAGAAAGATATAAAGAAAGATGGATTAGTTAGAAAGAAAGAAACATAGATTAGTTAGAAAGAAAGAAAGAAAGAAAGATAGATTAGTTAGAAAGACTAGTTAGTTAGAAAGAAAGAGATAGATTAGTTAGAAAGAAAGATAGATAGATAGATAGATTAGTTAGAAAGAAAGATAGATTAGTTAGAAAGATAGATAGATAAGTTAGAAAGAAAGAAAGAAAGATTAGTTAGAAAGAAAGAAAGATAGATTGGTTAGAAAGAAAGAAAGATTAGTTAGAAAGAAAGATAGATAGATTAGTTAGAAAGAAAAAAGATAGATTAGTTAGAAAGAAAGAAAGTAAGAAAGAAAGAAAGAAAGATTGGTTAGAAAGAAAGATAGATTAGTTAGAAAGATAGAAAGAAAGATAGATTAGTTAGAAAGAAAGAAACATAGATTAGTTAGAAAGAAAGAAAGAAAGATAGATTAGTTAGAAAGAAAGAAAGATATATTAGTTAGAAAGAAAGATAGATAGATTAGTTAGAAAAAAAGATAGATTAGTTAGAAAGAAAGAAAGATAGATTAGTTAGAAAGAAACATAGATAGATTAGTTAGAAAGAAAGAAAGATTAGTTAGAAAGAAAGAAAGAATGATAGATTAGTTAGAAAGAAAGATAGATTAGTAAGAAAGAAAGAAAGGAATAAAGAACGATAGATTAGTTAGAAATAAAGATAAAGTAGTTAGAAAGAAAGATAGATAGATTAGTTAGAAAGAAAGATAGATAGATAGATTAGTTAGAAAGAAAGATAGATTATTTAGAAAGAAAGAAAGATAGATTAGTTAGAAAGAAAGAAAGATTAGTTAGAAAGAAAGATAGATTAGTTAGAAAGAAAAAAAGAAAGAAAGAAAGAAAAATTGGTTAGAAAGAAAGATAGATTAGTTTGAAAGATAGAGATTAGTTAGAAAGAAAGAAAAGATTAGTTAGAATGAAAGAAAGATAGATAGATTAGTTAGTTAGAAAGAAAGATAGATAGATTAGTTAGAAAGAAAGAAAGATTAGTTAGAAAGAAAAAAGATAGATTAGTTAGAAAGAAAGAATAAAAGAAAGTAAGAAAGAAAGAATGAAAGATTGGTTAGAAAGAAAGAGAT
Source organism: Semotilus atromaculatus (assembly GCA_031834385.1). Classification (NCBI taxonomy): domain Eukaryota; kingdom Metazoa; phylum Chordata; class Actinopteri; order Cypriniformes; family Leuciscidae; genus Semotilus; species Semotilus atromaculatus. The sequence goes on along the minus strand of JAULUF010000055.1, from coordinate 29,098,211 downwards.
TAGTTAGAAAGATAGATAGATTAGTTAGAAAGAAAGAAAAGTTAGAATGAAAGAAAGATAGAGTAGTTAGAAAGAAAGAAAGATAGATAGATTAGTTAGAAAGAAAGATAGATTAGTTAGAAAGAAAGTAAGGTAGATTAGTTAGAAAGAAAGATAGATTAGTTAGAAAGAAGAAAGATAGATTAGTTAGAAAGAAAGAAAGATTAGTTAGAAAGAAAGAAAGATAGATCAGTTAGCAAGAAAGAAATATTAGTTAGAAAGAAAGAAAGATTAGTTTGAAAGAAAGAAAGATTAGTTTGAAAGAAAGATAGATTAGTAAGAAAGAAAGAAATAAAGAAAGATTAGGTAGAAAGAAAGAAAGATTAGTTAGAAAGAAAGAAAGATAAGTTAGAAAGATAGATAGATAGATAGATAGATAGATAGATAGATAGATAGATAGATAGATAGATAGATAGATAGATAAAGTTCATTAGTACATATAGAATGGTAGTTTAATTGAATCTAGGGCTTCAGGGAGTTTAGATTTGAGTTTTTGTGTTGTTCACTACTGGGCCACCGTAGTCTTGGCTCAATTTGAACTGTTGCAATGAAAGTCAATGGGATTTTTATGATTTTTAATATTAATTTTTAAGAAATCTGAAAGTCAAATCAGTTTGAAAAGATATAGCACACCGAGTCAGAACAGTCTGAAGGTCTGACCCGAGTTTGGAGTTTGTAGAGTTAAAGCTCTAGGACGAGTTAGAGTCAGAATTTTTTGGGTAAGAAAAATAAGAAGAAGAAGAATAACTAGAAAAAGTTCGTCGAGACAAACTTTAAGTTGGCTTGTGAAAGTTTGGACCAATAAGTTTGAAGAAGTTTAAAGTTTAAATTAGTTTAAAGTTTAATTAGTTTATAGTTCAGTAAGAAAGAAAGAAAGATAGATTAGTTAGAAAGAAAGATAAAAAAAAGATTAGTAAGAAAGAAAGAAAGATAGATTAGTTAGAAAGAAAGAAAGAAAGAAAGATAGATTAGTTAGAAATAAAAAAATAAAAAAAGATTAGTAAGAAAGAAAGATAGATTAGTTAGAAAGAAAGAAAGATAGATTAGTAAGAAAGAAAGAAAGATAGATTAGTAAGAAAGAAAGAAAGAAAAAAATAGTAAGAAAGAAAGAAAGATAGATTAGTAAGAAAGAGAAAGAAAGATAGATTAGTTAGAAATAAAAAAATAAAAAAAGATTAGTAAGAAAGAAAGATAGATTAGTTAGAAAGAAAGAAGGAAAGAAAGATAGATTAGTAAGAAAGAAAAAAAGATAGATTAGTAAGAGAAAGATTGATTAGTAAGAAAGATAGATAGATTAGTTAGACAGAGAGAAAAAAGATTAGTAAGAAAGAAAGATAGATTAGTAAGAAAGAAAGAAAGATAGATTAGTTAGAAAGAAAGAAAGATAGATTAGTAAGAAAGAAAGATAGATTAGTAAGAAAGAAAGAAAGAAAAAGATTAGTAAGAAAGAAAGAAAGATAGATTAGTTAGAAAGAAAGAAAAAAGATTAGTAAGAAAGAAAGAAAGATTAGTAAGAAAGAAAGATAGATTAGTTAGAAAGAAAGAAAGAAAAAAGATTAGTAAGAAAGAAAGAAAAAAAGATTAGTAAGAAAGAAAGAAAGATAGATTAGTAAGAAAGAAAGAAAGAAAAAAAGATTAGCAAGAAAGAAAGAAAGAAAGATAGATTAGTTAGAAAGAAAGAAAAAAAAGATTAGTAAGAAAGAAAGAAAGAAAGAAAAAAAGATTAGTAAGAAAGAAAGATAGATTAGTTAGAAAGAAAGAAAAAAAAGATTAGTAAGAAAGAAAGAAAGAAAAAAAGATTAGTAAGAAAGAAAGATAGATTAGTTAGAAAGAAAGAAAAAAGATTAGTAAGAAAGAAAGAAAAAAAGATTAGTAAGAAAGAAAGAAAGATAGATTAGTTAGAAAGAAAGAAAGAAAAAAAGATTAGCAAGAAAGAAAGAAAGAAAGATAGATTAGTTAGAAAGAAAGAAAAAAAAGATTAGTAAGAAAGAAAGAAAGAAAGAAAAAAAGATTAGTAAGAAAGAAAGAAAAAAAGATTAGTAAGAAAGAAAGATAGATTAGTAAGAAAGAAAGAAAGAAAAAAAGATTAGCAAGAAAGAAAGAAAGATAGATTAGTTAGAAAGAAAGAAAAAAAAGATTAGTAAGAAAGAAAGAAAGAAAAAAAGATTAGTAAGAAAGAAAGATAGATTAGTTAAAAAGAAAGAAAGAAAAAAGATTAGTAAGAAAGAAAGAAAAAAGATTAGCAAGAAAGAAAGAAAGAAAGATAGATTAGTTAGAAAGAAAGAAAAAAAAGATTAGTAAGAAAGAAAGAAAGAAAGAAAAAAAGATTAGTAAGAAAGAAAGATAGATTAGTTAGAAAGAAAGAAAAAAGATTAGTAAGAAAGAAAGAAAAAAAGATTAGTAAGAAAGAAAGAAAGATAGATTAGTAAGAAAGAAAGAAAAAAAGATTAGTAAGAAAGAAAGAAGGATAGATTAGTAAGAAAGAAAGAAAGAAAAAAGATTAGCAAGAAAGAAAGAAAGAAAGATAGATTAGTTAGAAAGAAAGAAAAAAAAGATTAGTTAGAAAGAAAGAAAGAAAGAAAAAAAGATTAGTAAGAAAGAAAGAAAGAAAGAAAAAAAGATTAGTAAGAAAGAAAGATAGATTAGTTAGAAAGAAAGAAAAAAGATTAGTAAGAAAGAAAGAAAAAAAGATTAGTAAGAAAGAAAGATAGATTAGTAAGAAAGAAAGAAAAAAGATTAGAAAGAAAGAAAGATAGATTAGTAAGAAAGAAAGAAAGAAAAAAAGATTAGCAAGAAAGAAAGAAAGATAGATTAGTTAGAAAGAAAGAAAAAAAAGATTAGTAAGAAAGAAAGAAAGATAGATTAGTAAGAAAGAAAGATAGATTAGTTAGAAAGAAAGAAAGAAAAAAGATTAGTAAGAAAGAAAGAAAAAAAGATTAGTAAGAAAGAAAGAAAGAAAACAAGATTAGTAAGAAAGAAAGAAAGATAGATTAGTTAGAAAGAAAGAAAGAAAAAAAGATTAGTAAGAAAGAAAGATAGATTAGTAAGAAAGAAAGATAGAAAAAAAGATTAGTAAGAAAGAAAGAAAGATAGATTAGTAAGACAGAAAGAAAGAAAAAAAGATTAGTAAGAATGAAAGAAAGATAGATTAGTAAGAAAGAAAGAAAGATAGATTAGTAAGAAAGAAAGAAAGAAAAAAAGATTAGTAAGAATGAAAGAAAGATAGATTAGTAAGAAAGAAAGAAAGATAGATTAGTAAGAAAGAAAGAAAGAAAAAGATTAGTAAGAAAGAAAGAAAGATAGATTAGTAAGAAAGAAAGAAAGAAAAAAGATTAGCAAGAAAGAAAGAAAGAAAGATAGATTAGTTAGAAAGAAAGATAGATAGATTAGTTAGAAAGAAAGATAGATTAGTTAGAATGAAAGAAAGATAGAGTAGTTAGAAAGAAAGAAAGATAGATTAGTTAGAAAGAAAGAGATTAGTTAGAAAGAAAGAAAGAGATTAGTTAGAAAGAAAGAGATTAGTTAGAAAGAAAGATAGATAGATTAGTTAGAAAGAAAGAGATTAGTTAGAAAGAAAGATAGATAGATTATTTAGAAAGAAACATAGATAGATTAGTTAGAAAGAAAGATAGATTAGTTAGAAAGAAACATAGATAGATTAGTTAGAAAGAAATAAAGAAATAAAGATAGATTAGTTTGAAAGAAATAAAGAAAGATAGATTAGTTAGAAAGAAAAAAAGATAGATTAGTTAGAAAGAAATAAAGAAATAAAGATAGATTAGTTAGAAAGAAAGAAAGATAGATTAGTTAGAAAGAAAGAAAGATAGATTAGTTAGAAAGAAAAAAGATAGATTAGTTTGAAAGAAATAAAGAAAGATAGATTAGTTAGAAAGAAAGATAGATAGATTAGTTAGAAAGAAAGAGATTAGTTAGAAAGAAACATAGATAGATTAGTTAGAAAGAAAGAAAGATAGATTAGTTAGAAGGAAATATTAGTTAGAAAGAAAGAAAGATAGATTAGTTAGAAAGAAAGAAAGATAGATTAGTTTGAAAGAAATAAAGAAAGATAGATTAGTTAGAAAGAAAGAAAGAAAGAAAGAAAGATAGATAGATAGATAGATAGATAGATAGATAGATAGATAGATAGATAGATAGATAGATAGATAGATAGATAAGAAAGAAAGATAGATTAGTTAGAAATAAAGATATATAGATAGATTAGTTAGAAAGAAAGAAAGATAGATAGATAGATAGATAGATAGATAGATAGATAGATAGATAGATAGATAGATAGATAGATAGATAGATAGATAGATAGATAGATAAGAAAGAAAGATAGATTAGTTAGAAAGAAAGATAGATTAGTTAGAAAGAAAGAAAGATAGATTAGTTAGAAAGAAAGAAAGATAGATTAGTTAGAAAGAAAGAAAGATAGATTAGTTAGAAAGAAAAAAAGATAGATTAGTTAGAAAGAAAGAGATTAGTTAGAAAGAAAGAAAGAGATTAGTTAGAAAGAAAGAGATTAGTTAGAAAGAAAGATAGATAGATTAGTTAGAAAGAAAGATAGATAGATTAGTTAGAAAGAAACATAGATAGATTAGTTAGAAAGAAAGAAAGATAGATTAGTTAGAAGGAAATATTAGTTAGAAAGAAAGATTAGTTAGAAAGAAAGAAAGATAGATTAGTTTAGAAATAAAGAGATTAGTTAGAAAGAAAGAAAGATAGATTAGTTAGAAAGGAAGAAAGATAGATTAGTTAGAAAGGAAGAAAGATCAGATAGATAGATAGATAGATAGATAGATAGATAGATAGATAGATAGATAAGTTAGAAAGAGATAGATAGATAGATAGATAGATAGATAGATAGATAGATAGATAGATAGATAGATAGATAGATAGATAGATAGATAGAGTTCATAAGTACATATAGAATGGGAGTTTAATTGAGTCCAAGGCTTTAGGGAATTTAGATTTGAGTTTATTTGGTGTAGACTACTGGGCCACCGTAGTCTTGGCTCATTTTGAACTGTTACAATGAAAGTCAATGGGATTTTTATGATTTTTAATATTAATTTTTAAGAAATCTGAAAGTCAAATCAGTCTGAAAAGATATAGCACACTAAGTCAGAACAGTTTGAAGGTCTGACCCGAGTTTGGAGTTTGTAGAGTTAAAGCTCTAGGACGAGTTAGAGTTTAAATTTTAGAGTCAGAAGAATAATAATAATAACTAGAAAAAGTTCGTCGAGACAAACTTTAAGTTGGCTTGTGAAAGTTTGGACCAATAAGTTTGAAGAAGTTTAAAGTTTAAATTAGTTTAAAGTTTAATTAGTTTATAGTTCAGTAAGAAAGAAAGAAAGATAGATTAGTTAGAAAGAAAGATAAAAAAAAGATTAGTAAGAAAGAAAGAAAGATAGATTAGTTAGAAAGAAAGAAAGAAAGAAAGATAGATTAGTTAGAAATAAAAAAATAAAAAAAGATTAGTAAGAAAGAAAGATAGATTAGTTAGAAAGAAAGAAAGATAGATTAGTAAGAAAGAAAGAAAGATAGATTAGTAAGAAAGAAAGAAAGAAAAAAATAGTAAGAAAGAAAGAAAGATAGATTAGTAAGAAAGAGAAAGAAAGATAGATTAGTTAGAAATAAAAAAATAAAAAAAGATTAGTAAGAAAGAAAGATAGATTAGTTAGAAAGAAAGAAGGAAAGAAAGATAGATTAGTAAGAAAGAAAAAAAGATAGATTAGTAAGAGAAAGATTGATTAGTAAGAAAGATAGATAGATTAGTTAGACAGAGAGAAAAAAGATTAGTAAGAAAGAAAGATAGATTAGTAAGAAAGAAAGAAAGATAGATTAGTTAGAAAGAAAGAAAGATAGATTAGTAAGAAAGAAAGATAGATTAGTAAGAAAGAAAGAAAGAAAAAGATTAGTAAGAAAGAAAGAAAGATAGATTAGTTAGAAAGAAAGAAAAAAGATTAGTAAGAAAGAAAGAAAGATTAGTAAGAAAGAAAGATAGATTAGTTAGAAAGAAAGAAAGAAAAAAGATTAGTAAGAAAGAAAGAAAAAAAGATTAGTAAGAAAGAAAGAAAGATAGATTAGTAAGAAAGAAAGAAAGAAAAAAAGATTAGCAAGAAAGAAAGAAAGAAAGATAGATTAGTTAGAAAGAAAGAAAAAAAAGATTAGTAAGAAAGAAAGAAAGAAAGAAAAAAAGATTAGTAAGAAAGAAAGATAGATTAGTTAGAAAGAAAGAAAAAAAAGATTAGTAAGAAAGAAAGAAAGAAAAAAAGATTAGTAAGAAAGAAAGATAGATTAGTTAGAAAGAAAGAAAAAAGATTAGTAAGAAAGAAAGAAAAAAAGATTAGTAAGAAAGAAAGAAAGATAGATTAGTTAGAAAGAAAGAAAGAAAAAAAGATTAGCAAGAAAGAAAGAAAGAAAGATAGATTAGTTAGAAAGAAAGAAAAAAAAGATTAGTAAGAAAGAAAGAAAGAAAGAAAAAAAGATTAGTAAGAAAGAAAGAAAAAAAGATTAGTAAGAAAGAAAGATAGATTAGTAAGAAAGAAAGAAAGAAAAAAAGATTAGCAAGAAAGAAAGAAAGATAGATTAGTTAGAAAGAAAGAAAAAAAAGATTAGTAAGAAAGAAAGAAAGAAAAAAAGATTAGTAAGAAAGAAAGATAGATTAGTTAAAAAGAAAGAAAGAAAAAAGATTAGTAAGAAAGAAAGAAAAAAGATTAGCAAGAAAGAAAGAAAGAAAGATAGATTAGTTAGAAAGAAAGAAAAAAAAGATTAGTAAGAAAGAAAGAAAGAAAGAAAAAAAGATTAGTAAGAAAGAAAGATAGATTAGTTAGAAAGAAAGAAAAAAGATTAGTAAGAAAGAAAGAAAAAAAGATTAGTAAGAAAGAAAGAAAGATAGATTAGTAAGAAAGAAAGAAAAAAAGATTAGTAAGAAAGAAAGAAGGATAGATTAGTAAGAAAGAAAGAAAGAAAAAAGATTAGCAAGAAAGAAAGAAAGAAAGATAGATTAGTTAGAAAGAAAGAAAAAAAAGATTAGTTAGAAAGAAAGAAAGAAAGAAAAAAAGATTAGTAAGAAAGAAAGAAAGAAAGAAAAAAAGATTAGTAAGAAAGAAAGATAGATTAGTTAGAAAGAAAGAAAAAAGATTAGTAAGAAAGAAAGAAAAAAAGATTAGTAAGAAAGAAAGATAGATTAGTAAGAAAGAAAGAAAAAAGATTAGAAAGAAAGAAAGATAGATTAGTAAGAAAGAAAGAAAGAAAAAAAGATTAGCAAGAAAGAAAGAAAGATAGATTAGTTAGAAAGAAAGAAAAAAAAGATTAGTAAGAAAGAAAGAAAGATAGATTAGTAAGAAAGAAAGATAGATTAGTTAGAAAGAAAGAAAGAAAAAAGATTAGTAAGAAAGAAAGAAAAAAAGATTAGTAAGAAAGAAAGAAAGAAAACAAGATTAGTAAGAAAGAAAGAAAGATAGATTAGTTAGAAAGAAAGAAAGAAAAAAAGATTAGTAAGAAAGAAAGATAGATTAGTAAGAAAGAAAGATAGAAAAAAAGATTAGTAAGAAAGAAAGAAAGATAGATTAGTAAGACAGAAAGAAAGAAAAAAAGATTAGTAAGAATGAAAGAAAGATAGATTAGTAAGAAAGAAAGAAAGATAGATTAGTAAGAAAGAAAGAAAGAAAAAAAGATTAGTAAGAATGAAAGAAAGATAGATTAGTAAGAAAGAAAGAAAGATAGATTAGTAAGAAAGAAAGAAAGAAAAAGATTAGTAAGAAAGAAAGAAAGATAGATTAGTAAGAAAGAAAGAAAGAAAAAAGATTAGCAAGAAAGAAAGAAAGAAAGATAGATTAGTTAGAAAGAAAGATAGATAGATTAGTTAGAAAGAAAGATAGATTAGTTAGAATGAAAGAAAGATAGAGTAGTTAGAAAGAAAGAAAGATAGATTAGTTAGAAAGAAAGAGATTAGTTAGAAAGAAAGAAAGAGATTAGTTAGAAAGAAAGAGATTAGTTAGAAAGAAAGATAGATAGATTAGTTAGAAAGAAAGAGATTAGTTAGAAAGAAAGATAGATAGATTATTTAGAAAGAAACATAGATAGATTAGTTAGAAAGAAAGATAGATTAGTTAGAAAGAAACATAGATAGATTAGTTAGAAAGAAATAAAGAAATAAAGATAGATTAGTTTGAAAGAAATAAAGAAAGATAGATTAGTTAGAAAGAAAAAAAGATAGATTAGTTAGAAAGAAATAAAGAAATAAAGATAGATTAGTTAGAAAGAAAGAAAGATAGATTAGTTAGAAAGAAAGAAAGATAGATTAGTTAGAAAGAAAAAAGATAGATTAGTTTGAAAGAAATAAAGAAAGATAGATTAGTTAGAAAGAAAGATAGATAGATTAGTTAGAAAGAAAGAGATTAGTTAGAAAGAAACATAGATAGATTAGTTAGAAAGAAAGAAAGATAGATTAGTTAGAAGGAAATATTAGTTAGAAAGAAAGAAAGATAGATTAGTTAGAAAGAAAGAAAGATAGATTAGTTTGAAAGAAATAAAGAAAGATAGATTAGTTAGAAAGAAAGAAAGAAAGAAAGAAAGATAGATAGATAGATAGATAGATAGATAGATAGATAGATAGATAGATAGATAAGAAAGAAAGATAGATTAGTTAGAAATAAAGATATATAGATAGATTAGTTAGAAAGAAAGAAAGATAGATAGATAGATAGATAGATAGATAGATAGATAGATAGATAGATAGATAGATAGATAGATAGATAGATAGATAGATAGATAAGAAAGAAAGATAGATTAGTTAGAAAGAAAGATAGATTAGTTAGAAAGAAAGAAAGATAGATTAGTTAGAAAGAAAGAAAGATAGATTAGTTAGAAAGAAAGAAAGATAGATTAGTTAGAAAGAAAAAAAGATAGATTAGTTAGAAAGAAAGAGATTAGTTAGAAAGAAAGAAAGAGATTAGTTAGAAAGAAAGAGATTAGTTAGAAAGAAAGATAGATAGATTAGTTAGAAAGAAAGATAGATAGATTAGTTAGAAAGAAACATAGATAGATTAGTTAGAAAGAAAGAAAGATAGATTAGTTAGAAGGAAATATTAGTTAGAAAGAAAGATTAGTTAGAAAGAAAGAAAGATAGATTAGTTTAGAAATAAAGAGATTAGTTAGAAAGAAAGAAAGATAGATTAGTTAGAAAGGAAGAAAGATAGATTAGTTAGAAAGGAAGAAAGATCAGATAGATAGATAGATAGATAGATAGATAGATAGATAGATAGATAAGTTAGAAAGAGATAGATAGATAGATAGATAGATAGATAGATAGATAGATAGATAGATAGATAGATAGATAGATAGATAGAGTTCATAAGTACATATAGAATGGGAGTTTAATTGAGTCCAAGGCTTTAGGGAATTTAGATTTGAGTTTATTTGGTGTAGACTACTGGGCCACCGTAGTCTTGGCTCATTTTGAACTGTTACAATGAAAGTCAATGGGATTTTTATGATTTTTAATATTAATTTTTAAGAAATCTGAAAGTCAAATCAGTCTGAAAAGATATAGCACACTAAGTCAGAACAGTTTGAAGGTCTGACCCGAGTTTGGAGTTTGTAGAGTTAAAGCTCTAGGACGAGTTAGAGTTTAAATTTTAGAGTCAGAAGAATAATAATAACTAGAAAAAGTTCGTCGAGACAAACTTTAAGTTGGCTTGTGAAAGTTTGGACCAATAAGTTTGAAGAAGTTTAAAGTTTAAATTAGTTTAAAGTTTAATTAGTTTATAGTTCAGTAAGAAAGAAAGAAAGATAGATTAGTTAGAAAGAAAGATAAAAAAAAGATTAGTAAGAAAGAAAGAAAGATAGATTAGTTAGAAAGAAAGAAAGAAAGAAAGATAGATTAGTTAGAAATAAAAAAATAAAAAAAGATTAGTAAGAAAGAAAGATAGATTAGTTAGAAAGAAAGAAAGATAGATTAGTAAGAAAGAAAGAAAGATAGATTAGTAAGAAAGAAAGAAAGAAAAAAATAGTAAGAAAGAAAGAAAGATAGATTAGTAAGAAAGAGAAAGAAAGATAGATTAGTTAGAAATAAAAAAATAAAAAAAGATTAGTAAGAAAGAAAGATAGATTAGTTAGAAAGAAAGAAGGAAAGAAAGATAGATTAGTAAGAAAGAAAAAAAGATAGATTAGTAAGAGAAAGATTGATTAGTAAGAAAGATAGATAGATTAGTTAGACAGAGAGAAAAAAGATTAGTAAGAAAGAAAGATAGATTAGTAAGAAAGAAAGAAAGATAGATTAGTTAGAAAGAAAGAAAGATAGATTAGTAAGAAAGAAAGATAGATTAGTAAGAAAGAAAGAAAGAAAAAGATTAGTAAGAAAGAAAGAAAGATAGATTAGTTAGAAAGAAAGAAAAAAGATTAGTAAGAAAGAAAGAAAGATTAGTAAGAAAGAAAGATAGATTAGTTAGAAAGAAAGAAAGAAAAAAGATTAGTAAGAAAGAAAGAAAAAAAGATTAGTAAGAAAGAAAGAAAGATAGATTAGTAAGAAAGAAAGAAAGAAAAAAAGATTAGCAAGAAAGAAAGAAAGAAAGATAGATTAGTTAGAAAGAAAGAAAAAAAAGATTAGTAAGAAAGAAAGAAAGAAAGAAAAAAAGATTAGTAAGAAAGAAAGATAGATTAGTTAGAAAGAAAGAAAAAAAAGATTAGTAAGAAAGAAAGAAAGAAAAAAAGATTAGTAAGAAAGAAAGATAGATTAGTTAGAAAGAAAGAAAAAAGATTAGTAAGAAAGAAAGAAAAAAAGATTAGTAAGAAAGAAAGAAAGATAGATTAGTTAGAAAGAAAGAAAGAAAAAAAGATTAGCAAGAAAGAAAGAAAGAAAGATAGATTAGTTAGAAAGAAAGAAAAAAAAGATTAGTAAGAAAGAAAGAAAGAAAGAAAAAAAGATTAGTAAGAAAGAAAGAAAAAAAGATTAGTAAGAAAGAAAGATAGATTAGTAAGAAAGAAAGAAAGAAAAAAAGATTAGCAAGAAAGAAAGAAAGATAGATTAGTTAGAAAGAAAGAAAAAAAAGATTAGTAAGAAAGAAAGAAAGAAAAAAAGATTAGTAAGAAAGAAAGATAGATTAGTTAAAAAGAAAGAAAGAAAAAAGATTAGTAAGAAAGAAAGAAAAAAGATTAGCAAGAAAGAAAGAAAGAAAGATAGATTAGTTAGAAAGAAAGAAAAAAAAGATTAGTAAGAAAGAAAGAAAGAAAGAAAAAAAGATTAGTAAGAAAGAAAGATAGATTAGTTAGAAAGAAAGAAAAAAGATTAGTAAGAAAGAAAGAAAAAAAGATTAGTAAGAAAGAAAGAAAGATAGATTAGTAAGAAAGAAAGAAAAAAAGATTAGTAAGAAAGAAAGAAGGATAGATTAGTAAGAAAGAAAGAAAGAAAAAAGATTAGCAAGAAAGAAAGAAAGAAAGATAGATTAGTTAGAAAGAAAGAAAAAAAAGATTAGTTAGAAAGAAAGAAAGAAAGAAAAAAAGATTAGTAAGAAAGAAAGAAAGAAAGAAAAAAAGATTAGTAAGAAAGAAAGATAGATTAGTTAGAAAGAAAGAAAAAAGATTAGTAAGAAAGAAAGAAAAAAAGATTAGTAAGAAAGAAAGATAGATTAGTAAGAAAGAAAGAAAAAAGATTAGAAAGAAAGAAAGATAGATTAGTAAGAAAGAAAGAAAGAAAAAAAGATTAGCAAGAAAGAAAGAAAGATAGATTAGTTAGAAAGAAAGAAAAAAAAGATTAGTAAGAAAGAAAGAAAGATAGATTAGTAAGAAAGAAAGATAGATTAGTTAGAAAGAAAGAAAGAAAAAAGATTAGTAAGAAAGAAAGAAAAAAAGATTAGTAAGAAAGAAAGAAAGAAAACAAGATTAGTAAGAAAGAAAGAAAGATAGATTAGTTAGAAAGAAAGAAAGAAAAAAAGATTAGTAAGAAAGAAAGATAGATTAGTAAGAAAGAAAGATAGAAAAAAAGATTAGTAAGAAAGAAAGAAAGATAGATTAGTAAGACAGAAAGAAAGAAAAAAAGATTAGTAAGAATGAAAGAAAGATAGATTAGTAAGAAAGAAAGAAAGATAGATTAGTAAGAAAGAAAGAAAGAAAAAAAGATTAGTAAGAATGAAAGAAAGATAGATTAGTAAGAAAGAAAGAAAGATAGATTAGTAAGAAAGAAAGAAAGAAAAAGATTAGTAAGAAAGAAAGAAAGATAGATTAGTAAGAAAGAAAGAAAGAAAAAAGATTAGCAAGAAAGAAAGAAAGAAAGATAGATTAGTTAGAAAGAAAGATAGATAGATTAGTTAGAAAGAAAGATAGATTAGTTAGAATGAAAGAAAGATAGAGTAGTTAGAAAGAAAGAAAGATAGATTAGTTAGAAAGAAAGAGATTAGTTAGAAAGAAAGAAAGAGATTAGTTAGAAAGAAAGAGATTAGTTAGAAAGAAAGATAGATAGATTAGTTAGAAAGAAAGAGATTAGTTAGAAAGAAAGATAGATAGATTATTTAGAAAGAAACATAGATAGATTAGTTAGAAAGAAAGATAGATTAGTTAGAAAGAAACATAGATAGATTAGTTAGAAAGAAATAAAGAAATAAAGATAGATTAGTTTGAAAGAAATAAAGAAAGATAGATTAGTTAGAAAGAAAAAAAGATAGATTAGTTAGAAAGAAATAAAGAAATAAAGATAGATTAGTTAGAAAGAAAGAAAGATAGATTAGTTAGAAAGAAAGAAAGATAGATTAGTTAGAAAGAAAAAAGATAGATTAGTTTGAAAGAAATAAAGAAAGATAGATTAGTTAGAAAGAAAGATAGATAGATTAGTTAGAAAGAAAGAGATTAGTTAGAAAGAAACATAGATAGATTAGTTAGAAAGAAAGAAAGATAGATTAGTTAGAAGGAAATATTAGTTAGAAAGAAAGAAAGATAGATTAGTTAGAAAGAAAGAAAGATAGATTAGTTTGAAAGAAATAAAGAAAGATAGATTAGTTAGAAAGAAAGAAAGAAAGAAAGAAAGATAGATAGATAGATAGATAGATAGATAGATAGATAGATAGATAGATAGATAGATAGATAGATAGATAGATAAGAAAGAAAGATAGATTAGTTAGAAATAAAGATATATAGATAGATTAGTTAGAAAGAAAGAAAGATAGATAGATAGATAGATAGATAGATAGATAGATAGATAGATAGATAGATAGATAGATAGATAGATAGATAGATAGATAGATAGATAAGAAAGAAAGATAGATTAGTTAGAAAGAAAGATAGATTAGTTAGAAAGAAAGAAAGATAGATTAGTTAGAAAGAAAGAAAGATAGATTAGTTAGAAAGAAAGAAAGATAGATTAGTTAGAAAGAAAAAAAGATAGATTAGTTAGAAAGAAAGAGATTAGTTAGAAAGAAAGAAAGAGATTAGTTAGAAAGAAAGAGATTAGTTAGAAAGAAAGATAGATAGATTAGTTAGAAAGAAAGATAGATAGATTAGTTAGAAAGAAACATAGATAGATTAGTTAGAAAGAAAGAAAGATAGATTAGTTAGAAGGAAATATTAGTTAGAAAGAAAGATTAGTTAGAAAGAAAGAAAGATAGATTAGTTTAGAAATAAAGAGATTAGTTAGAAAGAAAGAAAGATAGATTAGTTAGAAAGGAAGAAAGATAGATTAGTTAGAAAGGAAGAAAGATCAGATAGATAGATAGATAGATAGATAGATAGATAGATAGATAGATAGATAAGTTAGAAAGAGATAGATAGATAGATAGATAGATAGATAGATAGATAGATAGATAGATAGATAGATAGATAGAGTTCATAAGTACATATAGAATGGGAGTTTAATTGAGTCCAAGGCTTTAGGGAATTTAGATTTGAGTTTATTTGGTGTAGACTACTGGGCCACCGTAGTCTTGGCTCATTTTGAACTGTTACAATGAAAGTCAATGGGATTTTTATGATTTTTAATATTAATTTTTAAGAAATCTGAAAGTCAAATCAGTCTGAAAAGATATAGCACACTAAGTCAGAACAGTTTGAAGGTCTGACCCGAGTTTGGAGTTTGTAGAGTTAAAGCTCTAGGACGAGTTAGAGTTTAAATTTTAGAGTCAGAAGAATAATAATAATAATAATAAGTTTAAATAGGATTTCAGTAAGTTGGCTTTCTCAAGCCAACTTAATAATAATAAGTTTAAATAGGATTTCAGTAAGTTGGCTTTCTCAAGCCAACTTAATAATAAGTTTAAATAGGATTTCAGTAAGTTGGCTTTCTCAAGCCAACTTAATAATAAGTTTAAATAGGATTTCAGTAAGTTGGCTTTTCCAAGCCAACTTAATAATAAGTTTAAATAGGATTTCAGTAAGTTGGCTTTTCCAAGCCAACTTAACTATGCCCTTTTCTACCACAGTTTATTCCAATGATCGTGCTGAGAAGACTTGCCTAGTTCAGTTACCGCAGATAATTTAGAATCCTCTAAAAAAAATACAGTGCTACATAAGAAGTTTAAATTTGTTATTGTGATCACACGACTTGATTCCTCCTCCCACACACCAATCTGCGCACTCACCGTCGTGGGCGCATGCGCAAACAGAATCAAAATAATGATGCCGTGGCTAGTCTCCGTTGAACAGTACTTGATGGGCGGGGTTTATGGAAATATTAACCAATCAGAGGGACCCACGATCAGTGGGAATGATGTCTGCTGGCCTGACAGCTATGCGAATGTCCAGCGTGTCTTTAGGAACTTTATACATTAAATCAGTGATTTGACGGAGTAAAGAAGAAAACATGGTTGCCATAAGCCCAGTGGCGCACAAATTGCTAAGCTACGTTCCTTTTTTACTAGTTTTGATCGATCTTCGATACGAAGGTAAGTGATCTATGCTAGTGTTGATTAATGAGAAGAAATGTTTTTTTTTTAACCAGGTTTGTAGTGAACTATACGTTCGTCTTCATGATAGTTGTTTAGACAAAGTGACTTTGATCGTTGTTCTTAAAAATAAACTCAAAACAAAGTCAGTGAGAGATGAAAAATCCCAGCTGTTTAGATGTTATTCATAGAGAGAGTAACTTATGGAGAGCTGTCACATTAGTCCAGAAACGCATGGCTGAGGAACTGTCAAGCATTTTTTAAAACCTTGATGATGGTTATTGTGGGTTATTTATTCTATAGTGTATATATATATATATATACACTATGTTTTCTATTTTGCTCTAAAGTCTTTATTTCTGTTGCTGAAACACTGGTTCCACTTTAATAATAAGTTGACACTGTTGCACTTAACTAACATGTTTACTAATCTAGTCTACTTGACTATTGTAATTTACTCAAGTGGAATCTACTCCATTCTAGTGGACATACTATGCCATACCAACTTTAATGTGCACTACACTACTTTAGTGTACTCTACAGACTACTACTGAATACATGATGCAGGTATTGCATGTATACCTTGTTATACTGTCTGGTTCATTCTAGACTTCCAACATATTTTCTTTTCACATGTATTACAGGAGTTAATGGTGGGAAGGATGGTGGTGTTGAGAATCATCTGGAGATGGGGAAGAAGCTTCTGGCCGCTGGACAGCTGGCTGATGCTCTATCTCACTTCCACGCTGCTGTTGGTGAGTACTGCATCTTTTTACATGAGAACCTAAATTAAATCTTGTGTGTCAGATGTTCCACAGAATGCCACTTTGATGTAAGCAGTATGTCTAGATTTATTCATATATTTATTTATTTTTTATTTTGATTAATTATCAGACGGTGATCCCAAAAATTACATGGCATACTATAGGAGAGCAACTGTGTACCTAGCAATGGGAAAGTCAAAATCTGCACTACCAGACCTCAGCAAAGTCATTGACCTTAAACCAGATTTCACATCGGTGGGTTTTCAGAATCTTTTCACTCTGTAAAAATATGTACAGTATTTTTAAACGATTTACCAAAGCCGGGTTACCCAGAAATTAACTAGTGTTTCTTATTAATCCACAGGCTAGGCTTCAGAGAGGAAATCTACTGCTGAAACACGGCAAACTTGATGAAGCAGAAAATGATTTCAAAAGAGTGGTGAGTGACATTTGGCTAGCATTAGAGATGCACCAATCAGACGCAAGCTGATCATTATCAGGCGTCTTTAACTTGTGATGAAGGGTAGTGCTTTAGGGTGTATATTTAAAATAGCTTCATGTAAGGATTCACACACACATTGTCAAAATCACATCTGTTTTATTAATAATACCATATGTGTTGATATGTCACCTAAATGTGAATTTTTGTGTTCTGTAATTTTACTGCAGACAGCATATGGTATAATATTTTTAAAACTGTGGTAAAAGTGGGTCTTTGAAAATATGTATTGCAGATAAGGTCAATATTTGTTAACATAATGCTAAAATACAGGTTATTGGTTTTGGCATAACATTTTCTGATCAGTGCACGTTTAGTTAGCATGGCCGCATAAGTTCTGAGATCAATCTTTGTTCATCTTTGCAAACATTTTGCAAACAGTAGAAAAGTACTGTGCGTTCTATATCATATATTAAATGTATCACCTATGAGGCAACATAATATTGAATTAAATCTCCCTGTAGTCCCCTCATCCTTCTCCGGAGTATTCTTAGTTTGGTCAGTCAGTGGGGTATATTAAATACTCTAATACTCCAAAGGCTTAATTTAACCTGCACCATGCACACTTGAACTGTTGTGCTGTTCGGATACTTACTACCTGTTCATGCTTTTAAGGATGACATTTTTTTTTCTTTCTTTCATCCAGCTCAAATCAAACCCAAGCAGTAGGGAAGAGCAGGAGGCGCAGAGCCAGCTGAAGAAATCAGATGAAATTCAGAGACTGGTGAACCAGGCACAGAACGATTTCAACCGCAAAGACTACGGCTCTGCCACATCACACCTCGACACCATCATTGATGTGAGTTAACCTGGATCAAAATATTATCCGTAACTAAAACTGAAACCATAAAAAAAAAAAAAAATTCACTTGAAACAAAATAGTGACAAAAACACAGAACAAAATTACTAAAACTTTAACTAAAATTAAAGTAAAATATAAAGATCTCATTCAATATATTAAAAACATTATAATAGTATATCATTGATACTAAAATATCAGTGACATTAGGTAATGTCCCTCCCTTTATAAACATGATAGTTTGTATTGACCCTAGTGGTTCCTGTAGATGATCCATCCTGGTTTGGTCCTGGTGCAGAAAAGGATTGTTTGTGCTCAATAAGAGCACTATTTGTTCAGCTTTGCATGGACTGAAAACAAAACAAATATCATATTTAAATGTCAACAGCAAAGGATTCATATTTAAAATACAAAGCTAACAATGGATTACATTTGCTTGTCATCCTCTCAGACGTGTGTATGGGATGCGGAGTCCAGAGAGATGCGGGCCGAGTGTTTCATTCAGTTGGGTGAAATGGGCAAAGCCATCAGTGACCTCAAGGCCGCTTCAAAACTCAAAAGTGACAACACTCAGGCTTTCTACAAGCTCAGCACCATCTATTATAGTCTGGGAGACCATGAGATGTCCCTCAGGTAAGTCAACATGTGGTTATTAATGCATTAAGTCTGGGAGTTTGGAGTGCACAATATAGGCCTACACTGTACTGTAAACTACCTACAATGTTTTAATAATAGTATGTGAAATTAACTGCAAAATGCAAAGATGAATGTACATACTTTAGATGCCACACTATGTCATCCTGGTTATTCTGAATGTCTAATAAACGTTCGGATCCAGATTTAAGGGTTTATTTTTTGTCTGCAGTGAGGTGAGGGAGTGTCTGAAACTGGACCCGGATCATAAGCAGTGCTTCAGTCACTACAAGCAAGTTAAGAAGCTCAACAAGCAGATACAGGGTGCTGAAGAACTGATCCAGGAGCAGAAGTATGTCTCAAAATATTTATAAAACTAACATCAATAATAAGACTAATTACACATGCGCACACACTCACGTACACATGTCTGGGATCTGTAATATTTATATTTTACATTTTGTCTCTTTTGTTCACCAAGGCTACATTTATTTGAATAAAAAGACAGTAAAAACTGTAATATTGGGAAATATTATTACACTTTATAATAACTTTTTTTATTGTAATATATTTTAAAGTGTTATTTAGTCCTGTGATGGCAAAACTGAATTTTCAGTATCATTACTCGTCTTCCGTGTCACGTGATCCTTCAGAAATCATTCTAATATACAAGATTTGGCTTTCAAGAAACATTTATCAAGGGTTCTGATTAATAATATTTGTGGACCACTTTATACATTGTCTTGTAGAATTATTTGAAAAGAACAGCATTTATTTGAAATAGAATAGTATTTACTGTCACTTTTTGATGCATTTAATGTGTCCTGGCTAAATACGTTTTTTTTTCTTCTTTGATTTAAAGAATAAAGTTACTTTATTTGAACTGGTTTCATTCATCGATTGACAACTAAATGTTTGTTTTTCTAAATCTACAGGTACAGTGATGCAGTTAATAAATATGAGTCCGTTATGAAGACTGAACCAAATGTTCCTCAGTTCATAGAAAATGCCAAAGAGCGCATGTGCCACTGTTTGTCAAAGGTGAGACTGCGCTCCATGACCACAAGGTGTCGTCGTCCACCAAAGCATACACTGCATCTGTGTGTAAGTGATAGAATAAGGTGAATATGTTTTGGTTTTATTCCACAGGACCAACAAACTGCTAGGGCCATCTCAGTGTGCAGTGAAGTTCTGAATGCAGACCCTCATAATGTGAACGCTCTGAAAGACAGAGCAGAGGCCCTCCTCCAGGATGACCAATATGAAGAAGGTAGCATGTTTACTTAAAATAAATACAAAAACACACACACGTCTTTAAAAAAGTTGAATAATTGTAATTATATATTATTAGTTAATGCATAGGGCATGGTTGGAATATAATACATGATCTAATTAAATTAATATAAAATGCGTTACTCATTCATTTTTATCAGCAATTACCAGTATTTTCTGTGATTATAATTTTACTAAGATCTGAAGGATTGCCCTTACGTATGGCAATACAACTTTTAATGTTGTCCGACAGAGATATAATGGCACTGTAAAGGCTTTTGAAAAGCTCATTTATTTTTACAGTTGCTGTATGTTCATTCTCAGCAGTATTGTATTATTATTATTTTTTTACTTTACTGTTTAAAGAATCAACACATTGGCTTCTTTCTCAAGATTGCTCTTAAAATGGTCAGGTGTGGTGATGGATTTGTTCTTTTGGCAGCCATTAAGGACTTTGAGAGTGCTAAAGAACATAGTGAGAATGACCGGCAGATCAAGGAGGGTCTGGAGAGAGCACACCGGCTCCTCAAACAGTCCAAGAAGAGGGATTACTACAAGATCCTGGGTGTGAAGAGGTTAGATAAACAGATGATGGAGAGTTTTAGTATGTATTATCAATGCAGAGGCCTAACACTCATTTTGAAAATGAGTAAACATTCTTATTAAACTGCTGTGGTTGCAGAACTGCCCAAAAGAAAGAGATCCTGAAAGCATACAGAAAGATGGCGCAGCAGTGGCATCCAGACAACTTCCAGGATGAAGAAGAAAAGAAAAAGGCAGAGAAGAAGTTCATAGACATCGCTCAAGCCAAAGAAGTTCTCACCAACCCAGGTATGTTTTAGTGCCACATGTGGTGTACTTTACACTGTTGTTGCTCGGGTCTATGGTAATTTACGTCCTGTTCGTTTGTTCCTCTGCAGAGATGAGGAGTAAGTTTGACCAGGGCGAGGATCCCATGGATCCAGAGAGTCAGCAGGGTGGGGGACATCACCATCACCACTTCCACAGCGGCTGGGACAACTTCCAGGGATTCAATCCTTTCGGTTCTGGGCCATTTAATTTCAAATTCGGTTTCAACTAAGGCTCGGCTAAAAGGACCTAGGGCCTGAATATGTGCTGGAATCAGCCAATAGGAAGTGGCACCTTCTGAACCTTCCCGCAGGCACGGTTCTGACATGGCAAGTGCCTTGAAACAGGCTGTCAAGTGATCCCGCTTGCTAACTGTTGTTCTTTGAAGCACTTCCTCTACTTTCAGGGATCTTACAGTCCAGAACGCAAGGTTATTCTCCAAGCAACGTCTATACGTGTTGAACGTTTCATTCCTGAGTATAATATGTACATAGAAAATAGCACAATTTTTCTATGAATCAAATAATGCTGTAAATAATTAAATAAAGAGAGATGAATGCTTATTTAAATGAATAGGTTATTTTTGCCTGGTTTTAGACGCACCGTAAAAAAAAGACAAGTTGACATAAAAATATCACTTTATTCCTGAGAAAAATCCACATCCTTGAACATCAAGGTATAGAAACAAACATGTACAGAGACAATGATGTGATATAACAATATAAATAAAATAGGGAATGTAAAAGATCTGCCTCATTACCTGGGAGACAAAGATTGTTTTGTGGATTGGATCTGCAGACTTGACAAACTGTGTCAACAATGAATACATTAATTTGAATTCCCATCTCCTAAATAGTTTACAATTGTGTGTGGTTTATTTTGGAAATAAATATCTTTGAGAGCTTTACTTTGTAGTATTCAGTATTTCAAAATATCAAGGAAATTTAAAAATGAATTTATTATGAGGCCTTTGTTATAAAGCAACCATTTGAAATCTCAGGTATCCTTTATTTGCAAACACTGATCAAATATGGTGATGGAATATCTGATTTTTTTAATGTTTATTTTTTATTTTTTTACAAAAAAGGCATTTACAGTCTTCTCTGGAGGAACGTACACAATATTGGCATGTTTTTTTTTCCTTATAAATACTACAGATATACACCGGTGCCATTGTAAGTTTGTAGATTGGCCAAAAATATCAGATAACACTGCAATTTCTTTACTACTTTTTGTCAATTTATAAAAAGGTATGTCATGTATACAGTTTACATCTTGAAGTCAGAAAGAATTCAAAAAATGATATGCATAAAAAAAATGCCTAAGTCCATTATTATATTTCCTCAGTGTTCCTGTTGTGGAAAACATCTCCGTGTGGTAGAGTTCAAGATTCACAGGAAGTTTTGGTGCAAACGTCAAGTACTAAAGTTCATCACGTTGAGTGCCTGTTAAAATAAAAATTATGTTCATGAACTTCTTTAATCCCAAGGCTTACTGAAAAAATATCGTCATTTTAGTGATGACTAAGTCTTACCTGTGTGCTGTGGTGACGGTCTACCCTGGGTAATTTTCTCCTGGTCCTTCATCTGTTTCAGAAACTGCTTTATCTCATTGTCATACTCAGACCATTCTGGAACAATCCTCACGGCTGCACTCAGCTTGGGCTCTTTGGTCTTTGGGTTATTGCACTGCAATAAATCAACCCAAACAAAACAGTCAATTGTGGTGGTAAAACACTCCCTTCCATCTTTCTCAACAGTTCCTTATTTCATTTCCAGAGCACTTCCAAGTGAAAACTGCCAATGCCGTTCATCTATAATATAGCTTGATATCAACACTTTCATGACTTTTGAGTCATAAAGCACATTTTTACAACATAACGCCACTTTTGCTGGGGCACTGGCATATAAAAAAAATAATAATAATTACATAAACTAAGAAATGACGGCAAAATTAAATGCACACCACATCTGAGCTCAAACTGGTTACTTAGTCTGAACCCACCAGTTTAGACTTTTTAGTATTTAAGCATAATCCTCAAATGGTTAAGATCATGAGAACCATACATTGTCAAGCGTGTCCACATTCTTCACTGGTAGGGCTGTGGGCTATTAACATGTATTTAAAGTTCTGCAGCAAATGATATTATTCATTATAATAGCTTATATATATATATATATATATCAGTAAATTACTGTGTCTTTACTACAAAATTACAATTTAGGACGAAATAGAGTTTCCGCAATGGCATTAAGCGATAGATTGAAGTGCTCGTCTGTGTGAAGCCTCAAAGCCACAAGAAAACACTGCTGCCTTCAGCCTCTGATAAAAGTGGCAACAAACTTTTAACAGAGGATCCAGAGCGCCTCTCATTTACAAAACGAAGGAAATGAATACTCTACTGGTCAACTGGAGATGTTTAGATTGTATTGGGTACATCTGTGCTACGAGACCATTCAAAAAGTAGTGGGGACAAATATCGACCCTGGCAAAAAAATATCCCTCTCCTCTCACCTGCAAATTACACCTATGGTAAAAATAAACCCACATGCCACTGAAGCAAAAGACTTTCACAACTAAACTTGGTGTACATTAATGAGGCGAGTGCGCTGAATGGAATGCAGTGGGGTCAGCACTCTTCTGAAGCTGAGCGAGTGAGACTAGCCTGTGCTGTGAGCTGCAGCGCTCAGCCTCACACACATTTCCCTCACTGCCGTCTCTAATGAGACGTTTCCCTCTCCACCTCCGAGGAGCAGCCGGCAGGGAGGAAGAGGGTGTAAATGAGACTACTATTTTTGTCGCGCTGTGTGTGTGTGTTAGCCATGGTGCGAATGAAGAAATCTGGGTATGATCAGACTGCAGGCATTTCAATCTGATATCATCTCGCATATCGTTTTCAATGCAATTTTTTTCAAAGTAATTTGATCATTATTGCTAAAATTATAATCAGTGCCAAAAACCGTGGGGTTATGCTGGAAGATATAAAATATTTAAACTCTGAATGTATATTGGTAACACTATATTGGTAACACTTTACAATAAGGTCTTGTTATGTTTGGTAACATTCGTCATCTATATTAATTGTATTAAATATTGTGAACTAACAATGTACAATATTTCTACAGCATTTATTAATCTTAGTTAATTCCAACATTTACTATTACATTTTTTAAATCAAAAGATGCCACCTTAAAATAAAGTAACCAAAGATGTATCTGTGAACATGAACATTTATTAACATTAACAATGACTAAATGTTGTAAAAATACTGCTCATTGTTAGTTCATGTTTGCTAATACATTAACTAATGTTAACAAATGAGACCTTATTGTAAGTTCTAATAAGAATTGTTACATGTATATAAAACCCATGCAAACTCATCAACTTGTAAACCCTATTAATCCATAACAAATGCAATTTAAATCTCAGTCAAGGTGCGTTATAACACACACTTACAGGTGTTGGGTGAAATTTCGCAGTCGATACCCATTAATTTAAATATGAATCTGTGCAATTGTGAGTTTTACGTGAGGGTGAAAACGTTCCTCATGCAGTTTGAGCTTGTGTTCAGGCTGGTCATGTAAGTTCACCACATTGACCATCTGCTTGAGTTCTTGCCATTTTTTGCCCACAAAATGTCGGCAATATGACAGCACCTTCACATTTAAAATAGCTATATAAACCATTCCTATTTTGGTTTCCTTTTACATACCATGCTAACGTTTCCTGGATTTACTCATGAAAGTAGTTGATGTAGTTTTTTTATTTACTCTCCCCACCTTCCAAATGGGTCTCCCATTCTTGTTTAGCTGTAGCAAGTTTCTAGTGCTAAAAGATAGTGTGGTGTGAATGCATACTAACCAGATCTATGGTCTTGGCTGTAGCTTTGGAATTGTCATCACACCAGGTCTCGCACCACATCCACTCCTGAGGTAAGGACTTGATGGCTACTTGATGGATCATGTTGTTGGGAAGGTCCTGTTAGCATCAAACCCCAAAGAGAAACATTCAAATCACATGAAAGTCCTTCCCTAGTTGTAAACACATGGCTGTTGAGCGATGTCAAGCTAATACCTGGTCCAGGTTGGACAGACTGTTGGGATCTTGGCTCAAGGCTTGGTACTGCCCTCTGAGCCGGTCTCCAGCTGCAATCTTTCTGAATTTCTTCAAGTCCACCACATATAATGCACTGGATGATAAGGGCCACGTTTATCGATTATTACATCTCTCATAATATCAGATATTCTTTCACTACTACATTTTAAAATGTTATACCATTCTAGAATTTTGAAGACGAATGTGATATTCTCTATTTTCAATGTACAGTAATGTGATTTGTCTAAGTCTAACCTGATATGGTATCTCCGGTGTCCAAGATGGGAGGCCCAGTAGCCAGTCTTCCAAAAACGGTAGCCTTCCATTTCTTTCCGGCTGTCGCAGAATGGCGTGTATCCGTATGGGGCGCCCTCTAGATCCAGATCTCTCAGCTCTTTCAAATCTGCCCTGACAATCTAAATATAAAGCATTCACAGGGTCATGTTTTGCAATTAGAAGATATCACTATTTGCTAATGCGCAAACAATGAATTGTTGGCCTGTGAATGATTTTGGCTGGTGTTGCGTACAAAATGCCAAACTGTAAGACGTATTGTTAAATCAGATTCACAGGCTGGAAATTGATCCATATCAACATGCATTAACATAATACTACTAAATCTGTCAAAATGTGCAGTATACAATACAGCAAACAGTGCAGAATACTGTATCTCACAATGCAATGCTCAATTTGCCATTCAAGTGCAGTGGATAAACAAGGGAAGTAATATGAGCCATGATTTGTAATATTTGTTCTTGACTTACTATGCGAGTATATCTATATTATATATCATAGACTGCCAAGAGTCAAGACTTTTTAAAGTGAAAATTCACCCAGAAATTAAGATTCTGTCATTATTTACTCATCCACGTCATTCTAAACTATTAAAACACAAATTAAGATATTTTGAATGAAATCGAAGATATTTCAGTTCTCCTATTAAAAGTCAATTTCTCCCAAACTTTTTTGATGTATTTCATAAATACATTGTTAAAGTATAAACATATGAACGGTTTAATCCAAGTCTTCCGAGAGACATGATCCTTTTAAAAAGATGAACAGTTTCAATTTAGGCATTTATTGTCATATAATGCACATATAGGTTCAACTGCACTGACTTGAAGTGCAATAAAAAAAACTCAGAAGAAGATGAACAAAAGTCTTGAAGGTTTGGAATGACATGAGGATATGTCGATAATGAAAGAATAATTTTTTTTGAGTGAACTAAACATTTCAAATAAAAGAACCACTGTTGTTTTTCTCATGTGTAAGGTCACCTGATCAGCATCAACAAAGATGATCTTATCCACGGCCAGGGGAAAAAGCACATCCAGGAAGAGGATCTTATAACCCCAGATGATTCGCTGCTTTTCTGTCTGCTGGTGAAGCCAGCGGGGCCACTTATACTGGACCAGCTCATACTGGAAACCATATGTCTTCGCCATGTGTGAGATTGTGTCCTGTACATACAAACATTAAAAATAAACTATAGAGGAGGATACACTAAAGGAGTATGTGTTTGTCGATAATTTGTTCTCATTTTCTTTGGTTAAGATTAGGACAAACCATTCATTTAATGATTCATGTTGGAGCATGTATTTCATAGACTTCTGCTCTGCTCATTGTTTAACATTTGAAGATGAAATTAAATATTTGTATTGTATTTTAAAGTTATATATATAAAAAAAATGATTATTACTATTATTATATTTTCTTTACTGATCAATTTTTATTCTACAGTGTACAATTTACAATAGTTATATTTGAGCCAAATTGGCCCTACAAACCAGCACAAAAATGTATAAATAAATCTGAAATCAGCACACACAACATTTTTATCTCTTATAAAATGAAACAAAATAAAAAAATAATCTGATGCCATAACTATGCTATAAACTATATAAAGCTGTGACTGAATTGACTGACAAAACAAATACAATTATATTTTTATATATATATATATATATAAATATAAATATAAACCTGTGCACCCTGGCTTTCAAAAATAACCTAGTATTTAGCCAATCAGACTTGAAATAGTCATTTGAGCCAGCTCTTGCTATTTATGGTGTACAAAATGCATCAGTCAGTCAGTGAATGGCCAGGTGAGAGGAAGCTGGGAATGGTAGCAGTCTTACCTTAAATGAGGGGGAGAGGTAGTTTTTGAGAAACCAGAACTTAACAGGGGTTGATGTGTGTTGAAGGACAGACAGCATCATTATTCTATAAAGGGAAAAAGGAAAAGCAGAAGAAACATGAGGAGCTAAATACAACACTGATGTGGCTGCATTCATACAAGTGGTGATCGTACCTCAGGAAGCGCTCATACAAATGCCCAGAGGCCACTGAGAAAATGTTGAGAACGTCTTTCTTCTTATCGCCATCATCCACACTTGGTCCACTAGCAAAGCTGCAAGACATCGAAAATCCAAGTCATCAAAGTCAGCATCAATCGATTTGTTAAAAAATTTAAAATAACTTGTATTATATATATATATAGTTTAGGGTCCAATTCTCAATAAACTCCTAATTACTGCTTATTAATAGTTAGTGAGGTAGTTGTTAAACTTGTTAAACATTGGGTAGGATGTAGAATATGGTCAAGCAGAATAAGGAATTAATATTTGCTTTATAAGTATTAAAAACAGAATATCTTAGTAATATGCATGCTAATAAGCAACTAGTTAATAGTTTGAATTGAACCCTGAACTAAAGTGTTACCATATAATTTATTCCTGTTATGGCAAAACTGAATTTTCAGCAGCCATTAATCCAGTCTTTGGTGTCACATGATCCTTCAGAAATCATTATAATAAGCTGATTTGTTGCTCAGGAAACATTATTATTATAAATGTTAAAAACAGTTGTGCTACTTAATATTTTGATAACTGTGACTATTCATCAGAGAATCCTGAAAAAAAGTATCAGTCTAAAATAAGAGCATTTATTTAAATGTTAAAATAATGACTGAAAAAGGAAATCTTATTGAGCATACTCTCATTGCTGACTGATTGCTAAACCCCATTTACTGTATGAATGTCACTGAATTAGGTAACAAAATATCAAACAAAAGTAAATGGCATCGATGATGCTAGATCTTTTCTCAGCACTAACTTCTGTTGGTTCTTCTACAAGGTTTTGAGACAGCACAAGTTATTCTTTTAATAAGTTAATGGCGAAAGAACAGATTTCACAAACAGTTTTCTGATCTTTTAAGCAACTCACAGTATGTATATTCTGAGGAGGTTCAGAGATTCCAGAAGATCTCAATTTTCATCATTGCCACAAAATAAAACAAGTGCCATCTGTAGCTTTCAACAACCTCCCTAGCCAAGATCTCACCTACTGCTGCCTCTGCACAGATATTCACATTAGAGGATAAAAAAAACAAATAAAAAAAAAACATAGGAACCATCACACCATAGGAACATTTCAGTACCCCGTTTCCAAGCCACATACATCCAAAAAAAAAAAAAAAAAGGTGAGGCAATGTTTGTTAAATCAAGTGGAGTGGAGGTGATGTAACACTGCTGAGACAAGATGGAATTTCAAATCAACCAGCCAAACTATTTCTAAATGTGGAGAACGATATGTGCTGAGAAACTCAATGAAAAAGATAGATCACCGCTTACAAACCGAAATTCTGCTGTGTCACTTACTGACGCAAGAAAAATTTAGATAAAAAGAAGAGTGAAAATAAGTAGAGATTAAGTTCCCTACCTTTTCTCCAAAGAACTCCACACACTTCACAAAGACAGCAATGAGCAAAGGAGACAGATCATAAAATGTCATCAACAGAGCTGTTAGTTAAACGCAAACGCCCTACACAAATATCCATTCAAAAGTTTGGGGTCGGTACAATTTAAGAAATTAATATTTTTATTCAGCAATGACACATTCAATTGGTCATAAGTAACAGCAAAGACATTTATAATGTTACAAAAGATTTCCATTTCAAATAAATGCTTGATATTCATCATAGAGTCCTGCATAAAATGCATCAGTTTCAACAAAAATATTATGCAGCACAACTGTTTTCAACATTGATATTAATAAGAACAACAAATCAGCATATCAGAAGAATTATTTCTGAAGGACCATGTGACACTGAAAACAGGTAATGATACTGAAAGTTATTTGCATCACTTTGCCATCACAGGAATAAAGTACATTTTAAAATATGTTCAAATAGAAAACAGTTATTTTAACTTGTATTTTTGATCAAATAAATGCAGCATTAGGTAATATAAGAAACTTAACATTTCATAATTTGACCAACCCCAAACTTTTGAATTATGATGTGTGTGTATTTACATAGTCACAGGCCCAGGATCTGCCCTTTTTTTCACCACACTGATTGTCGAGAATTGCAGAGTGGATTTGATGTCCATTATCAAATTAGTCAAACATTTTTTACAAGAAAAAACATGCAAGATGTTTATAGACGATTGATAATGGACGTTCAAATCTGCAGCCACAGATTCTATGCAGGAACACAAAGATAATGCTTGTGACGTGATATTTTTGTGACTTTAGAAATACCAAATGTTGTTCAACTCTGGATTTTAAAGATGTGATCCAAAATCTGATTAGTGCCTCAAATATCAGACTCACCTGGTTATTGAGTCCCAAATGCCTTTTGATTCGGTTTCTTCACTTAAAAGATCCTCATTGAGTTTGTCAGCCTTTTTCTGGACCTAATATTAGAACAGATATTACTTTTTCATTAGTCCATTCAGCTGATATTTTATATCGAGGCACAGTCTGTAAATGCTTGTTAATACATTGCAAGTACTACAGTAACATCTCAACACTTACTCTAACTTTGATGATTTTGCTGTGGAAGCTGTTGAGCACCACAATGACATTACCAGCATCGACAGGAGAGTCCGTTCCATCATGCCTAAAACATAGACAACATTATATAAACACTATTTTCTGCACTCCATGAAAGAAATACCAGTTTTAGCAAAAGTTAAAGACCAGTAACAATATATATTTAAGGCTTACTTTATCTACAAAAAGTGTGAATAGAGTCCATAGGTTTAGCAGTTTGAGTTGAATTGAATCACAGAAAATAATGAAGACAACAAACAACAACAACAACAACAACAACAAGGACAAGATAAATGGGGAAAAGGGTGATAAGACAAACAAGACAAGAAAAACAGGATGAAATACAAAGACAAAGATAAACAAAAGAACAACAAAAACAAGATAAACTGAAGGACTAGAACATCAACAATAACAAGGACAAAAATATAGCAGCAAGCACCAATTAATGGGGCCAAGCACAAAAAAAGGCATAAAGAGTTATGCAAGCATGGCTGAGAGCATCAGACCAACTGTAACAATGAGTAGTTACATTATTTTAGTCACAATTGGAATGGTGGCATGATCCTGATGACACAAACCAAGTTTCGTAACAATACGCTAATGCATTCATAAAATTCAGCAAATTATGAGAAAATTCTAATTGGCTGAAGCTCATAATGGCCAACTTGAGAAAATTGGGTATCATTTGACTCTGTATGCAGCGCTGAATTAAAAGTGTTTTATGATTTTTGGGCAATCCATTCAGAAGTTATAACCAATATAGCAATTTTTCATATCTCCTGACCAGTAGGTGGCACTGTAATGAAATGCTGCATGTAGCATCAGGTCATGCTTGTGATGACATTTACCATGGTTGGTCTGAATACGCTACTGCGTTGTGTAGATATTGCCATACATCCATTTAGATGTACACTGTTGAAATTGTTCGCGTATTATTCGAGAATGGTTTGATTTATCAAACATCTTTTAACTTTTTTTGCCAGCATGGTCTGAAGATGATGTGAGGCAATTTTGGAGGAAAACGGATCAACCGTCTAGGATGAGAAATTCAAAATGGAGGAACATTTTTTATATAGGAAAATGACGTCATAGGGTGCAAGCGAATCACTACTAGAATTGCAATTGATTCCCTAAGTGAAACTTTGGACAGTTGGTGGCACTAGAGGGATTGAGTTAGAGACACCAAAACACTGTGGTTAATCTTCGTACTGTCCTTTATCTGTGTGTCAAATTTCACAACTTTTAACCATACGGTTCTATGAGCTGCCATAGACGACAAGGATGAGGGAGGAAGAAGAAGAAATTAAAGAGAACACGATTATGAAACAAGAGGACGAGAAGGAAGAGGGACAAGAATAACAACAATAAGGATAAGAAAACAAAAAAGAAGATGAAGAACAAGTAGTAGAGTAGAACACTTGAGGAATACCAACAGAGAGCTGCCTTGCAATCCCTGTAATTATTCAGATTTCTCACCAATTTCTCACAATTCAATACTAAAATTATTTTGAGTGCTCCTTTTGTCAAATTATTTTGAGTGTTCCTTTTATCAAATTCCTCCTGTCTCAGTAGGAAGTTGTAATGACATTAAAAGCAAGATAAATGTCCAGCGATACAGGACACAGTGCTGTTAGCTTCAGCATCCTAAATGAAACCCTGGATCCACTAGGCTGCACTTCCTCAGAGCAGGATATCAATGAATTACACACTGAAGGAACACTGCCTTCCCATTCATTTAGCAGTCAGCAGTGTGTGTGTGTGTGTGTGTGATACTTTTCTCTCTCACACAAACTCTCTTTCTCTCTCTTGGTTTCTTTGTGTGCCAGACCCCAGACTGTATGAATAATTGCACTAGCAGTGTGAAAAATTACATTACGATCAAACTTTAACCTGCATGAATGGGGTATATATTTTACTGTCTCCCATAATTCTATAAGAAACCACCGCTGTTTCCTTAAAGAACAACTAAAATATGCACAATCTGAAAAAGGAATTAAAATTGAGGACAAACATTTTGGAGAGTTTGATGTCTACCATTAATTTGAGTTTCTTTTAGCCCTTTTTTTTGGATAGCATCTGTATTCCTGGTGCAGCATATTGCTAACAAATCCACGATGGACTCCCGGGAAATGCACGTACTGATAAAATTCATAGCTTGAAAGGATTTTCCATCATCGTGGAAACAAGTGTACACTACTATCATTCAAAAGTCTGGGTTCTAATGTTTAAAAAAAAGAAAGAAATTAATACCTTTATTCAGCAATGATGCATTAACTTGATGAAAAGTGAAAGTAAAAGACATTTATAACATTACAAAAGATATCTATTTCAAATAAATGCTGTTCTTTTTAACAAAGAATCCTAAATATATATACTGTGTATATATATATATATATATATATATATAGTCAAAAAGTCTAGGCAAAAGTCATGTAGTGTATTCCGGCATTTAGAATGATTTCTAAAGCATGATGTGACACTGAAGACACTGGAGTAATGATGCTGAAAATTCAGCTTTTCCCATTACAAGAATAAATTACGTTTTATAATGGAAAACAATATTAATTTTTTTTTTTTAAGAATTAAGATATAATATTTTGTGATAGTATTTTTTTATCAAACAAATGCAGCCTGGTCAAGCATAAGAGACTTCTTTCAAAAACATTAACAAATCTTACTGACCCCAAACTTTTGAATAGGTAGTATGTAAATGTAAATCAGTGAAGTGAAAACACTCACGCCTGTATTTGATAGATGTCCTCTGAGCGGCCCTCGCGCAGCCTCAGGATCCATGCGCCGGGGTTGGCCTTCAACTGGAAATAGCCCTGTACAATGCAGTGGGTTAGTTTTTGCATTAGTGTTCCACAATAGAAAGTCAGTCATACAGGTTTGGAAAGACACGAGGGTTAGTAAATAATAAAATAATTCTCATTTTGGGTCCATGTAACACTTACCATACCAGGAAAAAGGAGATTTAAAAATAATAATAATACAATATATATATTTGGACAAAGCCAAGAAGAGGGACAAACTCACCAGGTTGGCCATGACGATGGTGTCATGCATGAGAGGTTTCTGTCTCATGCCCAGTGTAAACTGAAGTCCTCGGGGAGGCTGACCTGTGGACAGGTCAAAACAGTGGCCCTCCAACAGTAGATACTCAAGCTCATACTCAGCATTCACTACACCGCTGACCTGACAAACATACAGTAAGAGAAGACTCATTTATTCATCAAGATCCTTCATACTGACACTAAACATCTCTTTCCAGAGAGGCCTGGCTGAGCATGACAACTCAACCTGTTAAAAGTAACAAATAAAGTAAGTGAAACATGAACAAACAAAATATTTGGTGTAGCAAATGCAGCTATGTATCATACAAATGTGAACATTTCAAAGCACTACTGTGGCTATTGTGCTGTATGAAATACTGAAAAAACTGATCCAAGTGCACAACTCAGCTTTGGTAAATACAGGTCCTTCTCAGAAAATTAGCATATTGTGATAAAGTTAATTATTTTCCATAATGTAATGATAAAAAATAAACTTTCATATATTTTAGATTCATTGCACACCAACTGAAATATTTCAGGTCTTTTATTGTTTTAATACTGATGATTTTGGCATACAGCTCATGAAAACCCAAAATTCCTATCTCAAAAAATGTGTATATCATGAAAAGGTTCCCTAAACAAGCTATTAAACTAATCATCTGAATCAACTAATTAACTCTAAACACCTGCAAAAGATTCCTGAGGCTTTTAAAAACTCCCAGCCTGTTTCATTACTCAAAACCGCAATCATGGGTAAGACTGTCGACCTGACTGCTGTCCAGAAGGCCATCATTGACACCCTCAAGCAAGAGGGTAAGACACAGAAAGAAATTTCTGAACAAATAGGCTGTTCCTAGAGTGCTGTATCAAGGCACCTCAGTGGGAAGTCTGTGGGAAGGAAAAAGTGTGGCAAAAAACGCTGCACAACGAGAAGAGGTGACCAGACCCTGAGGAAGATTGTGGAGAAGGACCGATTCCAGACCTTGGGGGACCTGCAGAAGCAGTGGACTGAGTCTGGAGTAGAAACATCCAGAGCCACCATGCACAGGCGTGTGCAGGAAATGGGCGACAGGTGCCGCATTCCCCAGGTCAAGCCACTTTTGAACCAGAAACAGCGGCAGAAGCGCCTGACCTGGGCTACAGAGAAGCAGCACTGGACTGTTGCTCAATGGTCCAAAGTACTTTTTTCGGATGAAAGCAAATTTTGCATGTCATTCGGAAATCAAGGTGCCAGAGTCTGGAGGAAGACTGGGGAGAAGGAAATGCCAAACTGCCTGAAGTCCAGTGTCAAGTACCCACAGTCAGTGATGGTCTGGGGTGCCATGTCAGCTGCTGGTGTTGGTCCACTGTGTTTTATCAAGGGCAGGGTCAATGCAGCTAGCTATCAGGAGATTTTGGAGCACTTCATGCTTCCATCTGCTGAAAAGCTTTATGGAGATGAAGATTTCATTTTTCAGCATGACCTGGCACCTGCTCACAGTGCCAAAACCACTGGTAAATGGTTTACTGTGCTCAATTGGCCTGCCAACTCTCCTGACCTGAACCCCATAGAGAATCTGTGGGATATTGTGAAGAGAAAGTTGAGAGACGCAAGACCCAACACTCTGGATGAGCTTAAGGCCGCTATCGAAGCATCCTGGGCCTCCATAACACCTCAGCAGTGCCACAGGCTGATTGCTTCCATGCCACACCGCATTGAAGCAGTCATTTCTGCAAAAGGATTCCCGACCAAGTATTGAGTGCATAACTGAACATAATTTTTTGAAGGTTGACTTTTTTTGTATTAAAAACACTTCTTTTATTTGTTCGGATGAAATATGCAAATTTTTTTAGATAGGAATTTTGGGTTTTCATGAGCTGTATGCCAAAATCATCAGTATTAAAACAATAAAAGACCTGAAATATTTCAGTTGGTGTGCAATGAATCTAAAATATATGAAAGTTAAATTTTTATCATTACATTATGGAAAATAATTAACTTTATCATAGTGATGAACAATATGCTAATTTTTTTAGAAGGACCTGTATATAAATACTGAACTCAAGAGTTAGAACTCATACCTCCTGTAAGTGGATGTTGTCTAGATCATATGGGCTCCTGACCGCCTCTACCATCCAGCTCTCTGGGGTGATCATATTTAGAGTGAGAAGAGGGGATTCTGGGATTTCCGTAAATCGAGCCATAGGGCCAGGGGAAATGGAGTTGTTACCAAAGAAGGAAACATCCGGTTCCAAAACATATTGATAAAAGCTGCCAGAAAATAAAATAAAAGTTAAATACATCACTACAAAACTGGAGGTCTGTTGTAATTTGCCATTTTAAGGTGGGAATAGCTAGGAATCCCATAACAAAATATTTAAATATACTTCTAATCCTGCCCTTTTTTGGGGGAATTTAAATCAAATAATGTTTGAAAATTAAATATTTTATATACTACTAAATAGAGAAAATAAATAAATAAAATAAAACAACAGAACATGGAATGCACATGCTGATTTTGAAGTATAGGCCACTGTCATTGATTATTATTTACATTACTGCACCCATTTTTTGCAGATCTTTTTTCACCATTCTGACATTTTTAACTATCAAACTCTGTTAAAGAAACAAAAAAAGAGAGGAAAAACAAAACAAGGTGATTTCTGCAGAACAGCACTAGGCTGTTGTATGAGTATGAGTGTGTATGAGTGAGTGAGTGAGTGTGTGTGTGTGTGTGTGTGTGTATGTGTGTGTGCGCGTGTCCCCCAACACTCTCAGAGATGAAGTTTAATTAAGCTTTTGCTCTCACCTCTTCAGGGGCATCTCAGACAGCTTGGCTCGACAGTTCATGAACACCTGCACTTTCATATTGACCACTTGACCAAGCACCTGCAGCACACACAGAGGAGACGGCCAGGTTATTACCCACTCACAAACAACAGGATTCAGGAGGGAATGCTCAAGGTCATGCTCCACAGAACCGCATACAGATGAGCACGTTTCAAGTTCTTTATGACTTTAGAGGATGTAACACAATGGTTATGTATATAAAAACACTCTTTAAAGATCCAGACCATAGAAAAATATTGAAACCAATGCGAGGGTTTACATGAAAAGATTCCTGTGCATTTCTGTAGCCCACTGAGTAGAGCATGGTGACAGCAAAACCAAAGTCATGAGTTTGATTCCCAGAGAATGCTTGAACTGATAACATGTACAGTGCTTAACAAATTTATTAGACCACCCCCCAATGTAAGGTTTGTGCCACAGCTGCCCTAAGCTAACATTATTGTACATAAAATAATTTTTTATGCTTCTGTAATGGTTAATCCACCAGTATGTGTAAGCATTTTAGTAACAGTTGGCCAAGTCAAAGTCCGGACTTGAATCCTATTGAACAAATTTGGGATTTAGTGAATTCAAAGATAGATTTCCAGTGGTGGCTCGTCAGGGGATGCACAGCCTACCCAAAATTTTGAGGTGAAAATGGGAGAAGGGCGATTTAATGTTAATAAAACCCCCAGTTATTAATTTTATCATGTTATCTGAGAATGTATATTTCTTGTTTGTAATTTCACCATTGTAAGCTTAACCACCGCGCGCCTCTACCCAGAATGTGCCGAATCTACGAAATGCGAGTCTGAGGGGATAGAGAAAGGGAGTGGGGCGCAAATCCATAGCCAGAGACTTGTGTAGTAGTAGTAGTAGTAGTAGTAGTATGTAAGTTTATTGCCATATCAGAATTTCTGGAGACTTGTGCCTCCGTTGGTAAAAAAAAAAAAAACTTTGCCAATCACCATCAAGTATTTCACAAAGGAGTGTTGAGAAAAGTAACATGGCAGAGGAGGCTAGCCTCCCTTGGTATATCAACCAATCATCGACGAGATGTATATTACATGATATTAGTTTTACCTGCTACCGCTGATGTAACTGTGGAGAGTAGAGATATGAAATATTTGATAGCAAACAAATTTACTTAACTACCATTTAAACAACAGCTACAAATTAAAAATGAAGGAAGACCCCATGCCATGCCTAGGTTGCATATAGGCTACAACAATCAGCTTCACTAAATGGTTGAACGTGCTCTTTTAACACGGACATTTAAAAGGACAGAAGGATTGATATTTGCTTCGAATGATAGGCTAAGACGATGTGAGTGAACTTATATATATTGTCTTGCTGCCAGCCTCCACTGCAGATTTCAACAATCAACAAAAAAACATTGTATTTTAAAAGAGTCTCAATGGAACATTTAGCTTTCGGAGTCATCAAGTGCCACTACTTTTTCTCATATGAAACGGTTATTTGCTTGTAACTCTTGCTGTCCAGTTGATGTTGGTGTAGATGCAGGAAGCCCTGGCAATGACATACTATGACTGTATTAAAAGCGTAAGCACACAGTCTCTCAGCTCAATCACAGCACACACATGCCTGAGGTACAATAAGCTCTTAGATGTGACCAAAGTTGTACGTACAGCTAATAAAGGAGCCAGCTTCTGTGCATCCCTGGTGAGAGGATCCACAATGGCAACCACGTCATAGAACACCTCATCTTCACGCTGTGCCAGTTGAAGAACGCTGTTGAAAGACACATCTGGTCAGCTTGATACATTGGTAGTGAAAATAAGTGTTGCATTAATAAGAATGGATGGGATGTTGGGATAATGGGATGACTCACTCTCATTGAGTGAGTTGTCAGAACAATTTGGACAGACAACTTGCTATTTAATTTTAGACCCATTCATGTTAGAA
Organism: Semotilus atromaculatus; assembly: GCA_031834385.1. NCBI lineage: Eukaryota > Metazoa > Chordata > Actinopteri > Cypriniformes > Leuciscidae > Semotilus > Semotilus atromaculatus. Next base: position 29,061,764 of record JAULUF010000055.1, on the reverse strand, counting down.
TGATTAATTTAAAATAAAATAAAAATTACTCAAAGGTACAATAGCAGACACCACCATTACTGAGATACTTACATACAGCTTATTTAGGCAATGTGTTATTTTCTATGGTTTGCAGTCAGAAAAGCAGCAAGAGGGTCTGGTGCAATGTATCCTTTGTTTTTCAAAATGTAGAAACTCGATCAAAACACTGTAAAGAAAATGTTTAGTGTTAGCAGTACTGCACCTGTGTTTGTCCTTCAGAAATTTGACGTCTTTTCTGGACTCTCCTTTAGGTGATGCAGTGAGAAGAGCATCCACTTTCATGATTAGATCACTAGCCCTGTGAAGAGAAATAACAGGATTCTGTTTTCCTCTCATAAACAAATAATTTTACATCTACAGACATATCGGCTTAGGACGACAAACAAAAACAGAGCATACTTCTGGGCATTCAAGTTCATCTGCTTGATCTTGGATTTAATCTTTTCTGCTGAACTTCGCAGTGTGATCTTCTCTAGCAGATGAAAATCTTCCAAACTGAAGTCTTCTTCAACCGATAGGCTCAGAATCTAGTGAAGACGTTAACCACATTGTTAGTTACAATTGTACGTTCGGGGCACATCACAGGCCACGACCCCAAAGTGTCAGTTCATGTGTGCTTACCACCTCAAACTTCTACACCCAGAATGAAAGAGACAGTCATTTATATGTATGCCAATGTCAAACACTTTTTAAAGCTAATCAAAGCAAGGCTGACTGCCAGACTGTCAATCTGGCTTTTAATATCAATGCGTTCTCACCCTGAAACTACTCTTGATTTTTTTTTAACACACAATCTGAATTTTAACCAGTTTTACATTTCTCGCTAATTTTGTTTAGCATATTTTCATTTGGCTAGCAGACCATGTCATTTTTCAGAGTTACATTGACCCTTTTGCACTTTAAAGCCAATTAAGCTCCAGCTAAAATAAATGAATAGGAAAATACTTCTTGTTAAAAGCGAATATAAATACATCATATTATCATAAAATCTAAAAGGAATATATTTATGCATAAAAAAATATTAATAAAGGTGAACATATACTTTCAATGTTTTTCTAGCTGATATACAGTGAGGAAAATAAGTATTTGAACACCCTGCTATTTTGCAAGTTCTCCCACTTAGAAATCATGGAGGGGTCTCTTTTTTAACTATTTATTTGTAAGATACAGCTGCAAATAAGTATTTGAACACCTGAGAAAATCAATGTTAATATTTAGTACAGTAGCCTTTGTTTGCAATTACAGAGGTCAAACGTTTCCTGTAGTTTTTCACCAGGTTTGCACACACTGCAGGAGGGATTTTGGCCCACTCCTCCACACAGATCTTCTCTAGATCAGTCAGGTTTCTGGGCTGTCGCTGAGAGTTTGAGCTCCCTCCAAAGATTCTCTATTGGGTTTAGGTCTGGAGACTGGCTAGGCCACGCCAGAACCTTGATATGCTTCTTACAGAGCCACTCCTTGGTTATCCTGGCTGTGTGCTTCGGGTCATTGTCATGTTGGAAGACCCAGCCTCGACCCATCTTCAATGCTCTAACTGAGGGAAGGAGGTTGTTCCCCAAAATCTCGCAATACATGGCCCCGGTCATCCTTTCCTTAATACAGTTCAGTCGCCCTGTCCCATGTGTAGAAAAACACCCCCAAAGCATGATGCTACTACCCCCATGCTTCACAGTAGGGATGGTGTTCTTGGGATGGTACTCTTCATTCTTCTTCCTCCAAACACGGTTAGTGGAATTATGACCAAAAAGTTCTATTTTGGTCTCATCTGACCACATGACTTTCTCCCATGACTCCTCTGGATCATCCAAATGGTCATTGGCAAACTTAAGACGGGCCTTGACATGTGCTGGTTTAAGCAGGGGAACCTTCCGTGCCATGCATGATTTGTGTATAGTGTATTACCAACAGTAACCTTGGAAACGGTGGTCCCAGCTCTTTTCAGGTCATTGACCAGCTCCTCCCGTGTAGTTCTGGGCTGATTTCTCACCTTTCTTAGGATCAATGAGACCCCAAGAGGTGAGATCTTGCATGGAGCCCCAGTCCGAGGGAGATTGACAGTCATGTTTACCTTCTTCCATTTTCTAATGATTGCTCCAACAGTGGACCTTTTTTCACCAAGCTGCTTGGCAATTTCCCCGTAGCCCTTTCCAGCCTTGTGGAGGTGTACAATTTTGTCTCTAGTGTCTTTGGACAGCTCTTTGGTCTTGGCCATGTTAGTAGTTGGATTCTTACTGATTGTATGGGGTGGACAGGGGTCTTTATGCAGCTAACGACCTCAAACAGGTGCATCTAATTTAGGATAATAAATGTAGTGGAGGTGGACATTTTAAAGGCAGACTAACAGGTCTTTGAGGGTCAGAATTCTAGCTGATAGACAGGTGTTCAAATACTTATTTGCAGCTGTATCTTACAAATAAATAGTTAAAAAATCATACATTGTGATTTCTGGATTTTTTTTTTTTTAGATTATGTCTCTCACAGTGGACATGCACCTACGATGACAATTTCAGACCCCTGCATGATTTCTAAGTGGGAGAACTTGCAAAATAGCAGGGTGTTCAAATACTTATTTTCTTCACTGTACAAATTTAAAATTGTACATAAAATAATATAAATACAACATATACAACACTACCGTTCAAACGTTTGGAAACATTAAGTTTTTTTTATGTTTCTGAAAGTAGTCTCTTAATCTCACCAAGGCTGCACTTATTTGATCAAAAATACAAATGTTACAATTTAAATTAACCGGTTTATGTTGTAATATATTTTAAAATGTAATTTATTCCTGTGATGGCAAAGCTGAATTTACCATTACTCCAGTCTTCAGTGTCACATGATCCACGTCACATGAGTGATTATGTCACATGAGTGATTATTCTTTGACTTTTGTTGTTTGATTAGCATTAAAAACAAACAGCAGGAAAATTCGGCTGCTGTCACTTTAAGAGCTAATGCACAGATTCAATAAATATACTGTTACACATGTGTTTTATTTCTCAACCGTTTACGTTTAGTTAATACATAACTGACTATGTTTACAAGGATATTTGCCAAGATGGGCATTTTGACAATTTTGTTTGAATACATATGTTCAAGTGCAAGAAGAGAGCTCAATTCAGTATTCACATGCTGCCTGAGACGCAGATATCTGTGCACATGCTTCTGATTTTTGCACATGAATTCCACATATATATATATTAGTCTTGTTTTATAATACATGTACTGTCTTATAAAACCAAAGGGAACAAAAGAGCAGAAATTACGAAACCATAGCTCTTTCAAGACAGAAAAACATTTTGGGGCTCACTTTGGTGTGTTGGAGAATGATGGCATGTGTCATTGCTGTTTCAGGCTGTGGCCCATTTTGTGCTTGTCTGTCAACAAAGACTCTGCTGAGAAAGCAAAGCAATATGACAGTTCGGCGGTTCCATATAACCCATGACCCCTGCAGCAGAGGTTGCTGAGTGGACGCTGGTGAATTAACGCCAGGTTTCATCTCTGTCTACCTCTCCTCACAGGTTATGACAGGCCAAGCAAATGGCTTAATACTGAGTCAACAAAAAAATGGCCCCATCAGAGAGACCAACTGGTGAGTCCTTACGGTTCAGACTATTTATCATCCAAATCAGCAGTCTGTACCGTAGGTCATTAGGATATAAATTATTTCATAATGCCTATGGAATTTGTCTTGAGATGTCTATAGGTGGAGGGGGTGTTTGTGAGTCTCACCCTGCCGTTGATGACCACAGCCCCATGTCCAGCTTTCAGCTTCAAAACTTCCTTACAGTACTTCTGCTGGCTGTGCAGGAAGTCCACCTCCATCGTATTGAACTTCTTCTCAAATGCATCATGGTCCATACCCTACAGGAGGAGATCAAACACATTTAACACTTAAATACCTGGAAAAGGTGACATACACATATATATATATATATATATGTGTGTGTGTGTGTGTGTGAGTGAGTGAGTGAGTGAATGAGAGAGAGAGAGAGAGAGCGAGAGAGAGAGAGAGAGAGAGAGAGAGTAAATCTTCATAAATCTTCATAGTCACAGAATAAGGAATAATTATTTTCATAATAAATATTTATTTTTATGATACTTATTTGAACTAAGTGTAGTAAAAAAATGTGGAAAGAACAAATTGATTGGCTCATTAGTTCGTTTTTTTGATTACACTGCAAGGAGGAAATAGTTAATCAATGTGTTATTGACAACTAAGGGGGGCACATTTGTGCAAGTGCAGTCATTAGAGTATTTTGAGAGGAATATTAAATTGGCTAGACCAATGAAAAATGTGCTGCCATTGGAGACCATGTCTCACGAATCAATCATTAAACATTTTCATTTATCCGACATGTAATTAAAAAAAGGCTTCAGTGTCGATAACAAATCTCGGGTGTTTCAGCTGCATAGAGTCAGATTATTAGTGTTTCCATCATTTGGACCTTATGAAAAGGAAGGAAATGCTAATATCAGCACAACACCTCTCCTTTCAATCCAATAATAGAGCCATTACAGGCACAAGCTCTCAGGGAACCAAAAAACTCTCTCTCCAACCATTTTAAACAAAAGAAAACTCAGGAATACTGGGTAGGATGGAACACTTTCTCTTATCTAATAAGTTACGATGGAAATAAATAGATGGAGCAGGAGGGATAGAGACAATGAAAAAACGAAAAAAAGAAAGAAAAAAAAAACCCTCCATGTGCTTGACAGACCAATCAATCTTTCTGAGAATTGCAATACTCTGTCAATAAGACCCTAGACTTAAATTGTGGTTATAACAAGGTATAGGGCAGCCATTCCCAGAAATGCAGTTGTCTAAGTCTGAGAAAAAGACATGTGGTTGAGTGGTTTCCATTGGTTGTGGCGATGGGGTGAAGACACCATGGAAAAGAAGGCTGCGTTTACACTTGGCATTAACACGCGATCACCGTGATCATTAGCCAATCAGGACACGGTGCGTTTACATTTGTTCATATTAAGTAGCCTCTGTATCTAGATAACCGATCGGATTTCTGTTTTTGCATAATATTTAAATTAGGTCAGTAGCCAAATTAAGAGTAGCCTAAAGATGATACAAATTAAGCAATGTCCTAATCTACTTTCATATGCAATCTCCAGTCTTATATCAAATTAAGTTTTTTGAATGAAGGAATATTTCAGAGCTGATCATACAAAAATAACTGGGTTGATGTTAAACTGTCACATCATCGGGGTTTAAGGTTATAGCATGCAATGGCTATATTAACAGAAATGGGAGATTAATAAACATGCTGAAACAACAAGAAACATTCAACATTTAAAACATAAAAAAAAAAAAGTGTATTCCCATTATTCCTCTGGCAAAGCAGCGCACGCTCTTCATTAAGATCTCATGACTCACAGCTGTGATTGTACAGGCGATCGCCTCGTTCAGATAATGTTGCACAATTAAAATGAAAAAAATGACACACACAGTGTTTTAAATATTGAAGTTTATTTGTAAGGTTCAAATGTGTTTAATTTATTGTCTAAACTGCGTCTGGTCATTATTTTCTGACAGCACGTGGGGAGACTGGGCAGGGGTTTAAATGACGTGCACCTGTGAATGCACACACGATGGCTGGATTGCGTTTACATTACACTGAGATCCGATCACAATGCGCCCTCAACTACCTCTGAACCAGGACATGCTGATCGGATAACATTCCGATCAGAAACGCGTTTACACTGACAAGCTGAGCCATATCGCATTAATTATCGCGGACATATCGCCTGCGATAATTAATGCGATATGGCTCAGCTTGTCAGTGAACTACGGCTCTGTGTAGTAAATGCCACTCCATCTGATAGCAGGTGATGGCGATTTACTACTAATCAAGGAACCGGCTTTACTGACGAGATGCGCATAACAATGTCATCCGATATATCTGACGCTTTATATAAATATATACAAACTTACAGGAGCGGAAGACATATTGGCCAAAAACACACTGTAAAGTTTCAGGAGTGACAACCGCATTTCAATGCGGGAGTGAGTCCCCTAAATTGTTGTTCAGTGTGTACCAGGTCAAGAAGCAGACAAACCGACCGTCTGCTAGCGGCCTTGCGTCACCAAGGTCAGATAAATCCCATCACATAGAGCCTCTTTCACCTAGATATTATTATATAGAGACTGAGTCTGTTCCCCGAATTTGGAAATAAAAAAGAAAACAGGTTAAAAAAGTTTAATTGATGTTGAACAAATAAAAAAACAGATATAATACAGATGAGCAAATGATAAAGCTTGGGTTGCTGAATATTCAATCCCTTTCTTCAAAATCGCTCATAGTTAATTATATGATTTCAGATTATAATCTTGATGTGCTGTGTTTGACAGAAACCTGGCCAAAACCAAATGATTACATTACTTTAAATGTAAAGAGTCAACACCACAAGATTACAGTTATAAACAGAACCTCGTCTGAAAGGCAAAGGGGGAGGGTGTTGCTGTAATTTATAGTAATATTTTCAAAACCACTAAGAAATCTAGTTTTAAATATACTTCTTTTGAAGTGTTGGTGCTTACTGTTAAAATATATAGTGTAAACGATAAATCACGTATGAGAATTCTGATGGCTACTGTAAACAGGCCACCAGGGCACCATAAAAATTTTATCAAAGAATTTGCAGACTTTCTATCAGAATTAGTATTGGCTGCAGATAAAGTACTAATTGTTTGTGATTTTAATATACATGTAGATAATGAAAAAGATGCATTGGGATTGACATTTAAAGACATTGTAAAGTCAATTGGCGTTAGACAAGTGTCAGGACCTACTCATTGTCGTAATCATACTCTAGATCTAATACTATCACATGGAATAGATGTTGATGCTGTTGAAATTCTGCAGCAGAGCAATGACATCTCAGATCATTATCTAGTCTCATGTAAATTACATTTAGCCAAGGCTGCAAAGCCGACTCCGTGTTATAAATATGCTAGACCTATAACCTATAGAACTGCACTAAAGATTGCTTTATCAATAATCTTCCTAATCGGTTTCATCATCTCAGCATCCCGGATAGCTTAGAAGCACTTGATATTGCAACAGAAACTTGTAACGCTCTCTTTTCCAGCACTTTAGACACAGTTGCTCCGCTGCTCTTAAAGAAGATTAAAGAAAATAGTCCAACGCCGTGGTACACCGAGCACACTCAGGCCCTTAAAAGAGCAGCCATAAAAATGGGAGCGTAACTGGAAGAAAACAATCAATCAATCATTTTATTTCTAAAGCACAATTAAACACAACTTCCGTTGACCACTGTGCTATACATAGTGCAAAATAAAAACCTCAACACGATAACAGACATAGACAAACAGAATAATCGCATCAACATAAATTTTTTATAAGACAAATCAAATAAAAAGGTCTTTAACCTCACTTTAAAAATGGACAAGGAGGCTGCTGTTCTAATTTCCAGAGGGAGATTATTCCAAAGTCTTGGAGCAGCAACAGAGAATGCTCTATCTCCTTTAGTCTGAAGTCTCGATTTAGGAACTATTAAGAGGCCTAAGTTTGCAGATCTCAAAACTCTTGTAGGTTGATGGGCAGTCAACAGATCAGAAAGGTATGATGGAGCTAACCCATTTATTGACTTAAAAACTAAGGCACACTGTGGCACACCGGCAGCCAATTAAGTTTCTGAAGGACAGGAGTTATATGTTCCTGTTTTCGAGTTCCTGTCAGAACTCTGGCAGCAGCATTTTGGACTAACTGAAAGCGGTTAATAGATGATTGACAAAACAAAAATAGAGGTATTTCGCATTTCATGGAAGGAGAGCTCGATTGCATACAGGCCTTAAAAGCTGCTAGATCTGCTTATTTTTCAACCCTATTAGAAGAAAATAAACATAATCCTAGGTATTTATTTGAGGGTCAACAGTGGCTAAACTAATAAAAAAGAAAGCTTCAAGCCCAGAAGTGTCCGAGCAACACAGCAGTAATGACTTTATGAACTTCTTCACTTATAAGATTGATAATATCAGGGACAGAATTATTACTATGCAACCGTCTACTACAGTATCGCATAAGGGAGTGCATTTTAGTCTCCCTGAGGAAAAATTTGATTAATTTGTTGCTATTGGAGAAGAAGAATTTTGCAAACTTGTTAATTCATCTAAATCGACAACTTGTATGTTAGACCCTATACCATACCAACTAAGCAACTGAAAGAGATGCTTCCAGATGTCATAGATCCTCTTCTTAATATCCTTAATTCGTCTTTGTCTCTAGGATACGTACCAAAAACCTTTAAGCTGTCTATGATAAAACCGCTAGTTAAAAAAACGCAACTTGATCATACAAAATTAGTCAATTACAGGCCGATCTCGAATCTGCCTTTTCTATCAAAGATATTAGAAAAAGCAGTATCTTCACAACTGTGTTCCTTTCTTGAAAGAAATTATATCTGCAAGGATTTTCAGTCCGGATTTAGACCGTACCATAGTACAGAGACAGCTCTCGTTAGAGTCACAAATGATTTGCTTTTATCATCCGATCGTGATTGTATCTCTCTATTAGTGTTACTTGATCTTAGTGCTTCATTTGACCACAACATTCTTTTAAATAGACTAGAAAACTATGTTGGCATTAGTGGAATTGCACTAGCATGGTTTAAATCATACTTATCTGACCGTGTTCAGTATGGCGTACCACAAGACTCAGTATTAGGACTGCTGCTGTTCACTCTGTACACGGTCCCATTAGGAGATATCATTAGGAAACATGGAATTAGCTTTCACTGTTATGCCGAGGATACTCAGCTGTATATTTCGTCAAAACCTAACGAAACTTACCAATTAACAAAATGAACGGAATGCATATATATAATGCTGATTTAAAAAATTGGATGACTGGTAATTTCCTACTACTAAATTCTGAAAAAAATAGAGATTCTAATTATTGGACAAAAAACTTCCACACGCATTAACCTAGAATACTGTCTAACACTTAATGGCTGCTCTGTTAAGTTTTCGTCGTCGGTTAGGAACCTGGGTGTGCTCTTTGATACCAATCTTTCATTTGAAAATCACATGTCTAGTATATGTAAAACCGCATTTTTCCATCTTAAAAATATATCTAAATTATGCCATATGCTCTCATTGACAAATGCGGAACAATTAGTTCATGCGTTCATAACATCAAGACTAAATTATTGTAATGCTCTACTGGGTGGTTGCCCTGCACGCTTAATAAACAAACTACAACTAGTTTCTTACCAGAACCAGGAAATATGACCATATTAGCCCGGTTCTGTCAACACTAAATTGGCTGCCTATTAAACATCGTATAAATTTCAAAATATTGTTGATTACTTACAAAGCACTAAATGGTTTAGCTCCACAGTACTTGAGTGAGCTCTTAACGCATTTTAGTCCTTCACGTCTATTGCGATCTCAAAATTCCTGCCAGTTAATAATACCTAGAATATCAAAATCGACTGCTGGCGGTAGATCCTTTTCCTATTTAGCACAAAAACTTTGGAACAGTCTTCCTACCATTGTCCGGGAAACAGACACACTCTGTCAGTTCAAAGCTAGACTAAAAACATCTCTTTGACCTTGCATACACATAATACATTATAGACTTCTATAATTCAATGTTAGGCTGCATAGATTAGGTCAGCCGGAACTGGGAACACTTCCCTTAAATCCTGATGTACTCGTTACATCATAAGAAGAATGGCATCTACGCTAATTTTAGTTTCTTTGTTTATCCCAAGGTTTTCTCGCAGCCTGCCGGATTCAGGCCGTATCCAGATCTGACGAAGGAGCGTCGCTGGGACCCGATGACAATGCAGTGCTGAATTGCTAGCCTCTCCCTATGGAGGATCCCTTTCCCACTCTACAGATAAAGCGTTGTGTGAAAATTCGGTTCGCGTAACTACCCTGAAGTGATAAAATAAAATAAAAATCTGGATTCAAATTTATAGGCAAGACAAGTAGTTTGTTTAGGCATGGTTTGTAGGGAATTACAAACCTGCACACATATATTCAAACGCACATAACTATAGAATCAATTCTTAATGCGTATGTGAACGCCATCAGCGTTTATCACAGGTTCGCGTTTAAAGTCTGTTTAGAGAGAACGGCATTGTCTTAGCGGCTCCTAATTTAATAAATGATCATTGCGCCGGAAGTGAATCAATCAAAATTAACTTTAGCTGGAAATAACATTATTCAAGAACCGCTATAAAACCAAAACAATCTCTGTTACCTTAAATTATATGTTTATCTCTGTAAAGCTGTTTTGAAACAATCTACATTGTTAAAAGTGCTATATAAGTAAGGAATAATTGACGACAGGCCGTTGAATTATTAGAAAAATAATGCACACCCGAGGTGGTAATGCGGTCACGACGCGAAGCGGAGTGGCCGTTACACCTCGGTGTGCATTATTTTTCTAATAATTCAACGGCCTGAAGTCAATTATTCCGCTTATACTACAGTTACCACACCTCGAAACATTGTTCAAATGATGTATTTCAAGACGTTTGTAAAGTTTTTGTCATTAAAACGCTCTTGTATGTAGGACTAATTTCCTGCGCATCTAATCCCATGCCTCCGTTGCTAATTCCAAAACGTCATTTTAGAGTTAGTAACGGAGGTTTTGATAGCAGAGAAGCAGACTAATGCTGGACACACTCAACGACGGGCTGAAACACTCTGACTGTTTCCATCGACTGCAGCAGATTTTAAACCCAGACTGTGATCACAGACTGAACGCGCTGAACACGCGTTTGGGCATGATCAATAAATTACATTCATAACCGGCCTTACAGTATAAGTGTGTCCCCGGCTTTATGCAGTTATTAATTCAGTTATTAGAGAGAGAGAGAGAGAGAGAGAGAGAAGCATGCGTCAATATTATTATTTATTTATTAATTCAATTTTTCTTCTAATATTGATAGACTAGCCTAATAAATTAAACACAACATCCTTTTAACAAGTTTAGGCCTATAATTATTTATTTGTTATAACCTATTTAGCCTAATTACGAAAACCCATCAGGACTATCAATTTATTTATATAGGCCTATTCAGTTTAATTTTCTATTGATTATAGATAGGACTAGCCTATACTTTATTTATTAAAATTAAACTGCATGTTTCCAATGATTGTGAAGTTAGACATCGAAAATGGCAGATCAAGCGCCTGTGACTGCATGTTTTTCTTGTTATGAATTGTATCCTATTTTCCGTTATTACAGTTGACTACGCGAAGTGATATGGAACTGTAATGCGGTCAAGACCTGCTGGAACTACTTTAGCCATGCGTTTCCCTGAAAATAATTGCACACCTTAGAACGTTCTCAACCAATCAGAATCAAGCATTCAACAGCCCTGTAGTAAATGAAGATGACTTGACTTGACTTGTACGGAAAACGACTTGCTCTCGAAACTGCGATGATTGACACAGTGGTAACCATAGCAATGGTCTGGCATCTTGCATGTTTGTTATCCACTATTCTGACTGAAGTAATATTACAGCGACAAAAGACTTATGATCAGCTGAAATTATGTCGAAGGAGGCATCGTGTTTTGTTTATGTTTGTAAGGCTGCTTCACAGAGCGTGCTTTTGCAGTGTTGCCATGTCCACTTATTGAAGTGTTTTTGGGCTTGTTGTTTAACCTTGGCTCATGAAGGGATTGAGTTTATGGAGTTATTAAAGTGAGTAGGTGCGGGTCGTGATATTTTGGTATTTTTTCAACAAAGCATTTGGATTTATTTCGGTTTATTATGGCTTGTTCTTGTTTTCTGCTTTTATAGCAAGATCTGGCAACACAAATGAGTCCAGGCTTGTACCACTATCCCTGTGATTTAGTACACCACACGTATAGAAGAGAGAAACATCTCTGATGAATGTTAAAATATGTCATTCACAACTAGTTGTTCAGTTTGGTTTCGTACACTTCATAGAACTTTTGTAAATGTGGTTGTCACTCCTGTAAATTACTGAACTGTGTATGCACAGAACAGGATTAAGCACTAAAAGGTGAATTGACAACCGAATTTAGCTGCAATGTGTACGTGGCCATTGTCTGGGAACTGAACTCAAGTGACATTATAAAAAAAAGAGAAAAAAAAAGACAGACAGGCGAGAAAAGAACAGGTCTGTAAAGATAAATCCAACTCTACACATAATTCCCCATTACCCAGACACAGTATTTCACACTCCACTGACCTGTTTAAGTAAGTGCTTAATCTTGGTGCCTTGTTTGAAGAGCTCAACATTCTCTTCTTTGAGGAGTTTTAGGGTGAAGTCGAGGGTGTTCTTGTTGCTTTGGGTGAGGAGAGAAGCCCAGAAGGCTCGGTACAGACCGCTGTTGTCCTCTGTGGGCTTTCGAATGGGGTTATTGATCACCCCGACACGACAGCTGGAGCTGCTGGATTTCTGCAAACAAACACCGTGGATCAGAGACTCTCTTGAAAAGGAGATTATAGCAAACAAGATTATAGCAAATCACATTATGCCATTTAGAATTTTGTAAAGGACCTGGGTCAGATTACTAAATGAAATAAAGCAATGATCGTCATACACAGATTTTGGGAGTAAGATTTATGATATTCATAACGTTACTAGCATGTCATTACAGTTATTCAGAAAACATAAGAACAGATTTGTGAACTCAAAGAATGATTTGAGAGATAAACTAACCAATATCTGGGTCTTGATACAATAACACTGTATTTTGTCAAATGTGTTGTTATTCAAAACTGTGATAACATATGTAATCTGCATTATACTTTGCAATTATTCTGAGATTAGATTTCAGTCAAATATAAATAACGAGTTAATAATCTTCTGCCTTCAGCTTGCTTTTAATGGTGGTCTCTCCTTTATATTAATATATGCATTATATAATAACATAATATGTATAATATATATATATATATATATATATATATATATATATATATATAATTGGTCCATTACCACTGGATTTAGTTAATTAACCAAGACCACAAGAATGCTTCCAAAGATTAATTGCGCTCAGATTAATTTCTAAGATGCACGTGTGCCTCTGCTCTCTGAAGATGTGATTCCTTTGGATACAACTAATTGGAAATAAAAACTGCAGTAGTTCACCATATGTTTCAGGGCATTCCGGAGCAATTGCCTCCCATAGGGCTGTTCAATATCTGCTACAATCCACACAGTCACTCCGTACAACATCTCCTCCTCTATGAGAGAAGAATTTTTTTTTTTAACTTAAGTGTACTTGTAATGTGCTTAACATTATTGAAAGCACCATTTATTAAACCAACATGCAATGTTAATTATACTAGCAATACTGGCAGTGCATTGTCAAACACTTGTCCCTCTATTTTATAAATAAAGCAATATGAATGAAAATACATTATAAAATTATATTTAAAAAAACACATTATAAACTATAAAATCGCCCCACCAAAGAATCTATATGAAAAAGATATGACTCACCATCTCTGGTTAAATACTTCATTCTCTTAGAGACAACTGCCGTTTTGTCTCTAGAGTCCAAGTATGTGAACATAGTTGTGTCATCCCAGTCATCTGCAACTATTTGTTTAATTATAACAGAAATGATTAAGGCAGTTAATAAGGAACATTGAGAAGATATTGGCAATGAAAAATGATGATAGTATTGTGACAATGTTATTGAGATGGAGATTGCAGTGTGATTGTGACAGTGATGATGGTGAGGTCACTAAGATTAACAATGGCCCTGGTTTGGGTCAGATGATCATTAAAAGGCTACCTGGTGAGGCAGTGAAATCCAGATATCGTCTCTCAGAGCTGAGAATCAAAGGGTTGATGCGGGGAACTACATTGGCCTGCTCCATCAGGAAGTCCACCACATCGCCACTCTCAGTGATTTGACCCTGTATATGACAGGAATCTCCTTAGAATTTGCTAACTAACCAGATTACAGACACATGCACAGTCAGGAGGGCTTTCACTGCCTTTGTGGCAGATTTGAAAACAATTAACTTAAAGAAAAGCCTTAAAAGTAATAGTTGGGAAGTAAAAATAATACTGCACCATAAAGACAGATCTCTGGAAGAAGTTGGTAGTTTCCATGATTCTCTGCAGCAGAACAGTCTCGAGCTCCTCTGGGTCCATCTCCTCACTACTGAGTGGAACACCATTGAACAAACCCACTGGTAGGGATCCTAATCCACTCTTCCTGTAAAACACTCCTCCAGCCTAAAAAAATACATAATATCAAATGTTCATAAAGACGCATACATCTGGCTTTTCAAAATAAAGTCTCTTTCCATGTGTGCCAAGGAATATTTAATAAGCAGCAGTTTATATTTACCAATGCTATGAAAAGCATGATTTTCCATTTTTTCCATTTTAAATGACAAAAATTCAATGTGCACTGTAATAATTTTGTATAATGCTAATTAAACTGGGACATTTTAACAAAAAAAGTACATGCCATTTTTGTTATGGAGCACATAACACTATGTATTAGCATTACCTTTCTGTTGTCATCATAGCTTGAGTCCACTCCAAGAATTCTGGCAGCATTTGCTTTTGGAAATTTCTTTTTCAGATATGCAGTTATTGTATCCACAGACAGAGTCTCCCCAACTTCCACCCTGTTATATATCTGCATGTGACAAAAAAAGCTCACTACCGGTAGTATATAATGGGCAAAATAGAGCATTACATTCACAGAACACTGTCATTCAGTCTTAGAAGGAGAATAATCTAAAGTCTCTGGATATCCTTCCTTTCTCATCCATAAAACGTAAATCTTGAAAACAATAAAAACCTGTACGTTATAACTGAATATATCTGTTATAGTACATGATATGGGCCAAGCTTTCAAATATTATATTTAAAGTGAAAAAGAACCCTAAAGTAACATTTAAGTCATTTTGATTTAAAAGAGCATCACGGCAAACACAAAGATACTCACTGACACCATGGACGTGAAAGCCTGTGCTTCGTCATACTCCTCTGAGATGTAGTTTAACATCCTAAAGAGAGCAACACCTGCATCCAAATATCCATCCACTTTATCATCTACACTGACAACCAGTACAAACCCAATCCTAAGAGACACAGAAACATAAATGCATATCAAATCTGACATCCATTCTTATTTATAATTAACCTATCAACCTATCATGATAAGATAATAAGGTTCGTTTACTAAATGCTAAGTAGGTATAATGTCAGCTGCTTATTACACAGTTACTTACCAAATAGAAATGAACATAACATATTGATTTAAGTTAAAATTGTATTTGATAAGTAAGAAACCATGAAGTGATACGAAACTAGCACAGCTATGTAAAGACTTGCCTGTGACAATGGTCCATTATACAGTTCCTTATATCAGAATCACATAGTTCAGAAAGCCACATAATTAAAAAATATAAATGTATTAAATGCTTTTGTTGAGTACACATACCTGAGGGGAATGTTATGTTTGTAAAAGAGTTCTGCTAATTTGACCAGCTCAACGCTCTCTTCTTGTGTTGGGTCAAGTAACAGAACCTGCAAAGAAAAACATCTTTCAATCTTTCAAATGATCTTAGTATCAACAGTACTTTTAAAAAAACTTTTATTCTGAATACAATTTAACATTATTTACTAAGATAATTCTGCTGCAGTCCTAAAAAAGGGGGATATCAGAGAATAAAAAGCATCCCAGCATAAACTTGTGCACACAGCTAGATTTGAGCTTAGACTATAATCAACTCACAGGCAAGTTGACTCACCAGGTTAAAGAAATTACGGCGTATTTGTCGAATAACACCAGGAAATGTTGCTCTGAGGAGCTCCTGTAGACTTGAGGGCCAGTGACGATACATTGAGTCCTTCTCAATATCATTAACCCACTAGAAACCAGACAACAACAGGCATTTGTTAAATTGTAAAAGCCTTCGTGTGAACAGTAAAAGCTTATTTTATCAGCAACTTGGGTTCCAGAAATATTTTTCCATCTATTTTCTACATTAGAAAAAAATTAAACAAAACAACCAAGATGTATTAGGACATTTGAGTTGAATTTTTGGTTTTTACTTTTATAACCAATTTCACTATATAGACTTGGAATAGCATTTACTTCCAGAATCAACTTTTGAGCTCTACAACTACATTTAAATAATTAGCATCTCACCATAATGGATGAGTGGCGGATGTCCAGAGCGTAGCTGTCTTCTACAGTGGTTGATGTTGGTAAATGCAGGAACTTACTGATGCTGCTTCCTCTGATGCCAAGGTTATGAAGACCTTCAAGAATCTTAGCCTCACCTCTGAGAATGTCCAGGATGCTACAGAGCAGTTGAGAATGTACAGTATGTGATTAACACACATAAAACATGTTTGGGAATGTTAGTGGTGCCAATTACACACTACCAGTCAGTAAGAGAATCTTGTGCTGGGATGATACCTGAATGCGTTATGAATGTCCAGGTCAACATGTATTCCATTTATGAAAAGACTGGCATCTCCAGGATGGATCCCCATCGACTCACTCAGCCTCTGCAAAGTAAATATCAGGTCAGATGAAGACAGCTATACTATGACCTTGAATTCAGTGGGCTTTAGTGGCATTTAGCTTTTATCCAAAGCAGCTTCCTGTTTAGTAACCTGGGGTTGGGTGTCTTGATCAAGGGTCATGGCTCGCTTATGTGGCTTGAATCAGCAAGCCTTAACCATTAAGCTACACCACCACTTTATGGACTTCATTTTAAATCTTTTACTATGGACATATGTAATGCTGAAACTCTCCTAAAATTGTTGTAATGGATATATCATCTGAAAGACTCAAGATACTCCTGAGTGTGGACCCATTTCATTTTCTAAAAATAAATCAGAAAATTTGGGGTCCATTTGGCTGCGCTTGGAACTGTTTTTACAGTGCTCATCAGAAAAGTTGTTGAAAAAAACCTTACCTTTTGGTTATCTTCTATTTCCTTTTTCATGTTCTGGTTTACGGCCACTCTTGTCAGTGATCTGTGGGGACAGTAAAACATGTACAGTGAGTATCAGCCCTAGCCAACATCCCAGAACAGTCATAAAAACCCATTTTAATCTCAGAAAACCTGTTCTCTCTTAGATGCCATATCGGCTATGCTGACAAACAGTAAACCACAGTCTGACTCAGCAAATTCTGAACACTGCACATAAAGCTGTCTAGAGCAGCAGTGAACGAAAGTCACAGTCACGCATTAAAAATGACCTAGACATAATGCATATGCATGCATTCTGTGCTGTTACACATGCAAAAAATGCATAGTGAAATATTCTACAGCAATAACTGTTACAGATACTCCCGTTCCCAAGGTTCTTTAATTTTGCCAAATGGAAGTATTGTAAAAAACAATTACATTTTTTTTTTATTATTGGACTCATTAAAGGGTTCACCCAAAATTTTTAATTATCCCATAATTTACTTACCCTCAAGCCATCCGAGATGTATATGGCATTCTTATTTCAACCAAACACAATCAGAGTTATATTAAAAAATATCCTGGCTTTCCCAGCTTTATAATGGGAATGAATGGTACCTTGTTTTTTTGAAGCACATCCATCCATCACAAAAGTAATCCATACGGCTCCAGAGGGTTAATAAAGGCCCCCCAGTTACTTTATAAACTATAATCACTTGCTTCCGGTAACGGCCGCACGGTGAGTTCCGGAAGAAGAGTGAACTCTGACCTTTGCACTTACACGTTCATCAATATGACATGCGTCGGGTTAGATGTCACTCTTCCGCCGGAACTAGACTCGCGTACAGCTGTTACCGGAAGCCGGTGATTATAGTTTATAAAGTTATAAATATGGATATTTTTCTTACGAAAATGCATCACTTTTCATAAGGCCTTTTTAATTTCAGACTTTTTACCTTGCTCTGATGGGGAAATTTTGGCTGAGGTCTTGCATCAATTTGAGAGAATCAAACTTTGGCACAGTCATGATCCGAGAAGCTGCCTGGAAACTGAGGTCTATTGGAAAGACAGAGAAGGCATTTCAAAATCTTTTTTTAAAGAAGCCAATAATCCATGAAGAATGTCTGCAATATAAGATTAAGTTAAAACTATTTATAAAAAAATATATAAATCTAAATGGTGATTTGCTCTCACTTTTTTATTTTTGAAGAATATAAAAGTTGTTCTCTTTTATTCAATTACACTGAATGGGGACAGGAGCTTTCAAGCTTCACAATGCAAAGGCATCATAAAAAAAGCAGTCTATATGACACAATTTTTTGTGAGAAACGTGTCGAATTCTAAGGGATGCCCTAAAAAAAGTCTGCCCTAACTCTCCTTCATGCAAAAGCAGCAATTCTTGATTCGTGAATGAATCTGGATCTCAAATTCTGCGAGCATCATTGAATAATTAATAATAATCGAGCTCCATTATAATTAATAACAATTGTAATAATTAAGATCCATTGCTATGGCATAGAAAGCAGAGACTCCACATTTCTTTTCGTGTGAGTACAACGTGTCAATTTAGATTTTTGGGTGAGACAATTAAGAAAGTGTTTGATGTTTGAAAGTATTATGCCATGCAGCATCATTTTTAAACTAGTCTAAAAAGTCTTGACAAAAAGCTAAACCTTTTTTACAATTACACTCCAAAGTTATTACAAAAATCAACCGACCGTTTCAATAGTCATCATGGAGAGCTCTTCACACCAAGTAAAATAAATTGCTTCATTTATCTATCATCACAAGACTAAAACAGCTCTTATTTAGCCATTTTTGCTCGAGATCTCACAGGGCAAAATCGAACTTGGCTGTGGACATGGGCATCTGTTCAGAAGTCCGAACAGGAGTAGGACAGATCGCTGCAGCAAGCAAAGGGTACAAACTGCAACCTTTCCACTGCTTCCCAATTCATCAAGTGGACAGTTCTCTCCAGGAACCATGTGGATCGGTTTAATCGTACTGGGTGACCGGTGACGCAGCACAGCACAGCACCGAGTCCAGAACACCGTAAGAGAGAACCATCAATAACAGAAGCCAGCCCACCTTGGAGCTCCCACACTTTGAGTGGAGTCATGTCATTGGTGCTCTCCAGTAGATGCTTCCTCAGCTCTCCAAGTTCCTCCTGAAGCTCTGGGTGAAACTTTCTGGAGGTGAAGGAGGACAGTTTTTCACATAATGTGCACTACAGCACAATGGTACTTTTTTGTGAGTAAGCACAATGCAACACAATATTCATTTTAATCTATGGCTAGATATAAAGGTACGAGAGAGAGAGAAAAAAAATCAGCAGCGTGCTTACTTCAATTTCCCAAACAGAAATCCTTGGACTTCATCATTTTCATCCTCATTATCAGTGGTGACTGATTTGGATTCTGCAAACAAATGCAGGTTTCAATTTATTTGTTTAAATATTGCTAGCTACTTTTGTTTATAGCTAACTGCTTTTTCAATTAAGTAGCGTTTGGGGTCGGTATGATTTTTCAATGTTTTTGAAAGAAGTTCCTTATGTTCACCAGGCTTCATTTTGTGATCAAATCAGAAATCATTCTAATATGCTGATTTGGTTCTTCTTATTATCAATGTTGAAAACAGTTCTTAACAGTAACAGCTGCTTAATATTTTTTGTAAACTGTGATAGATTTTTTGATTTTATGATTAGAAAGTTCAAAAGAACAGCATATGAAATAGACTTTACTCTCACTTTTGATTTAAGTGTCCTTGCTGAATAAAAGTATATGAAGAGTTCAGATGCAAAAGCCTCTAAGTGCCATTTGAAATTTTCTTTGAAATTTTCTTCCTAACACTGACTAAAAAATTAGTCAGTGTTAGGAAATAGGCTTTAAATTATGGGTAGCTTGACAAACTGGTTCAAAACTTTGGGGTCAGTAAGATTTTTTTTGTTGTTGTCGAAGAAATGAATATGAAGAGTTCAAATGCAAAAGCCTCTAAGTGCCATTTGAAATTTTCTTCTAGAATGATAATTTTTATCAAGCTTGTATATTTAAGTTCAGTAATTTCACTTAAATGGCAATGACGATTACCTATTAATTGTCATTTAAGTGAAATTACTGAACTTAAATATACAAGCTTGATAAAAATTATCATTCTAGAAGAAAATTTCTAATGGCACTTAGAGGCTTTTGCATTTGAACTCTTCATATTCATTTCTTCGACAACAAAAAAAAGAAGTTTTGAACCAGTTTGTCAAGCTACCCATAATTTAAAGCCTATTTCCTAACACTGACTATTGTTATTATAATAAAACTGTTACTGAGTTTAGCCATTTATTACCTTAATCCATTCTGTTACACAAAAGGCAATTTGACATTGTACGATACCTTTAACCTGTGTGTCATCAACGGCTTTGTACTCTGTGTTTTTAATTGCCAGTTCAACACCATATCCAGACAACAGCATCCTTTCATTTTTCGGCTCCTGTGGTGACAAATATGGCACCGACTTTAATAAATACATTAATAGTATATAAACTATATAATACATCAAATCAAGATAAATATTTGCATTGCACAGCTGACAATAAGACAACAAGTCACATCACACTGCTAATACTCACAGACACAAAGTGGCGTAGCACATAGATGAGTTTGCCCTCCTGTGCCCGCTCTGACAGAACCTTATGAAAAGTGTTGAACTCCTTGGTGCCAATTTCAGCATAAAGAACAGCTACAGGCAGGTCTGTCTCATTGAGTCCTGGGTATTGGTGGTCAGACTTGTATAGGTAAGGTCTTGGCCTGCAAAGGACACACAAAAGTGTGTAAAAATGTTATGAGAAAGCAATTGGTTTATTTTCATGAAAACATGTATGGACTTAAATTATCACCAAATATCTCTGAATACAATATATTGTTGGTTAACGTTACCTTCCTGCTGCTGTCTTCAAGAGCTTCTTCATATCCTTGGTGCTACAGGCTTTTTGACCATGGACAACTATGAAAGCAGAGCATCCATCTGGAGGAGGTTCATCACTTGCAATCTATAGAATTAAAAGAAATAGTTAACAATACTGTATATGAGGTAAATCACATAATGACGGTCATTTCAAATGCACCAAAAATTTTAACAAAAAACAAAACGTTTAGATATGTTGGTTGTGGTATACTCTAAGTAGGAAAAACAGACGTGTCACGGTGTCAAGCAGTTGTATTTGTCTGAAGTCATTATTATATCCAGAAAATAACTCACTTGTTGGAAAGCATGTACAGCTGGTGAATAAGTCCTGAGAGACAGAGACAGCTTCAGCAGGTTGACCTGTAGATCCGTCAAAAATTGTCCAGCTTTCTTGATGATCAGGTTATAATATGACCGGACAGACTCTAAAGACAGGAAAGTAAATATCTGCATTATTTCCAATACATGAGTAATTCAACAAAACACCATCATGCATACCAACCACTCAGTGAATTATGAATCATTGCAGAGAAGATAAAAAGTTAGTCATTACCTCCGTTTTTGTAAACAGTTAACTCCTTCACAGTATCGACAAACTGCCAGAACTTCTCGTCACCATCCTCTCGGATGAACTCGCTGCACAAAATTAGGTTTACAAAACATTTAAGACACAAGACAAGCATGAAACACAATAATACATACTAAAAGTAAAGAAAAGTTTTCTGACAGAGAGATAGCAAGAGAAAAATGCTCTGTGTTGATCTAATTCAAAGCTATTAAAGTTTTTTTTTAATGGAATGTTTCAGCATTTATAATATAAATGATTTATCCATGCACATCATGTAGTTTAAATTTATGAGCCCTCGTATTCTTTAATCACGTGTTCACTACTGTGAAGGCGGGACAACCTGTCACTCATATGGCAAACCACAACCATCCATCATCCAACAATCCAATCAATTCCCAATAGACAAAATCAAGACCTGCCGTAACTTTTATCCTATTGGAGAAGCCATTTTTATGTGCATATACATCCCAATAGGAAAGAAAAGACTATTACACCATACGTTTCTTTTTGTATAATTCTAATACCTACAATCGTTATAATTCCATAATAATTTAGAGACCACATGGAATATTTACATTGAAAATGCATTTGTTACAAGTTAAATAGTTAAAGTTAATAGTTAAAGGAGCTAAAATATTCACTTTCCATAACAGAATTTTAAGCTAAAATCTTGATATTGAACAAAGATCAAGAAACAGACATTGTTTTTTATGCATGAAGTCAGCCATTTAAAAAGGAAGAATAGCTAGCGAGATACTGAATTACAGGATAACAATTAGAATTCCAGCCCACCTTGTTTCCAGCAGGAGAGGGGTCATGTCCCATTTGGCCTGAAGACTGGCGATGACTCCTTTAGATGCTGAGTGCACATGCTGGAACCTCAGCAAGACCAGCACAATAAAGACCACCCTCATGATCAGACACTGTTAAAAGTACATTAAAGATAACACTATTATAACTTTAATCAATAACATTAAGATACATTGGTCCATTACACAATGATTGATGGATAATTTGCATACATTTCAGAATAGCTAGAAATGTCAATAGCCTACGTCATAAAACTAAAGAAAAGTTGTCATAAGAGCTAACTGTTTAGTGCACTCCACACCCTCACTAAATTAAAAGTTATTTTTGGTTAAACGAAATATTTTCCCCAAAAAACAACGTGACAACAGACAATAAAATGTCTCAACAGAAAATAACTTTCATATTCACTGGAGCAAAAACTGGGAACTTATAATATTTTTTTTCCGTTACAGAAGATGCAGCAAGTCTAATCTGTCCAGTTAAACGCCACGTATACCTACAATGTAACGTTATGTGTCAGCTAGATGCATAATTGTTGCACTTTTTCACAGACATCAGCGTCACTGCCCGTTTTATAAAATTTATGCAAATCAGATGTAATAGACTTTGATTGTGATTGGTTATTCTTACGAATGAAAAAACAATATAAGATGGGGGGAAGCATAAAGACATGCATCACAAACTGTTCAATCACTATTAGCGTTTCATTCCAGACTAAAACCATCATATTTTTCAACAACAATAAACCGCGACATGCCTCTGTAATATACACAATGAATATGTTTTTCAAAAACACCTAATTCATCGGACACTGAGCCGCTGTATTACCCGTATTACCCGTCTTTTTCACAGGACGCCGCCATTGAGGGGGTCCTGCATCTTTAATTCCCTCTTCCACATGGGAAAGCGACACATTCATTCCGCTTGAGTAAAAACGCGTCAACATTTCAGCGACTGATTGATAGGGTTAATATTGTAAATATTGTAAATTCTTAGTTATTATGGCAGTAAAATATCTTACAGCATTAGCATGTTTTAGAAGTTGTATGCAGGAGTTGGTTGTTCAGGCATTTTCATGGACAACTAGTAGCAATAGGATGTAACGGCAGAGCTTCTGAATGTGAACGTTCATGTTGACATGTTTTCCCCCGGTTTGATTATTTTAACCTAAAATATTATTATAACTACATGTTACATCTCACTAATTTCTGTTAAAACAAATCACAAAGACTATTTCACTACAACTTTCAGATATAGGCTTAATTGTAAGGATTAAGAAAAAAAAAGAGAGACTGTTTATATGATTTTAGTTTGTATAGGCTATATGCAATATGGCTACTGCTTGGGATTGTAGGTATAAATTATAAATAGTATTTACATGAAGCATATGTGTAAATATTTTTGAATAGTTCATTTTTAATTAGTTAATTTAATGTTAACATTTATTGAATATATTACTGATACTTTTAGATAACCATCATATATCATTAGATTTTTTTTTATGTTGCTATAGGCCTACAACATAAATGGTGCTTTTATGTTAAATTACTGCATATAGGCCTATTACATACATTGTATTGCATTTTAGTCTATTGCATTACTAATTTAGCCTAATATTAATATGCTACTCATTTAAGCCTATATTCCTGGAAAACAATTAGGCCTACTTTAGAAAGTGGTAGTTATCAAAAAAGGGTAGAATATCACTTCTACCCTACCCTGGTTCCATTCCCTGCTAATTCTATTCTATTTGTATATACGTAGCCTAGCCCTAGCACACTGTGTATAATTATTTTTCTATTTTGTTTATTTATAGGCTATAAATCAACAAAAAAGACAAATTTGTATATACTGTGTGCTATATACAAATAGAATAGAATAGAATGGCTACAAAATGATAGCCTATATTGTTTACATAGCCATGTGTCTTGTTCACATATAGCCTAAGCCTATCTTTATTTTTTTTCTTCTATTTTTACTATCTGTGTTGTTGTCTCTGTGTACTGGAGGCTTCTTCTCTCTCTGAAACAAATTCATTGTGTGTGCAAACATACTTTGCAATATTTTCTTCTTTAGAACTCAACAATAGTATTCAGCTCGCACTGTCATTAATAAACCAAAGGGGGCGCTGCATAAGAAAAAAGTGATTTTGCCCGAGTACAGATTCCTGGCAAAAGTAAATGGTTAAACCCACATGTAAAATACAAAACGCTTTTAATCATTAAAAAAATCGACTATAATATAAATTAAAAAAATAAATAAATACTGCATGCCTATAGTAGGCCTACATTTGTAGAAAAAAAGGTGAAATATGCTGTAAGAAGGGGAAAAACGTTTTAAATTACATAGCCTATAAATAATCCATGTCCTCCGGTTATTACCAAATGATACCTATTGTTAAAATGAAATGACAAAAAAAGTAAACGTTGGAAGATAAATCTAAATATTACATAAATCTGCAAAGATATAGGACCAAAATTGAATTTGACAATTAGCATACACACAGACATGCACATGCAAAGTGGGCTGGTTCATTGTAATTTTCCTCCCTGGATGTACAGACCAAGATATTCTACAAAATAACAATAAACGCTGACAATATGTAGACTACATGTCCAATAGCCTATTGGAAAAATTAAGAATAATAATTTAAGTATATTGACAGTAGAATCTGTTTGATTAGGCTATATGTTATGCTTCTCAATCAAATAGGGTTTGCTTCACATTATGATAACATTCCCGTAGCATTCCTTATGCTAGTAGCCTATTTTCCTCAAAGTGCTATGGCACAAAGATTGCACAGTGCAAAGAACTGTGAAGAAAATAATAAAATGCGCACAGAGAATTCTCTCAGTACTGGTGCCACATTATTGCTGAATATACATGAGCACTGGAGTGGGACCAGGTGCAGATGAAATTGTTCACGTGCTACGAAAGAGCTCGTGCTATAGTCTACTGGCGCGACAGGCGCTCGCGTCTCGTTGACATCATTCGCATCATCCCGCTGATGCGCGTCGCGGGATGGATGGAAAACACAGACTCGTCGCGAGTGCGTGGAGATTCCGCAGAATAAAACAGACCAACGAGACACATCGAATCGTTTCATTTGCACAGAGCGACCAGACATTAGTTAAGTCTTATACTTTATAATACCACGATGTTCGGTTCTTGAACGGCATTTGGTTATGCAATTTATTAGCTTACGTTTGGTGACTTACACTATCTTAACAACTTTGTGAGAGTTTGATGTGAAGACTTGGATGACACACTTTCGCGCATCTTTTTACCGTATCAACATGTGGCATGGGGCTTTTAGGCTGGATCCCACGCGAACGTCCTGGGACTGGGAGAAGATCTGGAGAGCAGATCATGATTCACACTAACTGCGTGAACAATTTCCTTATGTTAAAATGAATGATAAACCCAACAAATGGATTTTCATCCCAATTTTAGCCATTCTTTTTGTTATGATTGGGTACCAGTATATTTGTCCGGCAGGCGGTCATGCTTGCCATTTCAGGACAGGAGAGAAACTCGTGAGGATCGGTGACCTGCCCACTCCAGATCCGACCACCGATGACCTGTACCGGGAGTTGGACCCGGAGGAAGACAGCCCACCTAAATGTGGGTCCAAATTCAACTTCACAGAGCGCGATCTGACACGCGATGTCGATTTCAACATTAGGGGAGATGATGTGATTGTGTTCCTGCACATTCAAAAGACAGGAGGAACCACCTTTGGCAGGCACCTGGTCAGGAATATTCGCTTGGAGCAGCCGTGCGACTGTAAAGCGGGACAGAAGAAATGCACGTGCCACCGGCCCGGTAAGCAGGAGTCCTGGCTCTTCTCAAGGTTCTCCACGGGCTGGAGTTGCGGGTTGCACGCAGACTGGACTGAACTGACCAACTGCGTGCCGATGATTATGGACAAGAGGCAGTCTCCAAAGCGCAAGAGGTAACGCGCCTCCCTCTCTCTCATAAACTAATTCGGGGAATTCATTTGCCGCTCTGTTGCTTCTAATGAAGGTAATGATGAAGTGTAACTCGTAGTCTGAGGGTGTTTTTCACTCTTGAGTCCACTCAGACCTCTTTAAGTAGACCAAAATTGTTCTCACAATTCACACACATTGAAAAGTGGGCTCATATCTAACTAATAATATTTCTACTACTGCTACTGCTGCTATTACTACTCCTATACTTCTGATAATTTGTATTATAAATATGTTGGTCAAAATGCATGGACAAAATTAGGTAGAAACTATTTTCACTCAGAAATCACTATAATGTCACAATTATGGCAAGAAGTAAATTTGAATTAAAGAATTCATTTTGAAGAAAGACTAAAATAGATTCCAATAAATACTCCAATAGTGATTTATTTACTTTTTTACAGTGTATGCTTCAACTAATATATTTCAGACATATTATTTATTTACTTTTATGCTACTTTAAGTCTTTGAGCAATGTCGTTTAAGACCCCTTTAAGTAGCTCAGTTCTATTTGTACTCAAAATGTCCCTGCCCTTAACAAAAATCCTATTTTTGTCCATTTTGTGATGAATTCTCAGTTTACTTTCTATAAAAAAACTTGCTTTGGGGATCTACAATCATCATTATTAGGTGAATATTAGTGCGAAATAATAAATTTTGTCTCCACAATGCACTCGGACTCCCTTCAGAGAGTCAGGTTCTCAATCCGGTTTGATTTGAAGTGGTTCGAGTTCATTTGGAGCATTCACATACAAGCTAAACTGACATTTGTGCCAAACAAAATTTTTGACCCCTGAAACAATCCTTAAAAGTAAACTAAAAGGTAATATTTTTCCTCTGACATACTGATGTGTTATTAATTCTGGACCAGTTGAATGAGAAATTATTTTAACCACAGAAGCCAATCAATCTCTCCAACGGTAATGATCATAGTCCACGTGAGAATACAGTGTCTACAGAGATCTGTGCATTATGAATTCTGTGGTGCCTTTACTAAATCTAGGTCCCTTGTAATTTACTAGACTCCTTTAATACTCCTAGAAATCCATTATGCCCTTACTCCCGTCTGAAATGCTTTTTTTTATATAGACTTTATAATTTTAGAAGGTATTTTAGTCATCTCTTCCTGTAAAGATTAATCTACTATACGATTTTAAATAGATATATTTACCCTGTCAGAAAATTCACTATTTGGGGGTTTCATTGCCTGTGGCTCTGCGTGTCACTCAGTGATATTATTAATGTGACAGTGATATTATTAACTTATCATCACCAACATGGTTTATGGTAAACACATTAGAATGCACAACAAAGAGATGTCAAGCCTAAAATGCTATTTTGTACAGTCTCTGTGACCACAGCTCTATTTTCTGTATTCTGTATTCCCGTTTAAATGATGTAGCTGCGCTGTAATGAACTTTAAATGAGGTATCATAAAGCCGAGCCGAGCCGTCGAGCATTCCCATCTATAAATCTGACAGTGCCAGTTTGGACAAGCAAGCTATTAAAAAGTTATTTTAGTTGTTTACTAAGTATAATGATGGCTTAATATGGTGAAAAAATGCAGACTTTCACTTTTATAAGTGCCTGGGAATAAAAGACACATGTCTTTTTAGTGCCTGCGAATGCTGTTCTTGTAAATGGCATATAAAATAGCTTTGTCGTCACCTTCGGCTACTTGCTGATCTAACGTTAGTCCATGAATTATCTTTAACACAACTGACTGTCTCCATATCTGTTTTGCTCTGTTATCATAAAAATCTCAGTTTTGGCAGTCATTCATTAAACAGTTGCCAAGCAAATGGATCAAGTTAATTTGGTGCTTGGCCTGTTTATATGGTTCAATCTATTGTAATGAATGAAAATGGCCGATTTCTGAGTAAACGATTACTACTTCATGTGAGGAAGAGCTGAAGAAAGTTTTGAAAGAGGAAATATTTATTGGATGAAGAGAAATTCACACTTGTACCCCAAACCTGCAAGACCATGCTATATGATTCATATCTGCAGAATCAGCCAGCTCATTCTGGGAGTTTCCAGCCTGTATGTGTCAGAGAACCAATGCTCAAATGAAACATAAATCTATCGCTGGATCTCTCTCTCTGTGCTTTCAAAATGCTGCTTCGCATTGCTTCTCTAAAGATACACCATGAGATGCAAATAAATCTCTTCTGACAACAGACGCTTTTGCTCTCTGAAGCGCATGTGCTAAGTGGTGACTGTATGAAAATTTCATCCTGATACCCAGCTCTGTTTATTTCAGTTAAGATGGATCACTGGAGGAGGTTTTTCACGGACAAATGAGTGACATTTTTTGCTGTGTTAAAATGCCACCTTCACACTTGAAACTTGCTGCACTCACAGCATTCCATAATCTAATCATCCAGATTAGTGCAGTAGCGCAAAGAAATTGTGCAATTTTTTTATAGTGAGCATGCAGTTGATATTGGTTGGTAATATGGCAGCCTGGTTTCTCAGGCATGGTATGCCCTTTTCAGCATGGCACGGAGCAGTGCGGGCACATTGCAGGAGCCTGAAAGGTCAGTCATGTCAGAGTGGAACAACAGACACTGTAAGAGTCGATGGGAAGGGAGAGTTGAAGTGATTTCTTCTGGGAGAGAGAGTCTTCTCTTCTTCTGTCTCTCACTCTGGATTGATTGTCTGCAGTCAAGGTTTTCTCTTGCAAGTCAAAACTGTCAAAGAAGTAACAGTTTAAGAATTTTGCTGAGCTGGTTTGGAAACAATAAAGTAAAATTAGTCCTTTTTAATGCACATTGCTCACATTGCTGGTCTATTTGTACAGGATGCATTGGTGCACGTTAAGCTGCGTTCAACCCGGGATGTTCATGTCCTTGGACTCAGAATTATGCATTTCTATGGCAACACTATCAATGCCAAAATTAATTTGCAGCGGTTATGTGGTACAGCGGTCACATGGTACAAGTTGGAGCTCTCAGAAAATTCAGTTTACAAGTTGTAATTACAAGTTCTAGGAGGACGTGAAGACTTTTTGCAAGTCGCAATCTCGTAATGGTGTGAACGCACCTTTATTCCAGATGGTATGTAATGGCCACTTTTCAAGAGCCAATCAATTCCCCATTAGGCTAGTAAAATCAAGTCCCACTCAATTTTTCCACATTGAATGTGCTATTTCACTCAGGAAAACAACCTACTGCGTAAGTAAAATGGGTTGTTTTTAATTAAAGATGCTAATCTTATGATAACTGACCAACCATAAAACTCCACAATTAAGATAAATTTTAGACCCAACAGGGTTTTATTTGGGTGCAATCCTCACGTATTTTATACCCAAAGGCATCACATCAATTTAAATGATGTTGTTCAGATGATTAAGCCCCCTGATATGGATAAAAAAACCCTGACTCATTGTTTTCACCATCCTTTCTTGTTCTTTCTGCATCTCTTCAGGACCTCTCTCTGCCTCTTTTTATTTTAGCACTAATTAAATTTGCCAAGTCCCCTGACATTATAACCAAATGGAGTTTCTGGGCAGTCACGAATGTGCAATCTGTGAAATGAGATTCAATTAACTAAGCCAACTGCACACAGGTTCTGAGATTAAAGTCACCGCAAACGATCTGCACATGTTTACAGAAACAGATTCTTAGTTTGCAGTTTAAAAAAACAAAAACAAAAAAACACCAAGACAGCTAGTGTATAATTAGGAACACAAAATCATTAAAACAATTTTCTGTTTTTCTGCCCAACACCTATTTCATAGTGTTGTGACTCACTGGCATAAAGGTAAAAAGGCATTTTACAAAGTTTTAGTGCACATTATGGAGAAGGAGAGTCTATTTTGGCATTGTAGTATTCCTTACAAGATCCACAATTGAAATCTAATTGATTTCAACAGTATCGAAGTGTAACATTCATGTTTGTAGCAAGGTTTTGCAGAATTTACCTATCTACCATCCATTCATCCATCCATTTTTTTTCAAAACTTTCAAACAATGCTTTGTCAAACCGACATGATGTAATGGTGGTACATTTTTCTTTTCTAAATTAGTTAAACTGTATAAATTACTTTAAATTTCAATTTATAATTCTACTTCCTTACATTCAAACTCTATTTGCCATTTCTACAAATTCACGAATTGAACTGTAATTTAAAAGGCTTTCTCAATTCAGTTCTGAAAAGCACACAGCCCTGGTCTGTCAAGTCAAGATACCTATTGATATTATAGCACTTTATACAATACAGATTTCAGCAGGCTTTACAGTGATCAACGGGAAGATCATTCAATGATGTGAAAAGAGTTCATTTCAGCTGTACAGCAGCTCTAAAAGAAGCTGTTTTTGTTCAGCTGAAGTCTGTTCAGTGTTAATTCAGTTTCGTTGTAAAAATCAATTCATTTAATCTATAAAGCAGTTCTGCAGACAAAAGTGATGCCATCATCGTCCATCTCAGTTCAGTTCTTATCCAATAGTGTCAGTGCTAACTGCCAAATCAATAATATTGTTGAATATTAAGTGTAGCACAAATGTTGGGGGAACAGTTAGAAAAAGTATATACTTAAAGTCCCCCTGTAGTCAATCATTTTGACCCCAAAATGACATATTTAAATGTTTTTTCATGTGAAAAAAAAGTCTTGCCTTAAAATAGCTTGACTGTAACTCTACACCCCTTGCTTCATTTAGTATATATGCAGAAGTATGAATGTGCAAATTAGCCCCGCCTCTTCCTGATATTCCTAGTATTATCCCCTTCCTAGTATTTCGTAACAACTTTCTGAGGTTGTTACGAAATACTAACTGCTCTGATTGATACACAAAGGTTGTGGATCCCAAATGCAGTATTTATTGAACAGGGTAATCCAAAAACGTAATCCAAAGTACAGGCAGGGTCAAACACAGGCAGGCAGTCCATACAAACAAACAAACAAACAAACAAACAAACAAACACAACAAGGCATACACATATGGAGCGAATTATGTGACATAATTAAACAAATATGATTAATATGATTATAGCCTTTTGCTTAACTATGATATCAAACAGCTAATGTTACAAGAACCATGTTACCGTTCAGCATCTCAGAGTCTGACCGCTGCCTCAGTATCCTCAGAAACGCTTTGAACTGAGAGCTATATTTTGCTATATTGCTAAATCTGCCCAAATTTTCATATTGACAGAAAAATATACCGGAATAACCTTGCATCTCTCGAGACTCTCCTGCTAGTTCCTGTTAATAATATGCTAAAACCCACCAGCACTTTGACGTGATTGGTTACAAGGTAGTTTGTGACGTCAGAAACACCAGTCATTTCAAACCGTGTTTTTGAGACTGCCTTTGGTTCACCGCAGTTTTAAAGAGAAAATACTCAGCAATGGTGTTGACTTATGATTTTGCACATGGTTTGTCTTAAAGCATATTAAAAACACCACATAGACATATAAACAACATTAAAAACTTGATTTTCACCACAGGGGGACTTTAAGCATTTACGCTAATTAGGTACACGTCTAGAATGTTTTTTCTGTGTAAATATTTTTTGTTTTGTTTTTACTAATATTGTCCTCTGCATATGGTGAAACAGTCGCATTTTCTATTTACACATCACCTCATCTATTAAAACAGTCTATTTGCATGTGAGCCTGAATGTGTGTTAAGTTTTGGTTAGAGTTTTCAAACTAATATAATGAGACCTAGAAAAATCTCCAATTGTTCTTATGGAAGTACAAACATTCAGTGCACCGAACAGCCGAGGTCCTTCGCTCCCCCTCAACAATTAGAGTACAAATAGATTCACAAGCTCCTCATTTCCCAGACAATCACAGTAATGAGTAACCTGCAGCTGCACTAATGGGCCATTATTACTCACACGAAGAAAGTGATGACATCCTCTTGGCTCAATAACACTCGCATGATATTTTATTCATTATAGTCAACACAGAGACTTACAATTACTGTCAGCATCTGCTTGGGCTCAGATCAATACTGAGATGCCATCGCCCATCTTTCGCAAAGTGTAAGGCGCTCTTTCTGGTCACCTTTTAAATTCTTCTTCCTGTTCCTCCTTGTATGTTCCACACATCACTGCACTTGTTAGATGACTTCTGTTGTCACGTTCAGATTCCATCAGCTAGATATGTCAGCTCTTGCAGGTTCTCTGTGAGCAGGCATGGGACTGCAGGAACTAAATTTGTTGGATTTACAGCCTGAAGGGACTTGCTCAAGCCCTGTGCATCCTCATTGGTATGGGATGTTTATTAGGTGCAGGGCTGAGCATGCCCTTGTGGGTTAGACGCGGTTGGGTCTGGAGATTGCTTTCACGTGTCATTAATCCAGGTCGCTATATTCTCTGGAGCAAAAGCTGTAATCCAGTTGCTATGATAATTATGTGCTAACAGGGAAGGGAAGGTTGGTGCATCTTTTGAGTCGACTGCTTCTGTTTGAGCTGGAAGCAGCATATTGTTCAAATTCTTTTATATGGGGGGAAAAATACAGTAGACTATGCCATATTTAAAACACAAGCAAAAGTGCTGCTATTTTAAATCCATGATGATTTAAACAGCATGATTATTATTAGTGTGATTGATATAGTTTTCATACAAATGCAATAACAAAAAAAGGAGTTAGTAACTCACATTTTAGACACAATATTGAAAGTTTGCTCTGTCAAGAATCATTTGTTGTTTTGAACGAATCGTTTGAATAAATGATTAAAAGACTCACAAATTAGTTGATTGGTTAATTGACGCATTTGAAGGCCGATTGTGTCACCATTGCGTGAAGAAGGCTGCCCCAATTCGAAGGCTCCTTCAAATGAAGCAGATGGATCCTTCGCAGCCTTGCCTACCCCAGACTTCACTGCACTCCAGTTACAACAGAATTTTGGAGAAATTGCCGAATTACACTTTTAAACATAGGTATTGAGTTTCACTCTCTCAAATATCTAATGATACAAATGTAAAAATAATAAAAAAAACCTTTAAAGCATTTCAAATGTTGACTTGTATCTTACTAAGATACGATTATTATTATATATAGTTTATATTTTATTATATACAGAAATTGACAATGGTGAACATACACTCACCGGCCACTTTATTAGGTACACCTGTCCAACTGCTCGTTAACACTTAATTTCTAAGCAGCCAATCACATGGCGGCAACTCAGTGCATTTAGGCATGTAGACATGGTCAAGACAATCTCCTGCAGTTCAAACCGAGCATCAGTATGGGGAAGAAAGGTGATTTGAGTGACTTTGAACGTGGCATGATTGTTGGTGCCAGAAGGGCTGGTCTGAGTATTTCAGAAACTGCTAATCTACTGGGATTTTCACGCACAACCATCTCTAGGGTTTACAGAGAATGGTCCGAAAAAGAAAAAACATCCAGTGAGCGGCAGTTCTGTGGGCGGAAATGCCTTGTTGATGCCAGAGGTCAGAGGAGAATGGCCAGACTGGTTCGAGCTGATAGAAGGGCAACAGTGACTCAAATAACCACCCGTTACAACCAAGGTGGGCAGAAGAGCATCTCTGAACGCACAGTACGTCGAACTTTGAGGCAGATGGGCTACAGCAGCAGAAGACCACACCGGGTGCCACTCCTTTCAGCTAAGAACAGGAAACTGAGGCTACAATTTGCACAAGCTCATCGAAATTGGACAATAGAAGATTGGAAAAACGTTGCCTGGTCTGATGAGTCTCGATTTCTGCTGCGACATTCGGATGGTAGGGTCAGAATTTGGCGTCTACAACATGAAAGCATGGATCCATCCTGCCTTGTATCAACGGTTCAGGCTGGTGGTGGTGGTGTCATGGTGTGGGGAATATTTTCTTGGCACTCTTTGGGCCCCTTGGTACCAATTGAGCATCGTTGCAACGCCACAGCCTACCTGAGTATTGTTGCTGACCATGTCCATCCCTTTATGACCACAATGTACCCAACTTCTGATGGCTACTTTCAGCAGGATAATGCGCCATGTCATAAAGCTGAAATCATCTCAGACTGGTTTCTTGAACATGACAATGAGTTCGC
The DNA here is from genome assembly GCA_031834385.1 of Semotilus atromaculatus. Taxonomy (NCBI): domain Eukaryota; kingdom Metazoa; phylum Chordata; class Actinopteri; order Cypriniformes; family Leuciscidae; genus Semotilus; species Semotilus atromaculatus. The sequence continues at coordinate 29,027,486 of JAULUF010000055.1, read as the reverse complement.
TGTACTCAAATGGCCTCCACAGTCACCAGATCTCAATCCAATAGAGCATCTTTGGGATGTGGTGGAACGGGAGATTCGCATCATGGATGTGCAGCCGACAAATCTGCGGCAACTGTGTGATGCCATCATGTCAATATGGACCAAACTCCCTGAGGAATGCTTCCAGCACCTTGTTGAATCTATGCCACGAAGAATTGAGGCAGTTCTGAAGGCAAAAGGGGGTCCAACCCGTTACTAGCATGGGGTACCTAATAAAGTGGCCGGTGAGTGTATATAGACAGTTTGTGAACCCTGTTTTGTATTCAGACAGTTTAATATAACTTTCACTGGTTATAAACATATAAACATCACTGGTACTCATCAACGGCAGCTGTCAGTTGCAAGGCGACAAGAACAGCACTCAGAATCTCGCCGGAAGTAGAAGGTCATCCGGGTACTTTTCGCCTACTCTTTTTTCAGTACTGTGAATTAGTACATATGTCTTTTGCCACAAAGGCCTATAGTATTTCGCTTACTATATAGTAGGGAGGTATGCGATTTCTAATTTAGCTAATGATTTAATGACTTAGACTTTTCAGATTTTCAGAGTTACTGAAAAATCCCCACCACTAAAGAACAGACCATATCCCTTTGCCAAAAAACTGTTGTATGATTGTGTGATAAATAAATTTTTAGTTTAGAAAAAAATTCCAACTATTGTAAAAACACGATAATCTTGATAAAACGATTATTGTGCTGCAAGAGAACGCGCTGTTCTCCAGGTGGCTTTCTGTGCACTCGCTCCGTGATGGAGCAGAACACAAGTACAAGGAAAGTAGCCTATACATCAGGTATGTGCCAAAACTGTCAAATACTAACAGAATTATGTCAAAATGCCAGGCATGGCGAATATTTACGTAAACACAGTCCATTATGTCTAAGTGAATGCAAACAGCTGGGAGAAAATCTGTGCATTAGGTCTTAAAGTGACAGTAGCCTAATATAATGTATGTGTCACTAATTAATCAAACAACAAAAGACAAAGAGAAAATCCTCCACTGTTCTTAACTGAATAATTTTAGTAGCTTTAATAAGAATTAATGTATATTTAATTCATATAGAGAAAGACTATGCTGTGTGTGTTTTATTTTATTTTTACATTAATGATTTATGTAGTCTGTATCATGATTATTATCATACAGCCTGTAATTATCTGGGAAATGTTTACTTTACTTTTCTTTTTTTTTTAGCACAGTGTAATTGATCCATCTCCAAAATCATCATCATTCAAATCATCATTAGTCAAGCAGCTCAGGTGAGAATGATTTTAAAAGTGCACTTCATTGTGTGCTTTCTGTTAAACAAAGGTCATACTAGCCTAATTTCTTCCCATAAAATGGTTAACAAACTACAGGTTTACCGTTTTGTTACCTCCTAAGTCAGATCTGACTCCAGTCCTCAGGACAGGAAGTGTAGCTGCATCTCCTAATGTTGATAAAAATCTGTATAGGCCTAAATCTTGAGAGACTGAGGCGTGCACTGTGAAAACTACTCAGTGTAATGAGACAGGTCTTGCCATAGCAGACGCTTAGCTCTTTTGACACCGCTGTCAAAGAAAATGCTGCTATAGCATATATGACTCTCCATAGTCTAGTCTTGGCCTTTTATTGGCTGCAGTCATAACTTTAGCCTCGACTTATAGATATATAGAGAGATTATAATTGGACACGTAAAATGAGTACACTTTAATTATGAGATATCTTTTATGTGTGTTTTAAGTCTTTTTACCTATAAATCGCACAAGCAGGTGTTGAAAGTATACCTGCTTCGTCGCTGTCAAATAACAGAATGACAGACAGATTTTGTTTAAATGGATTTGAGGTAAATTCATCCAGCGCTATTTTATTTCCTGTGTTACAAATCATCCTGTTGTTCACTGATACTGAAAAAACTGCTTCAAACTGCTTGACTGAACTGTGAATGATTCCCGAATTGATTCAGACAGTTTAGCTAATACATTTAACCGATTAACTCAAAAGAACCCATTCATTCGCGAATCGGACAGAGTTAGATCTGATTCATTGTAAACATCCGACAGAAAACGCGTGACACATGACATGTTTACCTAAATATTGTCAGTGAAAATGTATTCTTGGCTCTCTGTAAATGGTTATTTTCATCGCCAGGAGAGTCAAGAAGACCTTTTTTTAGGCTACAGTTCACTTTTAAACGAAAGGTTAAATTCTTATTATGTAAAGGTCCTATTGTGCTTTTCCACTTTTTCAAGTTTAGCTATTGTGTAATGTTGCTGTTAAAGCATAACAAAGATCTGCAAGGTTACAAAGGTCAAAGTCCACTCCAAAGAGAGATATTTTATTTATAACAGAATCCACTTTCAAGAACTACAACGAACGGATCGTTCAAAAAACATACCACTCTGAAACGTCCTGTGAAATCCATGCTTGCAAAGAAATCCGTTCTGCATGATCCTCTTGTTCATTAACATTGTCAGGGTCTGAATCGGGCTAGAATTTATAGGAAATTGACGCCATCTATTATACACTAGAGCAGAACTCGCAGTTGTAGAGGGGCGGGACATTTCTCGAACACACAATACGCTCTGCCAATCATGACACACTGGGCCAGCAGACCAATCACAGCACATTTCGTATTTTTGGAAGGAGGGGATTCATCGAAACAGGACCTGGACTGAGCGTTTGAGACAGACTGGGGAGAGAGGTGCTGTAATAATTTAAAATCAACCATGAAAACATATTCTAGTAGTACAACCCAAAAACAAAATCAAGACTTCGTAAAAGGGCATAATAGGACCCCTTTAAAAGAGAAAGCCTAAATTAGTGTAGCTACCTGTTAATTTGGTGGCATAGTGGCAAGTTAAATAATTTATTTTGTTTCGACAACTTAGCGTGGGTCATATCAGTTGGAGTAAGCCATGGTTTATATGTTAGCTTAATGAAAGTGAATGTTTAACTGTTCTCATAATTATGTAGCAGAAGTTTTATTGCAGGCTTTCTGCAGGATCAAGCTGAGCACAGAGTGATAGACATTCATTTGATAACAGATGAGTCACACATGGAGGTGAAGCCTGCGGGGAATCACACTGTTTACTTCTGAAACTGAACCCTTTGGATTCTAGACTATATGTATATTTGTACTGTGGCGGCCTTTATACTGTAAGCTGCAATTACTGCTATTTGTTAGAAGAGCATGTACCCCCAGTAATTACTGTTCTGCACTCCCCAGGTTTGACATGCGTATACCGTTTTATAGATTCTGCTGCCGATTACCACTGCAATTTTTTTTAAAAAAACTAGCAAAATTTGTGTTAACAGTAAAACACTTACAATGGAAGACTATGGGGCAAGACATTCAAAAGGGATATTTATGCTATATTTTTTTTTTGTTGGGACTGCTATTCTAGGCGGATAAATGTCTGGTTTTGTGTTACCAGCATACATCTTGTGGGTGGATTTTTCTCTGTGAAACTGTCCCTTTCTGGTATCCTTCAATCCTTCTGGGTTACAATTATTCCCTGTGTTAAAAGGCGTATTTTGAAGCCAAAAGATTTCTCAGAGCTGTCTAGTTACTAGATTCAGAGTCTATTCCTGGGATCTACCAGAACTGCTTACAAGAGTTTCAATTTTTTTTAAACAAGATCTGAGATATCTTTCAAGCAATAGAGCAGACATGGTAAAGAACCAGTACTCGTTCAGTGATGATTATGACTTGCTGCTAGAGGAATAATCTTTTCTTCAAGTCAGTCACACGATAATAACTCAATTTGTGTGGTAACCATAAGTCTAATACCAGTCAGTCTTATTTTTATCTTCTTTTATTTTGGATGAACGCCAGTGCATTGCAAATTTAGTGTTTCACTCTCCACCACTCTCCGGAAGCCCTATTTATTTGACAGATTGACAAATCAAACTGTGACAGAGAAAATGCCAGCTCAGAGACTTCCTGCGTGTTTTTTTTCACCTGTGATCAGTCAGGCCTGACCAAAGGTATCTGTACAAAGTAAGTCACTACAAGCGTGATTAATCACCGCCACACTGTGAAATGTCATATTTCCTTTTTTGGCCTGGCCCCGCTGACAGGTAAACGATGTGGCGAGTGGGCGGGCGGCTGTAGGGAAGGGTCCAAAATAGAGTCCCCTTCATAACACCTAATCTGATCAGCAGAATTACATGTACTGTTCAGCTCATCTGACAATTTGGATGTACCTTACTGATAGGTAACAAAGATTTGTGTACTTATTATGAAATGCTATTTGGTTCATGTAAACATCATATTATTCATGTGCATTATACTTTGGCAAAGAATATTAGGTAACTTAGTCGAATTTCAAGACGCAGCCATTAGTTATAGGATCTCAACATGGTGGCTCCCATGAAGTGGCAATCTGCTCCAAACTGATTAAAATAGCTTATTTTAGATAGGTGATTACGTGGTGGCTGAAATAATTTTTTACTTAATGTGAGTGAACATACTTTTTTAATCATATTTGTCAAAAGTGCAGTCTGTTAATGTATGTGTAAAAACTATTTTGATAATAAAAAAAAACACACAAACACTGATAATACGTTTAAAGGGAAAGGTTTGGAACAACAAGAAGATGAATTCTCATTTTGTTTCATTTAAAGGTGCCATGTGGAATGTCTGCCAAAAAATAAATTTAATTTTCCACATATTCCATACCAGATGGGGGCAGTATACCTCCAGAAAGTTGGCCTACTCTAGTCTGTTTTTTAGTTTCGGGTTGTTAATCTTCTAAAACCGTCAAATCGTCCGCTTTGTCCCGCCAAAGCCTATTTTGAACGGTGAGTGATGTAGAATATAATAACTGCTGCGCTTGACAGGGCTTATAACGAGCAGAGAGGGAGAGAGAGCGTCCCGGCCGCGCGCGCGCACTCTCACGTCTTCAAACAACACGAGCGCAGTCCTCCTGCTCTCTCTCTCTCCCTCGCGCATATTAATCAAATCAACTGACACGATAGTAAGACCGCAGATCATTTGGAGATTTTTTGAGACTCAATGAACAACATCTCAACACTAAATTATAAAGGCCGGTCTCATATAGACGCGATTGACATCAGGTTCAAGTCCACCCACAAGCCGTGCGAGTTATTCGTGTACTGCAGTTTGGCTGGTGGTTATGTATGTTGCCCGCATACCGCCTCCCATGGCCGAAACTGGTATTATGACACCGGCCGGGCCGGGGCTAGTAATTTAGCATGCTAATTCAGGTTTATATCTCGGCAGGACTATAACTTGTCATTTTTTTAATTACATCATTGCATTTATTTCTTCTCATTCTTTTGATACGTGTAGCTCATTTTTTGGATATTGTTACCTCAATTTTTACATATGGCACCTTTAATGGTGCTGCAAGTGAACGTTAGCGGTTTCACTAACTTAAGTGAGCCGATGTCTTGTCTGTGAAAAGTGCTATAGAAATAAAGTTTACTTACTAATGAATTTAGACTACCCCCTTTCTTCAAAATCCTGCTATCCAAAGATATGTCAAAAAAGCAGGACACCCTAAATGACAGACCGAGAGCATCTCAAAGTCTTCTGATTGTCTAAACATCAACGTCCCTGTCACAGACACAGGTGTGATATCTCAGGACACCTATTTCGGTGATATATGCATGGTAGGAATATTTTATAATTTATAGTGTAAGGCCTGCCCAACGGTCCAACGAGAGTTTCCGATAAGCGGTTGAAGGTTTAGGCTACTGCGTGTTACTGTCTGTCAAAGTAATTTGATGCCATTTAAGCTTTTATCTGACTCCATTTTATCACAACCTCGAATTTAGGTTAGAATGCCAATTTTATTGGTAATTTATATAATAGTTTAGCACTAGCAGCACATTTGACTATTCTATTTAACTCTTTACTCTTATTATCCTCATTCTTAGCTCATAGTCGCTCAAGAGTCCTCACACCGGCCGTTCAAATTTTGTGGGCCCACGATCACAAACTCATCAGTTTTGGGTCACTAAACAGAGGTAATTGGCTAATACCTTAGACGGTCGCATTCACGCTCAGGTGGCTTTTCCACTGGGCTCGTTTGCTGCGGTCCGAGCCCGAGCCCGATTGTTCCCGGCGTCCGTGTTGCTTGCATATTCACGCGAGCCGCGGCACGGTTCGGGAGCAACCGAACTCAGACTACCTCCTCCAGGTAGTCTCGGGTTCGGTTCCCCAGTGCGCTTCCGGGTCCCATGACAGCGTTCACATTAGCGATTTTCATGCGAACCATGCCCCGTTCTGAACTAAACTGCCAGTGTGAAAGCCCCCTTACTCTATCTAAGATATTTTTGCATAGCCCTCTTGGTTGTATACAGTTGAATTAAAGTAAGTTTTTCTTTAGACAGAGGTCATGACCACTACTACAGATATAAGCCAACCAATATTACTTCTCTGATATAGCTTTGGTTTGGTCAAGCCATGGTTTCCCATGTACACTTAACTGGATGTTAGTCTGTTACTAATTTGCGGTAACAATGGATACAACGAAGTCTACTAAAGTTAATAATTTCAGAGTAAGCCTAAGTCCAGATGTAACAATTTATCATGTCAGGTAAATGTATAATTCCAATTACATAATCAGTTAAAAGATAATAAATTCAAAACATCCAATGCTCCGGAATGAAGAGAAAAGATGCAAATCTGACATTAGAAAATACATTATGCTGAGTGTCTTGAGAAAACTCAGCATCACGGGCTGATTTGAGCTACAAATCACTCCCTGAACCCTCTTCAGCATCTCCCTAAATACTCAGACCAAGGCAGAAACCTCTTTTCAAATGTACAGTAAATATGAGTTCACAATGGGAATGTGCATTAATCACCGTCCCAGACTTACTGGGAACAGAAGTTTATTTACATGGGGGCACACCCACAGCAGTTAACAAGATATCTTTAAACTCTTCACACCTTATTACCTTTTTGGTTTACTTCTGTGGTAATGAGACATTTGTACCAGTCGCATTGAGACATTTCAAATGATACCAAACATGTATAATACTGTGTGATAATATAGATTTTTGGGTGAATCAGGTTATCTCAGCATGAGAAAGAGAAGGAACGGTGGAATGGTGGAAGACAAGGTATTTAAGAGATGTAGATTAGGATGATACTGAGGTGAGACTTGTGTCTCGAATGGTGATGCAAATTTCACAAGAGAGAGTTAAAATGTTAAAATCCTGAAATGTCCTTTGTCTTCTCGTGGAGTGGTCGTTCCTCAACCAGGCTGCCCGGCATTTTAGAATTTCTGAAGTCTTACAATAGCCTTATAGAGAAGTGTGAGGAGCAGAAACTTTCAGTCTCCATTTGCTTTCAATATAATCTCATAGGTGTCTAGGTGAAATATATGAGGTATTAAAGAGATCTCCTTATTGATTTCCTCTAGGCCTCTCTCCTTTTCTGCATGACATCTGGAAGCTCTGTCACTTGAATGTGGGACCGTCAAGGTTGTTTTAAAATACTTGGTGTGTTTGAATATTTTCATGATGTGCGTTGAGTGGTGTTAAAAGCTGAGAGCTTGAGAATGAGGTATGATCTCAGTAAGCAGATTGCCGTACAGATTGCATCTTAAATTTGCATGTTTATAAATAGGCAACTTTATGTGACACAGCTTACATTTGCATGACTTTTTGATATGTTTGTATGAACTAAGCACAGCACTTCTTAAAATGTATCTGATTTGTATCTTTGAGTTTGTGTCAGTTGTTGTTTGATAGTCTGATCAATGAAGAGTTTAGAGTTTTTCACAACTGAGAATGTAAGGACATGCAATTTGGATTATATTGGATAACTTTATGGATAACTTTGTTTGGCAACTCAGAAATATGTTGCTAAATAAAACATTTTTATCACATAGAGAAAGTTGTCACGTCTTTTTTTGGTTCATGTTTCTTATCTTGTCATGTTAGTCCCTGTGTTAGTCATGTGATCCTATACATGTGTTCCCCATTTGATTGTATCATGTCATTGGTTCATTGTTTCATTGTGCACAGGTGTCCCTTGTCTTGTCATTAGTATTGTGTATGTATTTAAGCCCTCATGTTAGCCATGTGTCCTGGTCAAGTACTGTTTGTGTAACCACTGTTGGAAAGTCAATGTTTAAGTCTCTAATTTCATACCATGCCTTTGTTTTATGTCTGGTCTTGTTTTTGAAATAAATACTGCACTTGGGTTCTGCAACTTGCTTCCAGTGGACTCCTCGTTACAGAATACTTGACCTGGGCTGCGTTCAGCCCCAACAAAATGCTGCACAACGTTTTTTTTAAACAGAAACGGTGATGCGTTGAACACACTCTTCTGATGACGCAAGAGTTGCAACTATGGCAGCTGAGAAGGCCATTCTTTGTGTTCTTTGTGAAGAATTTTCGGAGCCTGATGAAGTCGGTATAAATATGTGTTTAATATGCCCGATGTTACAGTTACTGCACTTGCCGACCAGAACACAAGAGAACATCCCAATCGAGTGAAGGGATTTGTGGAAACTGAAATGGAAGCACACACCTAATTCAGACTAAAACACATCTATTTAGCCTCACATACTGACTTTATTTGTAGTTCATACTGTTTTAATACCCTGTATTTTCTTTCTCATTTTTAGGAAAAGCACTTAATTACCACTGTTTATTTCTATACCAAATGTCATACACTTGCAATGAAAAATATCAACAACTACATCATGTTGATTTCCTATATTTTTACAATAAAACTTACAACAAACATGTCTTCTAATATCCTCAGTTGTTGCGTATACCGAGCTGCATCGAACACATTTGTAAATTACTTTCCTTGAACCCATTGTGGGAGTTCACTTTAATACCGTGTGCTTTATATACATGTTGCTGCTGATTGGACTGCAGTTCTGACACACCCACCAAACAAGAGAAAACGCATCTCAAACCCCGTTGCACACTGGAGCACGCCGGTTCCGGGAAACATGACGTTCAACCCGGAAACCGTAGCAAAACGATGCGCACCGTTTTGAAATTGAACGTGCCCCAGGAAACGTGAGGGCTTAAATACACAAGACTACTGACAAGACAAGGGACACCTGTGTACAATGAACCAATGACATGATACAATCACATGAGAAACTCAGACTGATCAGTGTATGACATCAAAGTACAGCGAGAGTGATTAGAGAGCAGATGGCTCCATATACTTTGATGTCATACACGATAGGTCTGAGTCAAACACACTTTACTCTTTACTGCTAATCACCACTCCCCTTCCGTAGTAAAATGTGCATCAGGGCTGCGTTCAGCGCCGACAAAACGCTGCAGTTTTTTAAACAGAAACGGTGATGCGTTGAACGCACTGTTGTGATGACGCAAGAGTTGCAACTATGGCAACTGAGAAGGCTTTTTGTGTTCTTTGTGAAGAATTTTTGGAGCCTGATGAAGTCGGTATAAATATGTGTTTATTACACAAAATATGCCCGATGTTACAGTTACTGCACTTGTCGCCCAGAACACAAGAGAACATCCTAATCGAGTGAGAAAACCCATCTCAGGCCCTGTCCCAAATGGAACCCTAAGCACTCGCGGTCTTCCTCTGAGTCCGCACTTTCGCGACGTAACGCCGCTTTGAATGTCGGGAAGAAGTCTGCTGTGGAGTCCGCATCAGCGTGGGCTCTGCAAAAGTGCGCATCAAGGGCGCAAATCGCTCTTTTCAAATCAAGTCAAGGTCGCTCGCGAGCACCCTTCTGAGATCTAAAAATGACAAATGGGACACACTGCGGTCTCACGGACTTAACGGACACGCGCACGCGGCAGCCATTGTAAGTCCACAAGACCGAAAGTGCACATGAAGTGTGCCATTTGGGATTGGGCCTCAAACCCCGTTGCATACCGGTGCAAGCCGTTTCCAGGAAACATGACGTTCAACCCGGAAACCGTAGCAAAACGTTGCGCACCGTTGTGATCTTGAACGTGCCCCAGATGTGCACTTCAGAATCTCGACAGTATTTGGTCAGTGTGTGTACTCGTAGTACCCCAGAGTGCAGTCTGGACGATGGGGCGTGGCGACACTTTTAGGCGGGGCTACACGTGTCGCTCCGCCCACCCCCAATTTAATTGGTTTATAATACCGCAATCACGTGTCCATGTTTTAATCTGCGTAGTAGCAAAGTCCTTTTAGGCAAGTCATGCCACTTGGCCGCCATCTTGGCAACGCCTCCGGGCAGCTATTTCGAACTAACAAGACCAGGCTCCTATCTAAATGAATGGGCAGAGAGTCAGAACTGCACTTTTCACTGGTTACCGGGACATAAAGTATAGAAACAGCAGTACAATATGATAAAAATCGCTGGAAAAGTTTGATGACTTTGTCTCAAAATAAGGTTTAAAACGCCTTTTTCCCCACAGGTTATACTTTACTACGCATGCGCAAGGGTTCTCGTCTCCGCTGTCGCAAACATCAACTGTGCGCATGCGTCAGTGGAACCAGACGATAGGCTTAAATGTTTCCCGGCTTGACTGTTAAAAGCAGACGATTGGCTTTCCAGCGGGAGGGGCGGGACATTTGCATACAACCGCCATATTTGGCGTTACGGGTTTTACGCCGTAGTTGTATTGAGGATTGAGGAAGTGGCATGTCTCTATATAAATTGTCTCTGGTAGTAGGCTATAGGCTATGAGATAAAAATGGTTTAAATTATTAACACTCACATATAGGCTAGCTGCATAACCATAATAAAACCACTGCTGTAAATGTGTGCAATTATAATAGGCCTAAAAAAACAAATACCCAGCAGAGAAGTGATATGAACATGTAGACATATGCTTAAATACGCTCTTGAGCGCATAAATAATAATATTTGTTATAGCCTAGATCGACATAATAAATCTGTTTTAGTAAATAAATATTTATTTATTTATTTTCACATTTCAGCACTGCACGGTTTTTATTCCTATTGTAGTCTACGCACAAAAACCAATGGCCAGGGCTTGTATGCTATTTAGTAGCCTATCATTATTTGTCACCGTGGTTTTGCTTTAAAATAAAATAAAACACACTTTTGGACTTATACAATGTTTTACTGAAATACAGTGAATTATCATAATTTGTGTAAAATCCTGATCTTGTGTTTATTCACTGATCCTAATGGAAAAACGAAGAAGCATTTACGAATGATGTAAAATTTCGGAGCCCTGCATCACATGCGGAAAAATATTGTCTAGCGCCTATATCAGCCTATAAAAATTATCTCTCCTTCTATGCCAGTAATTTCATGCTGTCATGATCATTGCTCAATAAAAGTGTCACTGACTTATCTCCAGGGTAAATTAATAAATAGTATCTAGGCTAAATACAGCTAAATACAGTGTATCATTTATCAGCAACATAGCAACATTTCGTGATATCGCCTATAGCCCTAAAACTGCTCAATATTAGCCTATAGCCTAAAGCTTACAATATAACTTTTTGTAAAGCTGCTTGAAACGATGTGAATTGAGCGCTATTCGAATACATTTTGACAGGAACTTCATCTAACTTGATTCGTAAATTCATCAAAACATTATCCAAGTGATCGTTAATGAAATCGGAAATCGCCATGGTTATCACTTAATATTTCTGTAGTATATGGTCAAACAGCGTCGATCATTCAGATACTCCTACCCAGATGGCTCTGCTCCTACCATAGACTCGTAAATAATGGAATGCGCATGCTCATGCCTTAAGCGTCTACGCCAATAAAATTGCTGTATTATAAAAGTGTCGCCCCGCCCCATCGTCCAGACTGCACTCTGGGGCTACTCGTGTTATTATATACGATGAAATTTATCAAGACAACAGTAAGCTTTGAATGTTTAAACAGTGGTTAAAATAACATGTTCATATAAAGACAAAGAAAGAGATTGAGAAGTTCAAACATTACACTAATTGCTCCACATGGCACATTCCAGAATAGAGGGGAAGGAGGGTTGTAGGCTACTATCAATAGCTAAATTCCTGCTCATGGTATTCTGGGATCTGTTCACTTTTATCTCTGCATAATAATAATTAGTGTGATTGTTTTATTTGTTTTATCAGCTTTTTGATCATTTTTATTTTTGAAATTAAGTATGTTTTTCTTTTTTCAGCTTTTTATCAAGGCTACATATACTGTATGCACTCATTTGGGAGCTTCAAAGGTTTGCTTGGAATTTTAGTTAGCCTTCATTATAAAGGATGGCAACATTTGCGGTGGGGCCAACTGTATACCACCAATAGGATGAGACCAGGTTTGTGGGTGGTTTTTAAGCATGTTGCTTTGCAGTTGCTAAGATGTACTGCTTGGTTGGTGATTCCTTCGTTGGTTGACTAATTTGCTGGCATAACAAATGAAACCTGGGATACAGACTTTCGACTTTCAGCTGCATTTTGTGAATTATTTGTGAAATAATGCAAAATCAAAAGTTGGAATGTTTTACGACATTATATGTACAGCAACTGTAAAATATTGTCATATAGTACTTTTGTGATCAATTTATTGTCTGACTCTGTGACATAAAGATGATTTGTGCTTGCAAATACAGTTTGACTATCTGTTTGTATGAAAATTATTGGCAGTCTCTATGCAACATTGACACTATTATTGAACTGAACTAAACTGGGCTGCGTTTCCCAAAAGCATCATAAGCCTAAGTTGATCGTTGAACAATTGCCACCAATGGTCTCTACGATAAACTTAGGCTTACGATGCTTTTGGGAAACACAGCCCTGAGCTCAACACAATTGTCTTCGGCAGAGCTGCTTTGCAGCTGAAATGGAATTTGTATATAATTGATGAATTTTGCTAAATGAAAGTTATTTTCCTTTTTTTCTTTCTTCTTCCTGTGTAATATGCTTTGTGGCTTGACTAATGTATGGTAAAAAAGACATGACGATGCATGTCAGTTAACCATGTTCAAATTATGTTGACTAGTTTACATAATACATACTATATGAATGGCAGTGGTACACTTTTATCATAGTACTTCTGGGACTTGAGAATATGACAAATTCAACTTCATCATCATCTGCTTGAAACATCATCATGTGCTTGAAAAGATCGTTTGAGTATTTTGTAAGAATATGAATGACAGCGAGTATTTCTGGATATGCACCAATTTGAATCCATTAATGGAATGTTTAATTTGTGAATGAATCTGAACTTGCAGAAAGGGCCACTGAACAAATCTTTTTGGTGAACTGATTCCCAAAATTCCCACCACTAATCTGGGAATTTACATCAGATGCTAGATGAGCAGTGTGGCTGTGGCATCTGATAATGAAACTAGGCTAATGGCATAGAAAACAACAGCCCTATGGATTAAAAAGTACCAGTTAATTTATAACATTTCAGAGCAATGCAAAGCTTCCTCATTATCATGGAATATACAGTGTTGTGGTCTATTCAGTGTTGTGTAATAATCACAAAGGAGGTGTAGTCTGGTGTACAGACATTCAGCCTGATAAGAAAATATTTTGTGTGTGTGTGGCTCTATATCACAGTAGGGAGTGTCAGGGTCCTGTAGGGAACAGCGGTTAAAAGCCACTTTCTTGCTGCATGGTCAGTCTTGCAAAATGTGTTTAGTTTTTAATTGTGTGATGAATTAATTCTTTAGCTCAGCAGACGTGCATAGAATTCCAGTTTGACTGCAGATGCCCACCTGAGGTTTACCACATTGATGACTAGGAGGTGTCAAAATTACATGCTTTCTTTATAAGTATAGCATGGAAATAAAGAAGTCCTTCAAACATTGTTTCGTTATCATAAACAAAATAAAAATCATATTTTTTTCAAGATATCAGATAGAGCTTGTGTTCAGTGGGCAAGTGACTAGATTTGGAGCTGTGTAACAGGTTATGCAATTGTTATGGATATCTCTAATACTGTGTTTCAGCTTTTTAATTGCTCGGGAGAATTCATAGTCATGTTTACGTATCAGTTTTTGTTGCATCTAGCACGATCACGATTATTCATTGGTGATACAGAAAATCCCCAAAACGTAAACGTAGATCAAATAAGGCAAGCAGACAAGCAAGCTTTTTCGAGATGGAGAGAGCTTTGCGACAAAATATTTTGCAATTACTTGCAAATACTGTGGGTTCGTTCAAATGTATACTTTTTGTTTGATTGTTTTAAACACGTAAAACAGCATTAACCACCAAATCATTTGACAAATAGTCACATATCAGTAACAGGCTAATATAGCATTACATTTCACATTCCTTGCAGCTAATTCATTACAATGACATAAAATAGTGTGATCAAACATACAGGTAATATAAAAACTAATCAATTACCTCATCCGTGAACATGATTCGTGGATTCCACACATCTCTTGATGGTGAAAACGACATCCCCCATCGTTCCACTCTTCTTCATAGCGTCATCAAGCTTCACCTTTGTTATTGTTTTGAAAATGCGACCTCTGGTGGCGAAAACTTACATATTGTGCCTTTAATTGAATAAACAATTGATATTTTTTCCACTTCCAAAGAAGTTCCTTATTGAAGTCATACATTATCTGATGAATATTAAAATTTAGGTTATGGACAGTTAGGCTTTAAATTTTAATTTTAACATCATAAAATAATAAACATCACTTTTAAGATTTTGTTTTTTGTTTTTCGCTCTGTTGTCTGTTTTTCCGCCAGCATTAGCTAATTTTTTCATCAACTCTGGCATTGCAAGATGGCTCCTATGAGTTTTGAAACTCGAAATGAACATAGACAGACATAGTTTATTCTTGACTTTGATAAATGGTTTCTCGCTCTATGTAAAGAAAACAAACATGCAGAGGAGGGTAATACTATTGCTGCGTTTAATTACTGCACAGCACTTGCAATCACAGCAATAAACATGTCCAGGGCTCCAGTTTAATGAAGGCAGATCAAAGTTAAAGCTGTCCAGCGCGGCTTTCTTCCCTTCTGCTAATGCAGCTCGTCTGAGAGTTGTCGGAAATATTTATTGCCTGTGTCCACTGTCACTCAGGGGCCTGTTTCAGAAAGGAGGTTAAGTGAAAACTCTGAGTATGTTAACCCTGAAATGAGGGAAACTCTGGGTTTTCCGTTTCAGAATGGGAGGTATATCAAACCCGAGAAAGCAGAGTAAGTCAAGCCCGTTTCTGAAAGAGAGGTAACTTATACTCAGAGTCAGTTACCATGGTGACTTACTCTGTGAACCTAACCTGGTCGGGAGCAGGTTTTCTTCGGTAAACCCAGAGTTTATTTCGGTCTCCTCCCCTTTTTTAAAGAGGAAGCAGTGTTTAAACACCAACAATAATACTACAATTTATTTAAAACATTATTTAAGGAATATATATATATTGTTTGTCTATGGTTTAATTGACTAAATCTGTTTTGCAGCACTTTGCCAAAAAATAAAAGGATTAAAACGTTTGCTAAACTTTTATTTGATTACCACCGTTTTTGATAATATATTTGTATTAAATCATTAAAAAAAAAAAATCTGAATAAAAACATTTCATAGAACTCAATTATTTGTAAACATTTTAATAAGTTATTAATGATACAAAATAAGTTGTTAATCTAATTCATAATCAATTATTGAAATTAGTTGATTAGATAGGTTTTATTGAACAAATGTTTAATTTATTTAACTGTCATTTGATTTAATAGTGCAGTTTATATATTTAATAATTGTTTAATACCATAAACCATGATATTTTTTGAGACAGTTATCATACTGTGAAACTCTCATACATTACAACCCTACATAGGAGAGTCGTTGAATAGAAGTACTTTTACTTGAGTAGATTTTTAGACCGGCTTCTTTTACTTGTACTTAAGTAAAATGTTTATCAAAGTAATAGTATTTTTACTTGAGTAAAATATTTTATTACTCTTTCCACCTCCGGTAGTTCTAAACAAATTCTACAGAATTAAACTGTGGCATTACACACTGAAGTGTGTCCCTACTATTTATGAAGTTTAGGCCTATTTGTCATAATTTCTGATGTATTGAGTGTAGGCTACTTACAACTGCCTGGGGTTCTGTTGGGACAGGAGGCTCCAAAAGACAGATATTAGCATCAGAATCTGTTGGGACCAACGAAAAACCCAACCCAAAGTAAAATAAATGGAAATATCAAAAATACCCTATATAAAAAATAACACATATGTAGACCTCTTATATTTTATGAAGGCTTGGATCTTCGGGAGTGACTGGCTCTGATGAAGGAATTCCCTCAGCCAGAAATGCTGCTGCACTGCTATATACTGGATGCTATATAGTTATTTAATATGTCAAATGTTTGTAAAGTCAGGTAGCCTACACCCATGATATGCTCAAGCCTTACCTGATTGAATTATGTTTATATATTTTATTTTCAGCTGCTGCCACGTTCAGCTGCTGCCACGTTCACGTTTAATGCCTGCAGGATTGCACCTATAGCCTACATGAAAATTAAAATTAGGTTGAATAACATAGGCTACTGTTCTTCCAGTTTCACCGCTGATGTTATAACAGTTTGGTAAGTTAGGCTACTCTAAAATAGTTATTAATTACTACAAATGACATCTTCAACAGTGTAATTAGATTAATGTAATAATTACTATCTTTAGAAAGTATTGGTCTACTTATTACTAATTACTAAATCCCATGTCAACCTCAACCACTTGAACAATACAAGGAGAGACAAGAAACTGCACTTTTAATGCTTTCAAATTAACAATATACAATTGCATGAATTATTCTTGAATTGACCAAAGTGTGTAGAGGGAGAAGGTTACATTAAAAATATACCTTGTATTTTAAAAATGTATTTTAAATCCATTATTGTTTTATACTGAATTGTTCTATAGTCTCTACAGTATTTAATGTAATTACATCAGATTTTATTTTAAATTACAGAATTAAGAGTAATCCCTTTAATTAAATTACAATATTTAGATTACTTGATAATTAATTACACCCAACACTGTATAACAGTAATTCCTCTTTTTATCTGGCGCTGTTGCCATGGTGACTCGTAATATCTGCGCTCCATTGATAATGGCTTTTTATAGTTGTGGTGCACGCGCTTAACTCAGAGTCAGTCAACTCAGAGTTGATTGAACCAACTCATTTCAGCTGTTCTGTAACCGAAAACTCAGAGTTTCCCATCTCAGGGTAAGTCAACTCAGAGTTCAAGTTTTAACTCAGAGTTGGTTGAACCTCCTTATTGAAACGGGCCCCAGGCCTACTGAAATGACAAATATGTTTTTGTCCCCAAAATTTGCATTCATGGGTTACCAGTGGAGATGGGAATCAGAGAAAGGTGTTTTATAGTTTATTGATGTTGATGATAATTTTTATTTATGAAATTATGCCTGACTGGTCTCAAGATCCTTTTTAGTGCTTGTATGTCAGCTCCCCCATGTTCATACTTTTTGTACATATCAAACTAATTAAATTCCTGAATGTTAGTTCAGTGGTGATATTAGGGTACAGTAGTTTGATAAATACTATGTAGTGCTGAATGATATTTATATTTGCATGTTGGTCTAAGGTACTTATACACTCACCGGCCACTTTATTAGGTACACCTGTCCAACTGCTCGTTAACACTTAATTTCTAAGCAGCCAATCACATGGCGGCAACTCAGTGCATTTAGGCATGTAGACATGGTCAAGACAATCTCCTGCAGTTCAAACCGAGCATCAGTATGGGGAAGAAAGGTGATTTGAGTGACTTTGAACGTGGCATGATTGTTGGTGCCAGAAGGGCTGGTCTGAGTATTTCAGAAACTGCTAATCTACTGGGATTTTCACGCACAACCATCTCTAGGGTTTACAGAGAATGGTCCGAAAAAGAAAAAACATCCAGTGAGCGGCAGTTCTGTGGGCGGAAATGCCTTGTTGATGCCAGAGGTCAGAGGAGAATGGCCAGACTGGTTCGAGCTGATAGAAGGGCAACAGTGACTCAAATAACCACCCGTTACAACCAAGGTGGGCAGAAGAGCATCTCTGAACGCACAGTACGTCGAACTTTGAGGCAGATGGGCTACAGCAGCAGAAGACCACACCGGGTGCCACTCCTTTCAGCTAAGAACAGGAAACTGAGGCTACAATTTGCACAAGCTCATCGAAATTGGACAATAGAAGATTGGAAAAACGTTGCCTGGTCTGATGAGTCTCGATTTCTGCTGCGACATTCGGATGGTAGGGTCAGAATTTGGCGTCTACAACATGAAAGCATGGATCCATCCTGCCTTGTATCAACGGTTCAGGCTGGTGGTGGTGGTGTCATGGTGTGGGGAATATTTTCTTGGCACTCTTTGGGCCCCTTGGTACCAATTGAGCATCGTTGCAACGCCACAGCCTACCTGAGTATTGTTGCTGACCATGTCCATCCCTTTATGACCACAATGTACCCAACTTCTGATGGCTACTTTCAGCAGGATAATGCGCCATGTCATAAAGCTGGAATCATCTCAGACTGGTTTCTTGAACATGACAATGAGTTCGCTGTACTCAAATGGCCTCCACAGTCACCAGATCTCAATCCAATAGAGCATCTTTGGGATGTGGTGGAACGGGAGATTCGCATCATGGATGTGCAGCCGACAAATCTGCGGCAACTGTGTGATGCCATCATGTCAATATGGACCAAACTCCCTGAGGAATGCTTCCAGCACCTTGTTGAATCTATGCCACAAAGAATTGAGGCAGTTCTGAAGGCAAAAGGGGGTCCAACCCGTTACTAGCATGGGGTACCTAATAAAGTGGCCGGTGAGTGTATATTGGTACTTATATAAAGTATTGGCAGAGAATTTCGATTTTCATTCACAATCTCTTGATATGATTCCAATCTTGATTTGATATTGATTCTTTTGGATATATATCGGGTACAATACATGCCATTTTTTCTCAAGGAAAAAAAATCTGTGGAGGAAAAACTAATGCTGAAATCTATACAGGGGAACTTTCACTTGGCACATTACTATAAAATTAATCAAGAGTTTTATACAACAGCAGTTTTTAAATATTTTAATGTCCCACTACATTAATGAGCACCAAAACAACATTTATTGTTTGAATTTTGTTATCAAAT
Organism: Semotilus atromaculatus; assembly: GCA_031834385.1. Lineage (NCBI taxonomy): Eukaryota > Metazoa > Chordata > Actinopteri > Cypriniformes > Leuciscidae > Semotilus > Semotilus atromaculatus. The sequence goes on along the minus strand of JAULUF010000055.1, from coordinate 29,008,434 downwards.
GACTGATTTTGAATGAATTTGAAAGCGAGACATTTCCTGCTGAATCCAGCATTGCTATTCACCAAAGGTATGTTTTGCACAATGGGACCAGCATGGGATACTGGTTGCTGGTTTGCTGGTCCCTAGCATGTGAAGCAGGTGTGCTGGTGGACAAGCATGTGTTATAATCATATTATGATACATTATGTTTTAATCTTATATTGTTTTTCCTTTACATCATTAATGTGTTAAACATAAAAATGTTCAAGCAAAAACAATATTTGTCCCCAAAACACTGCTTGCTTACAGACAACTGGCCTACTCACAACCAAACCATGCATGACTATGCTGGTCTACCAGCTTGAAAAGCAATATCCAGCAGTATAATCTGAAACAGCATGGAATTATAATGGATATTTCAGCAGGGTTTTTTAAATACAAAGCACAAAGTGAATTGCGATTAGTGGATGGAAGGTGCGGTACAAATAATGTTTAGTGAAGTTTTGTTTACGCTTCAATTGAAAACCGCATAAACAGAAATATCCACTGGTTCGTCAAAACCAATTTGTCAACCTAGTTACAACATTAAAATGACCAAAAAACAAAATATTGTCCAAAAAACAAACGTACTTGCTGGTTAGCACTGATATTTAAAAAATGCTGCACTGGTATTGTAGCTCACATTTGGTTTGTTGTGCACTGGGCTGTTGTATAAAGGGCAATGCTGAGTTCAAGTCCTGGCGAGAACGACAGAGGGAGAGAAAAAAAAAATCAATACTCTTACTGTGGATGGTTTGTAACAAGGTCTCCTGAGTGGTGTCTGTCACACTGTGCACTGGAAGTGCTGACCATATAGGTGCCAGACCACAGCAGGCATACTAGATACTAAGATAGTAGAAAGATACAAAGATGGCACCAGATTCTTCAGGACCAAGGAGAGGGAGATTTGAACTTGATTTTCTTTGCAAATACAGCTCTCGATGTCCCAGTTGAGGAATTTAAAGTCATTATGTTCAGATTATACACTGGCAGCTAGAAAATTAGGTTACATTTTATTGGATGCATATTCAGATACTTTCCAAAATTTCATCTACTGCTTGTTTGGCCTAAAGCTAAGAAGGATTCATTTCTCTTCATTTTTTCACAGTCTTTGTATTATGTCTCCAGCTGAAATCTGCCGACGATAATGAAGCCACCGATATATATGGTCCCGTCACTCATGATTAAGTGCTGTGTCATGCTCAGAGTAATTGCTTTAATTAGCTATTGAACCGTTTTCAGGGTTAATGGGACAACAGGTTGGGAGTGAATGAAATGTATTGCTGTAAGCTAATGATTTTACTTTCATCATCTCTGAAATGATTTGATTAACAGTAGAGAGAAACAGATCCCCCTTGTTTGTTATTACAGAATCAATTTCATGGCTGGATGAACTTTCTCTGACACTGTTTTTGTTGGCCGAGAACATTCCTTGCTCGAAGACCACCAAGCCACTAGACAAATTCAGTTTCTTCTCAGGAAGAAACAATCTAGCTTCTTCTCAGGAAATAAAACCATCTTCTTTTTAACACTTTTCATCCCTTTGCTGTTCGTTTCTTGCAGACAGTTTTGTAGACTGGCTCTCTGGTGAAATATTTGAGGAATAAAACATTGAGGATAATTATGTAGATGATATACTGCAACAGTAAAGGCAATTTAATGGGCTTCTGAAATTGTAATACTCTGAAAAACCTGATGGGAAATTTAAACATTTCTTCAGTGGAATGTTTATCTTACTGATAAATGCTTAGCATCACATGCATTTATATATAACAACCTGTCATGTCTGTTAAGATCATTAGTAGAGACAATTTTGATTTTTCAGAAGACAAACAAACCTTTCACAACAAACCTGCAAGAAGTCTATCCTCTCCCCTTGAGTGTTTGATGAACTTTTAATGTCTTCTGTGACAGCAGCATCTCCACAAAAGCCTTATTTTCATTCTCACATGTCTATTCTCTCCTACATTAATATTAAGACATGGCCTTCATAGGCATTAAAAATGCAATTTCCTCTTTAGTCTTGCATATAGCGGGGGTAATTATTACAAAACAGTTGAAATTGAAAATATGAGTTACAAATAACAGCATAAATAAATAGATGAAACATAATTAAAGCATTGCATAACGCAGCAGATACTCTGAATCAATATACAGTGTCAGAGATGAAAATTGGATGGTGATAATTGATAAGAGATGAAAATTGTATTGCATCTCCAGTATTAATGCTTAGCCCTGATTAGCTCATATGAAAAATGTAAAGCTTCAGGAGCTCAAATGTGCTATAGCATGCACTATTAGAAATATGCAATGTCTGATTGGGCCAGAGTTACCTCAATTTAAATTGCAACTACATTTCAGTGGATAGGGTTAGGTGATGGTCTCATTGAATGCAGTCTGTCCTATTTTATTTATTTTTTGCTCTTATAGGGGTCCTGAAAAGTGTGATATGTTCCCTTTAATGCATTAGATATAATTAACTAATCTGCAATGTAATGCGAAGCTTCTCTTCACAACTTGTGATCAATATCCTGCACTGATGAGGTCAGTAGTTATGACAGTTCCTCTCAGCGCAAGTCAGCTCATTTATCCGGCCTATATATATATATCCATGTATAATTTATCCCTTTGGATTACTTAATTGCAGGCAGTTATGTGTGTTATATATATTTATTAAAGCCAAGTATAAATTTAATAAAGTTAGTGTTTTTACGCATTTTTACATTTATTCCAAAATTATAACTAAAGGCAGTAACAATTTAGACAATATATATATATTATTTGTGAAATAAGGTTCAACTCTTTCCCTGCCAGCTTTTTTTTTATTTTTTTATCAGCCGCCATCAGCGTTTTTGATAATTTTTGCAAAAATGTCCTGGCCCTCAGAATATTTTGTTGTATGAATATCTGAACATCCAATATATCAAAAGAAAGAACAGAAGAAAATACAATACACATGCGTGCTATAAAGACGCATTTAGTGTGATCGGGTTGGGATTTTGGTGGCAAAAAAAATCACGCTGGTTTTCTTCACATGTGCTTTGATCAGGAGATTTTGTACTCTTTCAGAAGATGTCATAGCGTCCTCTACCATACAACAGTTAAAACATGGAAACCTGGAAAATTCGAGAATTCTGTGTTTGGCGGGGAAGAGTTAATAGTCAACTTATTTTCAGCAGTCATCAAGCTTGTAAACACTGGTCAAAACAAGTGAATTAACTTTTTTTTTAATGTCAATTTTTTTTTTATATTTGTGTTTTATTTTTGTTGGCCTAATATAGATTATTTTATCCAGGTTTTTGAGGAGATTCTGCCTCCCTTGCCTTCTGTGCAAAAGTTAGGCGGCATGTTATTTTCAGAAAAAAAGGTTTTAAGCCAGTTATTTATGATTTTTGCCTTAGTGTGTCAGTAGGAAATATCAGTTATTTCCAAACATTCCTTTTGCCATTAATTGTAATAATCCAGTGAAATTTTATCATAATGAAACAAAGCTTTTATCACTCATTGCTTTGTCATGTCTTAGTATACGTAATCTGGTATGATAAGTGGAAGAGAAAGAGAGCGATGATGATTCATTCTCTCCCTTTATGAACTAATTTATTTCCTGATTTTTTATTTTTTTAACCAGCACTAACTCATAAGCGCCTACAGTGGTGTTCTGCTTGTAGAGTACTTAAGTTTGTGGAGTACTTAAGTTTTCACATCTGATAGGTGTAGCACGGCTTCAGACTCATGGGTAAGATCACATCAGCATTTTGCCATGAGAGAGGTACTGTTGCTCCCCTCAGCGTTCTTGACAGCTTGTGAAATTGAACATGAAGAACGTTTGTTCTAGCCAAGTCCTAGCCATGCTGAGGGACAGACATGTGGATAGTTGTCCAGTTTCTCCAATTTTATGGCTAGTCATCTGCCTATGTACGTCAGATCTGTCATCTCAGGCCAAACAAGCAGTCTAAATCTGGGTTCTGTATACATGAGTGACGAGTGTGAGTAATGAACGACCTCAGTGTGACGTTCCGTCTGAAGCTCAATTGAGCAGATGCACCAAACGCTGCAGGATCCGTCTGTGTCCATCTGGTGTGTTGGCTTACACTTGGCAGGTTAATTTGGCTCAGAACGAAAACTTTAAAATTTAATGATTAAGGACACACAAAACTAAAACTCATCTTTCAAGACACATGAGTTAGTGTCATGCAAAACTAATATTTTTCATAATCGATCTTTAAAAAGTCTCAATTCACCTCTTTCAGCATTAAACATTTTATGTTGTGGCTGGCTTGATTGTAAAGGTACAATATGTAACATTTTTGCATTAAAATATCCCCAAATCACAAGGCCATGTTTCCAACTATTTTTAAATTGTGAGAAAATTGCGATTTTAACCAATGAAACGGGGCGTGTGAGCAGGGGTAAGCTGGGAGTCGCTAGTCAATGGCATCATATCCGCGTTACCCTCCGTTTCCGCCGTCTATAGTTTCCGCTCGTACTGCCATAGTAACTACGGTGACAGATGTGGACAACTGTGTTATGCCTAGCAGGACGCTCACGCTGTTGTTGTTTTGGTCAAACATTATGGACCATGCCAAGCAGACTTTGAGACAAAAAGAGGACTAAAACGAAGATCAACATCTTTCGAGATGCCGAGAGCTCCACGTCCGCGACTAACTTGGATTTGACAGAGCTTCACGAGTCACGACTTGACAGCGACACCGCTCTTGCACATACTTTATTAGACAGGTGAGCATATGTGCATAAAACAAATCAATGTTATATAGCTCAACATGATAAAATGTTAGAATATGATCAGTATGTTATTCTAATGTTGATCTAGCTTAACGTTACTGCTAGTTTCATATAGCAAACAAACTAACACATAGAATAACATCATAATGCTGTTTAGTAGTGTAACAGTTAACATTAGACCAAGTGGAACAGCGCTGCGTTCCATTTATTTTAATTCGTCTAATAAACTGACCTTTGAGTAATTCAGCACTTGTGTGTATTAGGTAGAATGAAATGTCCTCATTCCTTTATATCCAACGGGACTCGCGTGTGATATATCTCTTATTAACAATCGTGACCTGCTTCACACCACTGTAATGCTAAAAAACATGAATGTTTTCACTCATCCATAAACATTATTAGATCCATCAGCTTGACAGCAAGTCCCATCATTCAGCTCATCACTGCGTCATAATAAACCTACGCCTTTTTTATTGTAAGAGGTTAGCGACCCCTAGCGGCGAAAAAATTTGCATATTGTATCTGTACTAGGTTTATTGGGCACTTGTTTGTATCTGTAGAGAAAGCAGATTATCTTCCAAACTATCTTCCAAATTACATGCTAACATATTGATTACAATGGTCGTTTGCGTTTCCAAAGCTGTTTGCAAAGTAACTGTCATACATGTCATACTTTTTTAATATGTAAAAAATAAGCTCTTTATGGACTGCACCTTATTCATAAAACACCTCCCAAAACATTTGAGTTACCTGATTTACATACTGCCTCTTTGGAATCAGGTGAATAGCAGGGGTAATAGCGTATAATGGGCGGCTCATGAATGATTTGTTCATTTTGCACGACTTATTTATATTATCTCAGAGAGCAATTCGTTCATTGCTTTTGTGACCATGGATGTGCAGCATTCTTTCATTCTTTACTGAAATAGATTCGATTAGGTGAACTAATGAATTGATTAGAACATTGAGGCTATGTTCAGGAAACATAAATGATTATAAGGATGACTATAATATTCTACTGTCTATGGCATTTTAGGTCCTGCTTTAGTATTATAATGATGTAAACCACATTTAAAAGTCCATGTTCCTCTTTGAAAAATAAAACGGTGTAAAAAAACACAATCAAATGTGTACGTCACTCATTGTTTACACAGAACAGAGATTGTAGGTAAGACGGCTAATTAAACTGGTACTAATTAGCGCTTATTCTGGATGTTTAAACCGTCGTAAAAGAAAACAATTACGTATGCTGGTGCGAGAGATCACTTACGGCGCTTGCGCAGACCGAAGTGCCCGCGCCCTCAGATCACTTGGACGTGGCTGTGGTTACAAGAGGTAAAAACGATATAAATAGTGTTCGTTTTCTCACACAAACCTCTCGTTTCTTGTCTTAGGCCATCCAATGTGTACTTACATTTACGAGTCATTAAATCATGTTTAATTTGGACTTCTCTGTGCATGCTCTTTGAGGTGGTGACCATAGACCTGCATTATATGACTGACAGACAAGAACGGTTTGACCTAAAAATATCAAAATTGAAACTACTGCGGAAACAAAGACACCTACATCTTGGATGCCCCTGAGGTAAGCTAAAACATACCAAAAATTAATTTCAAAGTGAACTATCCCTTTAATTATTGATATTTTTGTCTTTGGCTGGAATTGTCATGATTTCCTAATTCAGAATATGATCAACGTTGACATGCGTAGGAACTTGACTTGTTTGGGGAAATTTGGGCTATTGAAAATGTAACATTGTAATTTAATTCTGATTAAAGAAATGAATTGAATAAAAATTTGTTCATGGAAAATGATCTGATCTTCCCAATTCAAGTCAATTCAAACATTTTATTATAAGGGGAAATTTACGTGGTCACGTAGAGTAACATAAAACAATATACATAAAAAAACATCATATTAAATAAAAAACATAATGTGCACAATCAAAATTAAATATAATAACCGACATGGTTTACAAACAATCACCATGAATAAATATAAATTCCCATCACTATAATAGTGGATGTGATTCATTTTTAGTAATCTCCCCAGAGGATTGTTTCTAAAATGATCAAATGGGACACTAAGGGTAAATTTACATGACACCGATGTACTAAAGTAACTGCTTTATTGTGTACAGACGCCAACATTGTCAAAACGATCCCCCTTCACACGGATCCACGAAAACAACTAAAAACGCTGTGTTATGCATGCCAGGCTAGTAGTTGGAGGTCACTTTGTCACTTTGTTTACGTGGAGATGATGACGGTATCGTTTTTAAAACCTTGCACTTTGAAGCCTGTTTTCAAAAGCTTGCATTTTCAGGCCCCCAAAATGCCAAATGAAAATTAATTGAAAATTAGTGAGACACTTCCTGAATAGGACGCCTCAGCTTTTTTTACTTCTGAACTATGTTAATTAGATAATTCATAGATCAGCCAAACCCAGTTGCCAGTTAGTAATGAGCATTTCTTCAGTTTCTGTGGTTACAGTTTCTTATTGCATCCATCCAGTCACGTTTGTCCTGAGGAAACAATCACGTTCACGACCACTGGCGAATCATTTGCCTGGTTGTTGCAGTGTGACGATTTCATTTCATTCGCCTCGAATATGTAACAAGTTGATTGATTACTTAAAGGGATAGTTCACCCAAAAATGAAAATTCTGTCATAATTTACTCACCCTCGAGTTGTTTCAAACCTGTATGAGTTTCTTTCTTCTGCTGAACACAAAAGAAGATATTTTGAAGAATGTTGGTGAACAGACAGTTGCTGGACCCCATTGACTTCCATAGTAGGAAAAAAAGATACTATGGAAGTCAATGGGGTCCAGCAACTGTCTGGTCACCAACATTCTTCAAAATATCTTCTTTTGTGTTCAGCAGAAGAAAGAAACTCATACAGGTTTGAAACAACTCGAGGGTGAGTAAATTATGACAGAATTTTCATTTTTGGGTGAACTATCCCTTTAATTGGTTGATTGATGCAGTTGATTGTTCTGGTCCTTGTTCACTGGCGTTCATTTTAGCGGTTCGGGACCGTTCTGTGGCATAACCTCTAATGCAACTGGAGGACTATCGATTCCAGTCCTGCTCAAGATGTTTTATAGATCGATGGATTAAATTCTTCTCTGGTATGGATTATGATTTTTGAGGGCAGCACTGACACAATTTCTGGAGGGCATCATCCTGGGGACCGAGCACGGATCAATTCGATGCGAGATATTACGTTTCAAATCAATTACCGGAACATTCGAGGGAAGTAATCAGATTAAACTATTAATATCAGAGAAAGATCTCCCGTTTTAAGTTACTTTTATGGAAAAGACCAATTTCGGCCCACATATTTTCTATAATTACACACAAATAACAATCATACCAGGCAGGAGCTGGAAAGTAAATGTCACCTAAGCTATAAAATGGAAATAAATAAATATATGAAGGAACGAGAGCTGAAAATAGGAGAATATATCAGCAGTGGCATTGTTGTCCTGCTGACTGTTAGCTGAGATGTTTTTTTGTGTAATGAGGTAAGGAGGAACCATCACTGTTGGCTCTAGGCTTCCCACACACACAAATCTCTCTCATGAGAATCACACTGTGGCACCTCATGTGGCAGTAATGGAAACACATGGCAGATGCAAAGACAGCGGTGTTATATTCCCACTCAAATGGCGAGTATTTTACCCTGATGTTATGATTTGTGAAGTGCAAGATTGTGTGCATGTGGGACCGTTTTGTTTGTTTGTTTATGTGATTTATTTTTTATTGGTGTGAGCATGCACGTGAAAAACTGTGTGTACAGCGTTTACCGGTGTATTTATTTGCATTCTTGATGGTGTGTTTGAGCGTGAGTTTGTGTTTGGGCTGCGGTCCAGCTCTGCAGGGCTGTGGAATCATCCAGGTCTCCAGCATGCATCAGGATTATCTCCCGCTCACAGGAGAGGGGATCGGCGTCACAGTTCTCTGCACTGCCCAAGGCCGTCAAACCTTTCTTGCATGCAGCGCACCATCCTCTTTCATCACTGTACACAAATATACAGATGAGCTGCAAATTATGTATATTTATGCATTCTGCGTTCACACTTCTGCGTTTCAACACATCGACTGAGTGGCAAAACTGATCCTTTTAACAACTCATAAAAAGTGAACGTTCAGAGTTTGATTGAATTTTTGTTTTGGAATAATGATGAGCAACAAAGTTTGTGTTTTTTCCTACATTGAGTATACTTTTTTTCTTACACTAAAATTAAATTAACAGTAATATTATGTTACGTATACAATAATTGTATCCAATACATCCAAATACAAGTGTCGTTTTGATGGGTTTGCAGTTAAATATCCCTAAAGAAAAGTGTCCCTTGTGAGACCTGGCTGTTTCATCATTAATTGGGACTAACTAGTTATTAAAATGTGAGGTGGCTAGAGTTAATGATTCATACTTTGACAACCATTAAGACTGATCTTTGAAAAAGGAAGAGGACTGAAAAATGTGTGTTGGATTGTGTGGAATTGGGCATGTCATTATCTTTTCCAGAATACCAAAAATTTCATGACAGCCTCGTTAAATCCACTTCTTGTAAATCAACAACATCAGATGAGGAAGGTGTTTCATTATTCACAAGAAGACAAGAAAGTCACTTCTTAAGTGGTAAATATTCTGACATGTTTTTTAATTATGATGTGGAAGTTGTTTAGGGAGTGTTATTTGTTAGTTGGGAAATCCTAGTTTCACTCACACAGCTTTCTCTTTTTTTGCAGACTGAAGAGAGTTCACGACCGCAATAGGAAATCAAATATGAGTTCTAGATTTTGCCGGGGAAGGGGGGAGAATCACAGAGAAGTAATCCAGTTTTTGCAACAGAGAATGAAAACGATCGTTCAGCTTCGGTCCCAGTAATCCCCTGAAATAACGAGCTTATGTACCAAAGCTTCCATAATTTTATCTGGAATCTTTCATACAGTGGCATTAGAATGACATCAAAGCTGGACCAGTAATTCACGGCCAGCAAATCAACAGACAGATGAGCCGTATTAATTCTTAATACACGGCAGCGTGGGCTGAAACTGGTGTCTGTGGCTCAGGTAGGGTTTTCCAGAAATAACGGGTCTTGTCTGACGCTCACATCACTTAGCTTTGAGCTTTTATATACTGCATGTTTGAAAAGTTGTGGGTTGTTAAACAAAAAGAAAAATTTAAAAAAGAAAACTTTTATTCATCAAGGAGACATTATATTGATCAAAAGTGACAGTAAAATACATTTATAATGTTACAAATGCTATTTTGTGGAATGCTATTCTTTTGAACCATTGATAATAATAATAAATTTTTCTTGAGCTCCAAATCAGCATATTAGAATGATTTCTGAATAATCATGTGACTGAAGACCAGAGTAATGGCTGCTGAAAATTCAGCATCGCCTTAGAAGGAATTACTTACATTTAAAATATATTAAAATAGAAAAAAGCATTATTTAAATATAGTTTTAAATTGAGTCATACCTCAATTTTAAAGTTCACCCAAAAATGCACTCCCACGTTTTGTTAGTTACTGCATTGCTGCTAATTTGTATGAAGTTTTACATCATTGTGAACAAAAAAAAAACACCTTCTGTTTTTGCATCAGGGAGTAAATGTTTGGCTCTCTGAATGAACTGTTGACGGTGTAATGAATTGTGTCAGGGAAGATAAACTCATTTGGGGTTACAAGAATTGTAATTAGGTCTGCTGAAGCTTCCGCAGTAATCCCACTATTAATAAAGTTTTTAATTATACTTAACAGCTGAATAGGGTATATACATTGTTCCTGCTATGGTTTTGTTTACTAGATCACAAGATTTATCTCCAGAGCCTTAATTTAACACAATCATTTCCTAAATAAAGGTGCATTCAGTAAAGTTTTTCTCATTAAAAAAGTTTTGCACAAATTTTACACTCTGGAAATGGTCAAGTTAACTGCAGTGCATTGTGGGAGACAGTATTCCTTGCAATGTGCTCGGCTCCATACTGCACATTTTGGCAAATTTAGTAGTCCATATTTTGAAAGGCTGCGATGAAAGGCTTTAATGAAAAATAGGAAAAAGACGGGAAACACACACAAAAAGAAACAAAATAAAAGATAAACAGACAGCTCAGATGTGGAGGTTATTAAAGCAGCACTATGTAACTTTTTCAACCTTTATAATATTTTTCCAAAACCCTTGAGATGGTACATCGACTTACATTAGGTTGAATGACACGTCTGCCATAGCCTGACGGTGTCTGTATCGCTTTTACTGGTACTTTGTAACTTCGGGGTTCGGGTAGGAACCCGAGCACAAAAAGAACTACAAAATTCGACTGCTTTACGGCATACATCACTTCCCCCACCACCCCCCACTTCCTCAAATTCTGACGTGAGAGCCCAACGAGTGTTTTTTTTTTTTTTTTTTTTTACCTCGGTCTGTTGTTGTCATGGCCAAAGCAGCAAGTAAAACCAGACAAAATAATCGTTCAGGGTAACTATCCAAATGTCATGTTTGTTTATTTATTTTTCTGGTGAGAAAGTGTCTTGCCTCAGGCTATAATGCAAATCGATTTTTCAGATTCATCTATGGTAGCTTGATATTATAATATTGAAGAAAGCTATTACCTACAACACAAAATTTTTATTGAATTAGCATATCCATTATGTAAAACAGTAGCCAATTGGCTACTATAAAGACGCTGGCTTGTAAATGTGAGCTACGCGATCTTTTGGCTTTTGAAAAAAATAAAGCCCATAAAACTATATTCATATATGAGATGCTGAAATATATGCCAATGTACCTGGGATGAAGACATTTCACACGCAACGCTGGTAGTCTGCCCAAGACGTGAGAACTCCTTCTGCAGAGTTCGGGGTATCGCTTGTCAACAAATGCACGTGTGTTTCCCTGGTGGAACCATGACAGATTTTGACAGTAGTAGAAGACAATACTGTTTCCGAACTGTAGGGGGACCCCGAGAGCAAAAGTTCAAAAGTTACCGAATGCTGCTTTAATAAGTAAACTTTAAAAAAATGTATCCTTTCACAAAACACTCACATTTGTTTAATTCATTGGTGCAGCAGGATTTGCGCAGTGGTGATAAATAACATTTACCTCTCCCATAGGAACAGATTACAATAGCTTAGTCAAGACAAGAAAATAATAGCAAAGCAAAACAGAGATTGCTATAGGAGAAAGACAGAGGAGAGGGCGGTTAAAGAAGTGCTCTGCAGCATGGGATGCTCTGAGGTAATTAGGCTCGGAGGAGTCAGATCCAGTCTGGCTCAAGGACACAGCCGAGCAGCACAGACATCATTTCCTCCTGCAGGCTGCCACTGAAAGTTCTGCTCGCGGAGGAGAGGACAAGGAAGAAGACGTGTTTATTTTAGGGGTTGTGTGTTGGCATGTGTCATGTGGGTGGATGGGGGTGGGGGATGCATCCAAAACTGCATCCATAGTTTTGGATGCATGAGATATAACTTGTTTTAGGATCCCATATCCCAATAAATCCCATTTGTTTTGTTTACATTTTATCTTTACAAAGAATCGTATCATATCTCAACCATGCAATCAATCCTGTAACCCTGTAATGTATCATTATACAGTGTAAGACTGCATGAATTTGGGGAAAAATCTGCTATCAGCTTTCTGATCAAATTTGTGAATGCAAAAAAAAGTATTATTATAATTTTTTTTATTATTATTTCTTTTTTTCTCAGTCTCAATGACTGCACAATTTGGCCAGAGATTTTGTGATAATCAATAAGACTATATAATAATAACAACAATAATAATAATAATATTATAATTATCATTGTTAAAGGGGTCATGACATTTTTGTCTTGATCTTTTGTTATTTAAGAGGTCTTTGTACCATTAAAACTTCCTGCAAGTTTCATAGCTTAAGACATCCTCCCCATTATAAACAAACAATTTATTTAATCAAGCTCTAAATACAGCTCGTTGTGGATCCATGGTATGAAGTGACGTCACGGTACGAAGTGACGTACCAGTCGTTTGCATATGACCGCCTCAAGCGCAAGACAACTACGCCTCATTTCGCATCGTTGCAGTGCGGCTCGTGCCCACATGTGTTCAGTCGACGTGCAGCGAGTGGGTCTGTTTACAAGAAGATTGCGATGGCACTCAGATGTGCTGTTCCTGGCTGTGGACAAACAACATGTTTGAATACGCTGACGGCAGGGAGAAATGGACGTCCCAGTCACGGCAGTGTTGATTTAAGCGTGTGTTCTCTACATTTCAAGGATGACTATTTTGAGAACAAATCGCAGTATGATGCTGGCTTTGCCAGAAAACCTTTGCTTAAAGATCAGGCCGTGCCCACTATTCTGGGCCCAACAACGATGCCGCAAACTGTAAGTAATGTATTTGGTAAATGGTAAATGGACTGCATTTATATAGCGCTTTCATAGACCGAATGGCCACCAAAGCGCTTTATAATTTATGCCTCTCATTCACCCATTCACTCACACATTCATACACCGACGGCGGTGTCAGCCATGCAAGGCGCCATCCAGCTCGTCAGGAGCAGCCGGGGTTAGGTGTCTTGCTCATGGACACCTCGACACTTGGTCAGGTGGAACCGGGGATTGAACCACCAACCTTCCGGTTTGTAGACAATCTACATGAACCACTGAGCCACTGCCGCCCTTATTTCATCTTAAAACTACTTTTTATGCATAAGCACTGACATTAGCCAATCAGAACAGTAGGCGTTAACACTGAACTCTTAAAGGGGAAACACCCCCAAAACAGACTGTTTGAATCAGAGGATGAGAAAAAGGGTGGGAAAAGGTCATAAATCACTCAATTTAAAAGGTTTTTGTCCAAAAAACTATAGTAATACTATAATTGCACCTAAGGGAACATAAAAAAAACAAAAAACAAAAACCATGTCATGACCCCTTTAAAATATTATTTATTATTACTAAATTGAAGTTTTGAAAAAAATAAAATATAACTTTATAGTACATACTGTAAAATAATGCTACTAATATGTATGGATGTCTTAATTTCTTAATTTTCAAACATTAAACCATCAAAGTTTTAGTTTGATGGGAAATCGCATAGCCCTTAAAGGCTTCTCTTAGACAACAGCCCATTTAAGCTCTTCTCATTACAGGTTTGGGAAGATGATTGCCTGTTGTGTTCGCAAATGCATGTTGAGCAAACCCAAACTCGGACTAGATGAAGAAATTAGTTTATAGAGCAGCATTTACTGTGAACTGAGACACTGAAAACGCAGTATCACAGTGTGTAATAGAACACGGTGCTGTGCTTTATTTTAAAAAAAGCAGTGCATATATTTATTAAATCACAGCGATTAGATAATCACTCTAAGCCATACCACGATTTTTTATTTGTTTAGATTAATCATGCAGCTCTAATAAAGAGATCCATACAGGGAATACAGGGTGGCCATAGATCTGCTCAGCCATTTAAGAAGTTGTTTCTTCATTTGAATTCAGCCATACAGATGCAGATCGTCATTCAGAGAGCATACAGCAAGGGCCAGCCCGGGCACATCTGAGTGCTCCAAAGGGAATGGCAGCGAACACCTTGAAACCGCCTTCATTTGTCACAATCAGATTCTTGGCCCCACTCATGCCTTTTGTATTCTGTGCAGTCAGGGCGACAAGCTCGCAGGGACAAATCGCTTATCCCTGAATCCCAACAGCTCCACACAACATCAATAACTGCAGTGTTTAACAAAGCATCTCATTATCAATGACTTGTGTGGTGGGCCACAGAGTCTAGGACTCTTTATCTGTGAGAGAATGTTTCACTTGTTTGAGTGATTCTTTTGGAATCCACTCATGCAGGATCGGCAACTTTAACACGGGCACTACGAATTTGACCTTTTGGTGTATCCTACACAAATTGGTTTAGTTGTTTGTAGTTTAAGCACCAAAAAGAAATGTTCTCACCAATTTCTATACCAAATCAATTTGTCCTGCCATCAGAAATGTACTCGCATGGATATAATAAAACCTTTACTACATTTTTATTGATGTTTGAGAGTCTTAAGTGAAAAAGAAAGCTTAAATTAGCCTAAGATGGCTTCCATTGGAACAAACTATTTTTTTGTTTATATATTTTTTCTAGCCAAAGGAATTTTGAGTCTACGCCCAGATGGAAGGATTTCAAAATTATAGAGTGAAGGGAATCTTTCTCAAGTGATGGTTTTTTTTCTCTCCAGAAAAAAAGCCCCAGAATGTAACTACAGAGTGTTGTTTTTACTTTGTAACTACTAAAGGTTGTTCTTCTGTTTATCTGTTAGATGGTTTAAGATAGGACAATTGCTCAAAACCTCTCTAAAAAACACCAACAGGGCCAGCCAGACCAGCTTTGCCTGGCTTGGAGACCAGCTAACTATATCTTAGGCATGGTTTAAGCTGTTATTTTCAGCAAGGAGATTGAGGAAGTGGGTGTGTACGGTTAGGAACATTATTTTTCTGCATGTAGTTTTGACAGCCACATGTGAACATCTCTTTTTATATCCCTGAAGTTATATTCTGCTAATTTTATTATGTTGAGTGCATTTGTTGTTGTTTTTTTCCCAGTTTTTTTGTTTGTTAGTTTTTTTGTGCAGAACATTTTGTTTATGCAAGTAACTGCCTGAGTGCCCATTTAATTATAAGGGTCAGAGAGAGAGTAGCTACTTGAAATTATGAGCAGAGAAAGTTGGGTTTTACCACATTTGCTTGAGGCTTCCTTCTGGGAAGGACATACAATTCAACTTTTCTTTGGACTACAAATGTGAGTTTGTTGGAGAACATGAGCTGTATATCATATCACATCATTCAGATGTTTGCTGAAAGTGTGCACGTCAGAGAATGGGCACTTATGAATTATAAATACTGTATGTGGTTATCATATCAGATGTAAAGAGTAATCAATAGTATCACCACTAGCACTAAAGGTGTAATAAAATAAAGTGTAATAAAATGAAATTATATTCAGGAATCAATCTGTTTGCTCACCCTTACGAAAAATAAGTTAATTCATGTGTGCTATTAGTATAATTAAGCTAAAATTAAGAAAGTATACTTTCAGTCTACTACTACTACTACTACTACTACTTCAGTACAGTGTACTTCTCAGAAATATATTGTACTTTATGTCCTTCTCAGAAATATACTTAAAATTAAGTGTAGACTTATACTTACAGAAAAGTCTATGTATATTTAGCCTATTCTTGTACTCAATCTTTTGATCGAGATATACTTAAAAGTATAATTAATTATCCTAAGTATACTTGGCATTGTCACGTTTCAGTGTGTTTAGTTATCTTTTGTGATCTTGTTTTCCCCTGTCTTGTGTGATTTTTGGTTTAGTCCTGTTAGTTTTCCCGCTCCTCGTTTGTGTCCAATTTTCTGCACCTGTTTTCAGTTAATTATCTCGTTTGGTTCGGTTCATTTAAGCCCTGTGTTTTCCCTCAGTGTTCGTTGGTCGTCGTCAATGTATGGTTGTGTGTTAACCCTGAAGTCCTGGAGTTCTGTTCTTTTGTTCTCGTTTGTTTTTGGACGTTTTAAGTTTGTTTAATAAATATATTATATTGAAGCCCTTGTCCTCGTCTTCAGCTACCTGCAGCAACCCTGACAGAACGACCAACCACAAACAGAAAATGAGTAGAAGGAAGAAGAAAGAGGTGAGCCCCTTCGAAAACCCAATCCTCTTCCAAGAGGAGCGCTCACTCGAAGAGTATGCGGGGCTCTATTTAGACCTTTATGATGATGTGTCGTTGGAGGAAGAGGAACTAACAAGGAGTTTCTGGGGTGGACTGAAAGACCCACTAGCCCAAATAATTCTTGTCAAGGATCTCAATTTGTCATTTTTGGAGTTTGTGGATCACACACTGTGGGCGTGTGGATCCACATACCACGTGGAAGATCTCCCACTCCAGCCAGTGCCAAGCCAGCCAGCCCTTGAGCCCATCGCATGCTCGCCAGAGCATGAGACCATCGTCTGCCCGCCAGAGCCTGCACACCGCATCAGCCCTGCCGCCAGATCGGTCCCTGGACTTCCCCGGCTGATGTCCTGTATGACTGATCCCCCGCTGATATCAGTACGATTAGCCAAAGGAATGGCTGCCGAGGCTGGGGTTCACGTCAGCCACGTCCGGCCAGAGCTTCACGTCAGCCACGTCCGGCCAGAGCTTCACGTCAGCCACGTCCAGCCAGAGCTTCACGTCAGCCACGTCCAGCCGGAGCTTCGCGTCAGCCACGTCCAGCCGGAGCTTCGCGTCAGCCACGTCCAGCCGGAGCTTCGCGTCAGCCACGTCCAGCCGGAGCTTCACGTCAGCCACGTCCAGGCAGAACTTCTTTCGACGCTGGTCCCGTCCAGCCTAGAGCTTCCTTCGCCACTGGTCCCATCCAGCCCAAAGCTTCCTTCGCCGCTGGTCCCGTCCAGCCCAGAGTTTCCTTCACCGCTGGTCCCGTCCAGCACAGATCCTTCGCCTTCACCGCTGGTTCCGTCCAGCACGGATCCTTCGCCTTCACCGCTGGTTCCGTCCAGCACAGATCCTGAGCCTTCACCGCTGGTCCCGTCCAGCGCTGATCCTGCGCCAGAGCCCGCTGATCCTGCGCCAGAGCCCGCTGATCCTGCGCCAGAGCCCGCTGATCCTGCGCCAGAGCCCGCTGATCCTGCGCCAGAGCCCGCTGATCCTGCGCCAGAGCCCGCTGATCCTGCGCCAGAGCCCGCTGATCCTGCGCCAGAGCCCGCTGATCCTGCGCCAGAGCCCGCTGATCCTGCGCCAGAGCCCGCTGATCCTGCGCCAGAGCCCGCTGATCCTGCGCCAGAGCCCGCTGATCCTGCGCCAGAGCCCGCTGATCCTGCGCCAGAGCCCGCTGATCCTGCGCCAGAGCCCGCTGATCCTGCGCCAGAGCCCGCTGATCCTGCGCCAGAGCCCGCTGATCCTGCGCCAGAGCCCGCTGATCCTGCGCCAGAGCCCGCTGATCCTGCGCCAGAGCCCGCTGATCCTGCGCCAGAGCCCGCTGATCCTGCGCCAGAGCCCGCTGATCCTGCGCCAGAGCCCGCTGACCCAGAGCCAGAGCCCGCTGACCCAGAGCCAGAGCCCGCTGACCCAGAGCCAGAGCCCGCTGACCCAGAGCCAGAGCCCGCTGACCCAGAGCCAGAGCCCGCTGACCCAGAGCCAGAGCCCGCTGACCCAGAGCCAGAGCCCGCTGACCCAGAGCCAGAGCCCGCTGACCCAGAGCCAGAGCCCGCTGACCCAGAGCCAGAGCCCGCTGACCCAGAGCCAGAGCCCGCTGACCCAGAGCCAGAGCCCGCTGACCCAGAGCCAGAGCCCGCTGACCCAGAGCCAGAGCCCGTTGACCCAGCGCCCGTTGATGTCAAGTCTGTTTCCGTTCCTGAACCTGTCCTTCTCCCCAAGAAAATTTTGGGGGGGGGCTATACGCCTTCGCCGTGGCCAGCCAAAGATCCACGGAGGCCCGGAAAAATAACACCGCCGTGGCCACCTGAAGGGTCTTCACCGCCGTGGCCACCTGAAGGGTCTTCACCGCCGTGGCCACCTGAAGGGTCTTCACCGCCGTGGCCACCTGAAGGGTCTTCACCGCCGTGGCCACCTGAAGGGTCTTCACCGCCGTGGCCACCTGAAGGGTCTTCACCGCCGTGGCCACCTGAAGGGTCTGCACCATCGTGGCCACGCCCACAGCCTGCACCGTCGTGGCCACGCCCACAGCCTGCACCGCCGTGGCCACGCCCACAGCCTGCTCCGCCCTGGAGGCTTCCTGGAACTGCACCATGCCCTCGTCAGCCTCCAGGGCGCCCACCCTCCCACCCCTTTAGATGTTATACGGCGCGAGGACGCGCCTTCGGGGAGGGGGGAGGTACTGTCACGTTTCAGTGTGTTTAGTTATCTTTTGTGATCTTGTTTTCCCCTGTCTTGTGTGATTTTTGGTTTAGTCCTGTTAGTTTTCCCGCTCCTCGTTTGTGTCCAATTTTCTGCACCTGTTTTCAGTTAATTATCTCGTTTGGTTCGGTTCATTTAAGCCCTGTGTTTTCCCTCAGTGTTCGTTGGTCGTCGTCAATGTATGGTTGTGTGTTAACCCTGAAGTCCTGGAGTTCTGTTTTGTTCTCGTTTGTTTTTGGACGTTTTAAGTTTGTTTAATAAATATATTATATTGAAGCCCTTGTCCTCATCTTCAGCTACCTGCAGCAACCCTGACAGGCATAAAGTTGCTTACTCTTTTGATTGAGACGCCTATTAAATACTTTTTTTAAACATAATTTTACATACTGTCTTATTAACTTGCATTTTTTGAAAATACAATACAAATATCTATTTATAAAAAAAAAAAACAGATATGTTCCTAATTCTGAGTATCTGAATCTGTGTCCACGTGTAGTGTACATAAAAATTTACTTTAAAGGGGTCACATAATGGTACATGCACTTTTACAAGTTGATAGTACTTAAATGTGTGTTGGCAGTGCCTGTACACAACCATCATATAATGATAAAAATCCATCCAGTGTTTTTGTTTTAATCTCCTTATGTTTTCCCCTGCCTCAAATCGAGCCGTTCGACCGTGTGACGTCACACGGTCGGACGCCCCTCCCACGATTGTTGATTGACAGCAACGTTTCAACACAGACCCGCCCTCGCTCGTGAGCGAGCTGTCAATCATAGTCCGCACGGACCAGTGTCGTGCCGAAAAGTACGCTGGAGCACACAGTCTGTGAGCAGAATGGCGTCTAAGCGATTGTGGTGTTCTATTCTTGGGTATAATAACGAACACAGCAGTCACTTTAATGTTCCTAAATCCGAACCGCTGAAGACGCAGTGGCTGAGTTTGTTTTCGAAGGGAATATTCATCACGATCAACGTCAATGCTTTCATGTTTGCGCGAGTCATTTCACACACCAGACTGCTTTATAAACGAGGAGGGTCAGTGTAAAGCTGGTTTTGCTAAGAAGCTGCTCCTGAAAAAAGGATCGGTGTGTTCCTGCTGCACCTCCAGAAGAACTGAAGTGAGTGTAACGTTTTAGTAACCTATATTAATATTTATGTTAATCTTTGCAAATCGCTAGCTGCACAATTAATGCGGCTAAGGTTTACACTCAGGGTACATTACGGCATGTTTTCTATGTACGACGTTCTCAATATAATTCATAATCCCACGTTTAAATGAACAACGCGTTATGGTTATTGTGTTACAAACGGTACATGCACAGAACAGAGGGGCGGGGTGAGCAAAGCTCATTATCATTTAAAGACACATACACTTAAACGGCGTGCTGACAACAGAGTTGTTTTTGACCAGGTAAAATAAGTGTTTTCTTACAATACTAATGAGAATTTTTTAAAGTATATTACAAACTTTTAATTTAGACCCTAAAGAATCATATTAGCTTGTACAAAAATGGCATTATATGACCCCTTTAAATCTACTCTTTCCCCGCCATTGACTGACTTTTGCAGCTATCCATGTTTTTCACTGTTATACTGTAGGGGGCGCTATTATGCATCTTCTGAAATAGTACAGAATCTCAAGATCAAAAGTGAAGAAGTGGAAACAAGTGATAGAAGATTGCTTATGCAAATGTAAAATAACACAAATCATCAAACATTAAGCATATAACTTCAAAACTGCCTAACGTTACCAAATGAAATGTTGACCCATGAAGAGGAAATTACTTTGAGGCTTTGGGGGTGTTGATGGACTCAAACTATTCCATCTATGTTTTGATCGTTGTTCTGAATTCGATCCAGACGTAGACTTTGTATAAAATGTTTTTAAAATGGAAAGAGTAGGTATATACTCAAAGTACAGTTAAAAGTTTATTTCAAGTATAAAAAATGTATACCTAATAGGAACAAAATAATATAGTAAAATATAAGTATGATGTTATCTTCACATAAAGAAAACTTACAAGTATACTTGCAGTATAAAACTACTAAACTAGTAGTTTACTGAGAGAGTATACTTGAAAGTGTTTGACTAGTAAACTATTAGTATACCTACGAGTTCACTTGTAGTAGTTGCAGTATGAAAAATGAAAACTTAGTTGTAAACTAGTTGTGCACTCAAAGTTTGCGACTGTTATACTTAAAAGTATACTTTTATACACTGAAAAGTGGGCCAATTTAGTCCCAAGTAGTATTGAAACAATATTGATACGAATACATTTTACATTTATTCATTTAGCTGACGCTTTTATCCAAAGCGACTTACAATTGCTATACATGTCAGAGGTCGCACGCCTCTGGAGCAACTAGGGGTTAAGTGTCTTGCTCAGGGACACATTGGTGTCTCACAGTGGATTCGAACCTGGGTCTCTCACACCAAAAGCATGTGTCTAAAGCCTGTTTTATGCTTCTGCGTCGAATCGACGGCGTACCCCCGCAGACCCCTCTGCGTCGCCGCGAACCCCTCTCCGACCCATACGCCGTAGCTCGACGTGCACCTCCAAAAAATTGTAACTACGAGGTGACGCAGACCGCAAGGGCTGTGATTGGTCAGATTCAACGCGATGCAACGCAACCTGACGCAGAACCATAAAACGGCCACGACGCCGTAGCTACGCCGTGGAGTTGACGCAGAAGCATAATGAGGCCTTTATCCACTGCACCATCACCAGCCCCACGATGTCAACTCAGGTGGTCCAGGAACGCCATCTTTGGTTGGACCTGGCTGAGATGAAGGACGCAGACAAAGTTCACTTTCTTGATGCCCCCAACTCCCAGGCTGGCCTCTTCTGCGACACTTTCGAGGACTTTGCCCAGCAGTTCAAAAGCAGACTGAGGCCATAAAACACACCCTGTCCATGCGGGATGTAGCACCCTGCCCTGCCCATGTCCATCCTGTCCACCCGAGCTTCCCGAAGCAAGGCGATGATGCCATAGCCTTGGCGTACCAGTCCTAAGGCGAGCCGTGCCCCCTTGGAGTGAGGGGGACTCCACTCGGGGTGTTGCTTCCTCCTGGGCATTGGTGCACGGCGCCTCTCTGGCAGACATCTGCATTTACAATCTACAATCTCCGAGTGGAGCCGGTTTCTTCCCGTGTGTTGGGTACAAACAGGCAAAATATACAGGAAGGCTGGCTCGGTGTCTCGTTTGCAGGGTCATTCCCCTCTAACAGGGGGGTACCAGCGCCTACTTGCTCTTCAGGTGAGTTCCCCTCTTGGCAAACCTTGAATCGAGTTCCTCCAGCATCCATCGGCAGTCGCCAGGCCCATATGATGTGATTCCCCCTCGGCAATCCCATAAGTGTATTGTCTACCGCAGAGATCTTCCATATGTAGCTCTGCCCCACGGGTAAGTCAATATGTGTAGCCACCCCATGTTACCTCCCCTTTGGGCAGGGTGTGGTCTCCATAGCGTCTCTCTCCATTGGACTTGGCACGCTTCCATAAAAAAACAACAACACTGGTCATGGCTGAAAAACATTGGGAATGGAGATCAGAAGCAATCCCCCCAATGAAATGTCACCTTAAAGGAACAGAAGCTAAGACCATCCCCAGAGTAAGTCCTGTCCCTTCCATCCCATTTGGTATGGAGGACTACCCCGCAGGCTTACTTGTGGCGCTGGGTAGGTTAAGACGTTGTGAGAGCAGTTCCCAAAAGGGCACGCCATAGCTTTCCAGCATCTGCATCTCCAACACTTGTAACACAGTTCAGTGGCTATGGCACTTTCCATAGGGATTCCATGACGTCAGTTCGACGTAACGTTGAACGTGACTGACTGAATGGGAACGTCTAGGTTGTTAATGTAACCCCTGTTCCATGAAGTAGTGAACAGAGACGTTACGTCCCCCCTGCCACAGCCCTGAACCACCTTTGAATGGCCAGGATCCTGTCTCGGCTCTTCAGCAAAACATGAATAAAGTGAGTGCCGGTCTTATTTATACCCGTATGTCCGGGTGGGTGTGACTCGGCATGCAAATCTCACTGGCCAATGTTCATTGGCTCATTTAGTAACCACTTGGAGGTGATTGGGCTCCCAGACGAGACCCCATGAAATCAGTCCGACGTAACATCTCTGTTCCCTCCTTCAGGGAACAGGGGTTACTCTGTTTATTGTTTTGATTCTTAGATTAAAAGTCTATTTATATCTTCATCGTTGTGCGCTTTCATTACAGCCACCCACCGTGACACATATACTTTCTTTCTTTTTCTCTCTTTCTTTCTTTCTTTTTCTTTTTAGATTTAAGCAAATTTTCAATTAAAGATGTCCCCAGATAGAGGTTTGGTCAGATTTACCCAACTTCTGAGGAATCCCAAACTGTAGCTACAATAAAGCCCCACACACAGACACACCCCTCCCTAACGGTAGGATGGAGATTAGCCCCTTCCAAGCACTCTGCTGTTATACAGATTTGGCTGGAAACAGAGACATGCGGCTGAGCCGCAGATCTCAGATTAAACCTCTTTTATCCTTCTTTTCTCTCTCTCTCTCTCTCTCTCTCTCTCTCGCTTTCTCTCTCTCTCTCTTTAAGCAAAGATACTGATTGTTGCGCAGAAGGAATGCTTCTAATACAATGCATGCAAATACTCGGCTTTGTGGTGATGCTGAGTGAAGCTAAACTTAATCAGAGGAAGTAGCTGCTGCTCTTTGAAATGTGCCACATTCATTTTTCTGCCTCGACCACAGTGGGGCTAAATGACAAGTGAGGTAATTACATTCATGTTTCCGCACAACAAAGAATGGGTTTGAGACATCATTAAAAACCCTATGAAATTAAAATTGTAATTCTTGTGGTTGTTCCATGTCAGCTTTGAGGTGTCTATATGCTTATGTACTTTCTAAACGCTAGTCTAAAATCCAACAAGCTCAACCTTACTCAGATATACACATTTAAAACGGACAGTCTTTTCTGGTAAAATGTGCAAATATCAGCTGTGATTTAAGGTCATAATGATGTCTTAAACATTGGGGAGACAAAAACTAGATGAACTCTTTCCCTGCCAGCGGTTTTAAAAAAAAGTTGCCAGCTGCCGCTAGCATTTTTTAAAATAATTTTCAGAAAAATGTCATGGCCACCATAATATTTTGTTGTATGAATATCTGAACATGCAATATATCGAAAGAAGGAACAACCCCTCTGCTTTTAAACAAAACAAAAATTTGTTTTATTTTAGCTTCAGCTAAGCTAGCATCTCAAAACACTGGGTGCCTCTCAATAGTAAAATTGATCGTCCTCGTTCCTCCGTCTATCTTCCTCCGATCCATTTTCAGTTCTTTTGAAAACTTGAGATGATTAGAGTCTCTAAAAATGGATTAGTGGTGCTGAGAGCCTCCAGAACCAAACGTATGTCATCACCATGTATTGAGTGCTTTCCTGTGTTTCACACAAAAGCAGACTTGTTATTTCCTCTCAAAGGGAGCACAATACTGTATGTATATAGCATGTACCGAAGGCATTCACATTGTCTTATTTTCTCGGTGCTCCTAAGATTTGGAGAATACAAACCTGAACTACCGTCTTTGCCTTCTGACAAACATGCAATTGCTTTAAAAGACACTTAAAGTGACAGTTTACCGAAAAATACAATAATCTGTCATCATTTGCTCACCCATCATGTCATTCCCTCAAAAAGATTTCAAAGGTTTTTGTACATATGAAAACAGGGGTTCAAACCAACATTGATTGGACCCTGTTTACTTTTATTGTATAAATTACTTTAGTGTTTACTTTAAGAAAATAAGTAAAAATATAATAATCAAAAAAGTCATATAGGTTTGGGATGACATGGATGAGTAAATAATGACACAATTAAATCTTTTAATGGAACTATTCCTTTAATTATTTCTTAAATCGGCAGGATGAGTCAAAGAACATGGACTTTCAGCCCTGCTGTGGTCTTGATGGTCCGGCTGGTGTTCAGCTGGTTAAGTTGGTCCGCCAGCTGGTCTAGCGGCCAAAAACCATCAAACCAGAACAGACTAGGATATCCGCTAAGAATAGCAAGCTTAGACAAATTTAGGTTGTTTTTTTTTAAGCTGGAGAAGAGTACCCGGTCCACCTGTATGTACTCTGAACAGTGATGCGGTTGTCGTGATGCTCTTGGGCCGAAGGGCAGGTTTTTCTTGCTGCATTGTAACTGCCAGCGAGTGCCATTTTCAGTATGCACACCATGTCAACTAACCTTAATGCCAGCTTCCTGACAAGTAAATGAAGGACCCCTCGTTCCTCTTGTTTCTTCCCAGGTGACATGCCGTCCCCATTCCGTCACTATCAAAGAGACAGAAGGAGATTCAGAGAGTCTGGAAAACGGTCCATTATTGTCTGCCAGAGGGAGTACAGGCACCATTAGGGAATGATATCCGTTACAAATAATGCATGTTTCCAGACTCTCACTCCATTCTGTCAAGAGCGACAACAGGAGAAGATTGCAGAGCTGCAGAAATGAGCGCATTACTGTTTCAGTGTAAGACTACAGAGAAGCAACCGATGAGCGCATGTTGGGTACATTTGTATCCACAGTTCAGTCGATCTGAATGTGTCAGGTTAGTTTCATCAGACTTGTGTCATGATTTAAGTTGCAAAGATCTACAGATGACTAATTCAAAGGTTGAATATTTAGCAGTGGTGAATAGTTACAAAGTATATATATTTTTTTACTTTGTTACTGTACTTAACATTTCTTTAAGTGTCTGTAGTTAATCAGAGTATTTTTATTTTAGGGACAGCATAATGGGATCAACCATTATTTTGCAGATGGGCACAGATTCCATATTTTCTCATGTTTGTGTCATTTTCCATTTGCCAGATGGCTCATTAGATTTGTTATGCCTTTTTAAACTGCAATAAAGAGGATAAGTACTAGTAGAAAATAAAACACCTTTTTTGAAAGGTTTGAAAATTGAAAGTTTAATAGCAAAATGTAACTCTCTTTTGGTTATTAAATATCATTCCGTTTTTCAAGACATTTATGAGAATTTAATGGAAGGGCTAAATTGCTTTTGAAATAGTGTAATAAACAATTCCCTGATAACTGGGGAAAGTAGGCAGCCTAATAAAACAACATTTCAAATAAACACAAATAAGATTTCTTTGATAAATGTACTTGTTACTGAGAATACTGAATGGACCTTATATATGGGGATGCTGGTGTTGTATTCCTACTGTACGTGGATCAGCTGAGAGTCAGCTAATGCGAGCAATATTATGGATAAGGGGTATCCATCATATTATATCCTCTCATCATAAACTCACATAATTATTTGGATGATTTCATAGAATTATTTGCAGGTAGTATTGCACAAACATTAAAATATGATCATTGCCTAAAATACATATTTATTATTACATGTTCAAAAGTTTGGGGTCTTGGGGTAAGATTATTATTATTGTATTATATAATAATATATTCTTTATTGAAAAATAGTGGATTTAACATCAAAATGTAATTTCGTGTTACATAAAATAGATGTTTTTAATGTGGCCTTCTCCCTTTAAATACTTTGACCAGTTCAAGAATAATTTATGCATTTTTATATTATTTATCTGGAAGAATTACAGTAAAAGAGCAGTTTCATGTCTATCCTTGTAATGTTCAACTGGTCGAGGTTGATATGGGATTTAGAAAGTAATAAGTAATGCAATACTTTTTTAGAGAAAGTAATTTAGAGTAACGTACCCAACACTGTGTAGCGTCTGGACCAATCAGACACACACTAATTATTCATTATATCTAATGAATAATCCAGTAAACTCACTCTCCCAACAAAGGTCTATTTAACTCCCCCGAAACTAACATTCCAAATGAAGCGAACACACTGGCAGAACTATGGAGCTAGAATTGTGTCTTTATTACATGCGAGGAAATAAATGATCTGAGAGAAAAAAAAGAAGTTTGAGAGAAAAAGTTATCACACTGATAGCAAAAAAGCATTTCATGAGAGAAAAAAGAATATTTGAGAGAAAAAGTTTTCATACCAATAGAAAAAAATAATAATATTTTAGACTAAAAAAAGTTTTGAGAGAAAGTATTTTCTCATAGAAAATATAAAAGTGATTTTTTAAAATTATTTCTGAGAAAAAAAGCATTTATTTGAAATATAAACGACCAGTAAAACCTGACAGAAGTTATCAGCAGTAACCATATATTATAACCATATGCTAATTCAAATGCACTAAAATAAGAACCGTTTTGTCAAGATTTCTCTTTAACATTCATCTGAATCTGTTAATTGGAGCTTTTAGGAGACATTACAATATATACAAACTTTATTGTGCAAGGAAAAATGCTGTCAGTTTTCTTTTTTATATGGTTCCCTTTGTATCTGCGTTCCAGAAAGAGCACTAATGATATTGAAGCAGAGGATTGTGAATGTCATTTCTGCTGTTAGGGTAGCATGTCTATTATAATGTCACTGCAGAATGTGAAATCTTAAGTGCAATGACTTATTTAATATGCATTACTTTTGCCTTACCCCTTGTATCCATCATCCTTACACTTAAGTCTAAAAATCATTTTCATGTCTTGATTCTGTTGAGGGCGATTGTGCTGCATGTTGCTAAAAAAAAAAAAAATTGTCTTTGTAGTCTTTCATAAAAAATATTTATTAAGAAATAACTTTCTCTTCCTCTGAAAATATTTCTGTTTTGGCTGATGTCATCAGTCCCCTCTGGCTCTGACCACATGTTATATAAATTTTCATGATGCAGTAATTTTTTGTTGTTGTATATCGTGTTTCACTAAATGTGTCACATTGAGTCAAATGGGTTACAATTGCCATGTTATGTTGACTCTATACCTTGTATGCCCTCGTTTGCTTCGGACTGTGTTTTTTTCATCATTTGAACTTCGTTGAGCATGTCTGTAGATGGTAATGCAGTTTCTGGCCTGAGGGAAGGAGTGCTGGGGAACTGTATTGGGATTACAGCTGCTGTTTGGCCTGAGGATCCACCAGAGGCAAGCGCAGATCTACCGAATAAAAACCTTTTGACTGCTTAACACAACATTTAGAAGAACAATGAAAATTCAACAGCCCTAAACCATTTGACGAAGACAAAGCACAAAGATCTATAGTTGACAAACTGGACTGGAATTTTTTTTTTTAAATTTTTTTTTTTAAAGCTATCTTATTTTGTCTGGGAAATGTCTTCAGGATTTGTAGCTTGGTGGTGTAAATATGCCAGAGCTTCTGTTAGATTTTTACAAGAACTATTTTATTAAATATTTTTACTATAATTGTTTATACTATAATTTACAAATAATGTAGTGGTCCCATTTCCCATTATTTATTTATGCTTTCGGGCCATTTTGTTGAAATATGAAAGAAAACAGAATTGTCTCCTTTTTTTGCTTTGATTTGATAAACAGATCTGACAGTACACTATTAATATCTGAAAATGTGAATGAGCCACAATATTAATTAAAGAACAGTTAAAGTCACCATGAATTGGTTTTAATGAATTATTTACTATGAACAATTTATCCATGAGCATTTCTTTTAAATGAATCTGTATTCCCTTGTAATCTTTGATCAAAATAACGACATCTCTTCTCTGATGACGTGTTTACTGGCGCGAGGGCGGGATAACCTGTCAGTCACATGAGATCACAGCAATAACAAAGCACAACCATCAAATCCAATACATTTTCAATGGACAAAATCAAGTCACGCCCTATACATTTTTTCACTCGGATATGTCACAATAGGGAATAAAAGACTATCACAATTTCTGTTTCATGCAGAATTTTAAGGGAACTATGTTAATGGCAGGCCTTCCAATTTTGAAACAGCCTGCAGAACTTTTTGCATGTTGAGTTTCCATATTGACCTGCAGAATTAATAGATTGTTCAATATCTATTGAATACAACACAATATACAAATCATGAATACTACAGAAACTATTAAGATTTTTTTGTTATTAACTTTTCCAGGTTCTTTAGGTCTTTAAACTTGAAAAGGAGACATGAAATATATCACTGACAAAATGGATACACAGATTATTATTTTTTTTGTCATGAAAATGCATATTGTGTCTTGCAACACTTTAATTACTGATACAGATCTGAGCTCAAGTTTATTTACAAGGAAAATCACTTTTATTTTCAGTACAGTTATTATCCTCTGTTCTTTGCCTCAGACAGCACTGAAAGATCCTCCTTATCCATAGGTTTATCCTCTGGTCCAATATAATTTCACAGAAAATATCCTTGTACTGAGACAAAATGTCAAATCTGATACCAATAATTAAGGCAAAAGAACCGGAGACGGGGACAGTGACAGAATAAGTGATAGATGGATGCAGAGCGGAAGAAAAGAGATAGAAGGGGGGTTTGTGCGAAATACAGCAGAATCAGAGGCGTGATTAATCCAGCAACCTTTAGAGGAAAGGTCTGAGGTCCCGCGGGATAACTGATGGCTGTGAGACACAGGTAGAAAACTGAATGAGGAAAGGGCAGAAGTCAACAGAGGTGCTGAGTGCATTCTCAGCCTCAATCATAATGCTGTCTCTGTACACTGTAAAAACATCAGCTTTAGGTGACTGGAGAAGACACATCACCCTAACCAAAAATCTTTACTGTCACAATTGCAACGGATGTGTCAGATACTTTTGTCCACAGACAATCGACTGAAAAGTCTTTGAACGAACTGTGTTCAAAGGTTTTGACTGTGCAAAATACTGTATATTTGAAACATTGTAAACACACACACATATATATATATATATATATATATATATATATATATATATATATATATATATATATATATATATATATATATATATACACATTAATATATATATATATATCAGTGGCGGGCCGTGCATTTCACATCTAGGCCTTCAGTGGTGTCCGAATTAATAACTTTTAAAACTGTAGCAGCGCACATACTCTCTATAATTGTTGTGAAATTGCTGTTTTTATTTTGCACAGGCAGTTATTGGGTTAATGCGGTGAGTTCGGAAAAGGCCGGGTAGAGAGAAACGAGCGAGTGACTTGTCGTTCCAAGGGTTACAATAGTGACAGTCCCTTTTCAGATGTTACAATAGTAGCCTATGAATGTAAAAAAAAAAAAAAGTTTTGATCATAAATTTAAAAGGAAACTTAAGAAGAAAATCATATTCACCCCAGAAAAAAAACATTATGCACCAAAACTACTGATCATTTTTTTACACAAAATCCATTATTTCTTTCCTCAAGAAGACTTAAATTAGGCTACTCTGTTGTTCAGGTTATCTGTGCGTTTCAGTTCCCACAATAAGTCTATTCTATTGAGGCTAATGCTGAAAGACGAGTCATGTCATATTTCTGGCATAAGGTTTAATTCGCTTTATGTTTACATTTATTAATTTAGCAGAGGCTTTTATCCAAAGCGACTTACAAATGAGAGCCATAGAAGCAGTTAAACTAACAGCAGGACAACAAAATGTAAGTGCTATAACCTTTCACAGTTTAATCTAGCGCAGAACCCGCAAATGTTTTTATTTTATTTTTTTATAATAGAAAGGAAGAGAAAGTGTTAGTATTACTGGAACAAGTGCTGGCGAAAGAGATGCGTCTTCAACCGTTTCTTGAAAATGGCTACGGACTCAGCAGCTCTGGTTGAGTTGGGTAGGTCATTCCACCAGCAGGGAACAGTCATGGTAACGGTCTGAGAACGAGATTTTGTGCCTCTTTGACGTGGCACCACAAGACGACGTTCGCTTGCAGAGCGCAAATTTCTGGTTGGGACTTAAGTCTGAAGTAATGAGTTTAGGTAAAAGGGAGCAGAGCCAGTGGTTGTTCTGTAGGCAAGCGTCAGTGACTTGAATTTGATGCGAGCTGCAACTGGCAGCCAGTGCAATTTTGTGAGGAGAGGAGTTACGTGTGCTCTCTTCGGCTCGTTAAAGACCACTCTAGCTGCAGCATTTTGGATTAGCAACCCACAAATTAAGGGCTGGGAATGAGAATTCTCATTCTCAGCTTTAGGGCTGAGAATGTCCACTCGACAGAAGCAGTGGACACAGGGACAGTCACCGCAAAACATGAAGATGTATATAGCTGACCCATTCTCTCACACAGACTTTTTAAGGAAATCAATGAGATCAGCGGGACTTTTGCCTTCAAAACCATTTGTGGCATACATTAACATTAGTCAGTTTTGACTTTACCCGGACAGATCGAATAGAGATCCGTGAAGCTGCGTTAAGCTCAAGAAGGATAAATAAGAATTTTTTTCCCCCTGGTAGGTTCAAACCTGCTGGGGGCCAAGGAGGGAAAGAAACATTCATTTGTGGGTTGAAAAACGCATTAAAGGGGTCATGACATGTTTTTTTATTTTTTTATAATGTTTCCTTAGGTGCAATTATAGTATTACTATAGTTTTATGTACAAAAAAACTTTAAAAATGTAGTGATTTATGACCTTTTCACACCCTGTTTCTCACCTCTGATTCAAACAGTCTGTTTTGGGGGTGTTTCCCCTTTAAGAGTTCAGTGTTAACGCCCACTGTTATGATTGGCTAACGTCAGTGCTGCTTATGCATAAATTATTAACGTTAATCATTTTGTATCACATGTAGACTACACAATGCTCCACCACGTGAAACTTCGGTCTTCTGATCTTTTACCATCGTGTCAATTCTCAATTGATTTTGATTCATATGCGCGAGGGCGGGAGAGAGAGAGAGAAAGACAGTTTGAAGGCACGTGCGCGGCCGGGGCTCTCTCTCTCTCTGCTCGTTCTTTCAGTAACATGCCCAAAACAGTCACACTCATCTGATCACTCACCGTTCAAAGAAGGCTTTGGCGGGCTGCATATGCTGCAAATAAACTGCATCCAACTGCTTTCCCTGATGTCTGGATTGTTCGGCAGCGTATTCAAACATGTTGTTTATCCACAGCCATCTGCGTGGCATCGCAATCTTCTTGTAAACAGACCCACTTGCTGCACGACAACGCATGCGATGATGCGAAATGAGGCGTAGTTGTCTTGCGCAAAATTTGACTGATTATCTGATTGGGTAAAGTAACAGATTCATTGCCATTCATTTTAAGCTACAGGCACCCACACTATCGTTTCTGAAGGCCTCAAGGCAGATTTCTTTGACCCTGGCAACACATGACGGCTGAAATATGATTGCATAAAAGCTCTAACATAAACATATACTACTAGAAGCATCGCAACCAAGAGAAAAGCTATGAGATTAAGAGAATGGACTATTGCAGACTATTGCATTACAGTGCAAGTCAGTGATTCTGATAGTGTTTAGGCCAGCAGAGAAGGCCTTGCTGGCCCTGACGGCCCACTATATATATATACATATATATATATATATATATATATATATATATATATATCCAAAGGTAATAACCAGTTAATATGTTAGGTCTTGGCGGAATATATCTGCTATGCTGCTGCTGAGCAAGTGGACTTGCTACTGCCAATATATACATGACATGCTGCTTTGAGCAAGACATGCTGTTGCTGCACAACATGAATACCTGTAGCAGATCTATACAGGTGGAGCTGGGGAAGGTTTCTGAAAGTGTGCTGCAAACTGCTATAGCAGACGCTGACCAAGTATTTGAAGGTTGAGCACGTGAGCTCATTGGCTACTGATACAGCAGGAACCAATCAGCTGTGCCCTATAGAGAATTTTGTGATTGAAAGCAGATTGAGTTAAGGACCTATCAGCCTGCGCCATCTAGAGTTTCATGACAGAACTTTGTATTTGTCCATCTATTGTATTCTGTTTTAATTTCTGATTTGCAGCATATAAAACTCTGAATATGTGTATACAAAAACAGACAAAAACTGCATTGATTTATGATATTGGCCAACATTTCATTATTCATCATAACATTAATAAATAATAAGACAGATCCTTAAATTATTGAACTCATTTCCCACCCAAAGTGTAATGGCCAGTCTGCTCAAAGCGATGACCGTATTATTACCACCTTTTGTGCACATGCATTTTCAATAATTTAACAGTACAAAAAGTGAAAATAGTCAGTTTTTTGGTAGGGTGTATTGCTCTTTGAAGCCTCACCCTATTTAGGCCCTACAGATGTTTGTGTGTGTATTTTTGTGCTCTGCTGGTGTTCATGTGTGTCTAATGCAGCCAGGCCAGACATAAAAAGATGTGCACATCTGAGTTTGAGGAGATTTTACTGCAGAAAAACAGGTGCTCTGCAGCTGAATCAAACTGCTGTATCATACAAAAAGTAATAAGCTACGAAATGCCTCCTGTAAGGAGTACTAAAGAAAATTGTCTGTTTCTATCTCTCTTTCTCTCTCTCTCTCTTAGCTGATATGGCCACTTAAAAAGTCACAACACTTCAAGCAACAGACAAAAGACTGGGCTTTTTCAAGCATTTTTCCTCATCAGCAAGCGTTTGCCAGGTCAAAAGAGAAAGTTAAACCCTTTGTTAGTATCAAGCATATTGGCTACATATATTTGGCTGTTAGGCAGCATGTAATTGGATAGACAATAGCAGTGTGATTGTGTCATTGTGGCTAATTACAGGCTTTTAAAGCACACAGGTCTGAAACTGACAATGGAGAATGGAGATCTCTATCTGGACTGTTTCAGTTAGCATAATGCTATTAGA
Organism: Semotilus atromaculatus; assembly: GCA_031834385.1. Classification (NCBI taxonomy): domain Eukaryota; kingdom Metazoa; phylum Chordata; class Actinopteri; order Cypriniformes; family Leuciscidae; genus Semotilus; species Semotilus atromaculatus. The sequence continues at coordinate 28,975,121 of JAULUF010000055.1, read as the reverse complement.
AAGTACTTTTTTGTTCCTGTTTGGTGCTGTATTTTATGCGGTTGATTGCACATAGTTGAGAAGCAGTATAAGACTTGCTCTTTCATAGTTCAGGAGATTTAATTGAGTTATTTAATTACAATATAAAGCTTTAAAATTATGGTGCATAGAACAATCTTAGAAGCAGAAGATGCAAGCGAAACGATCCGTTTGCTCTCAGTTTAATTTCAGTACTGTATAGGAGACAATTGAGAAATTAATTACGCTATTTTTTTTTCCCATGTGTAGCACTTTTGGTGTTTTCATTTAAAACTTAAGAGTCCACATTAGTTTGAACATTGCGTGTCTATTTGCAGATCCTCAGAGGGGTTTTCTAGAATCACTCATTAATGCTCTGAGACATTTCATCTCTTCAGTCTCACCTGTTGTCATGCTTCCTGTAGTTACTGCACTCTGAAATCTGCTGTGCTGAGCTGAGTTTGGCATGTCGAATCTAGTCAATTGACAACCGAGTGTTATTGAGACACATTGTTCCACTCCACGAGCGCTCTCCCTGGATTTGAAGAGCTTCACTCGGCTTCTGATTTCAGACATTTGGTAAACCTCAAGTAATCTCTAAACACATTTGCCTGGGTCTACTTTAGATGAACGACTGGGCTATTTTTGCTAGTTTGCTGCAAACTTTCCTTAAAGAAATAGTTCAGTCAAACCTATATAACCTCATTTTTTATGTTTTTACATACAGTATTTTTAAACATACTTTTAACAAATAAAACTATTATTTCTTAAAAGTAAAGAAAACATATTCACACTGTCTGAAAATAGTACACCATGTAGAAAATAGTAAATGTGTGAACAAGTGACCGATTTTAGCCGTATATAGCTTCAGCGTCTATTTGGGGGTGGGACGCTTTAGAATCTTGAAAAGAAATGAGAAGCTGAAGTGCAGAGTGATGTCATCAAAATCATTGATCCATATCAGCGGAAGTGCGAGACTGTAAGTGTTGAATGCTTATATCTTTTATATGTGAATTTTATCATTGCTTTTGAGAAAAATCTTAATGACCACAGACCTTTGAACGGTATGTACAATGAAAGTATAGAGTCCATATGCATCCAACATGTAGACCTATTTATAAAGGAGATTTAAAAACTAGCGCAGGGGGTTCAAACTTGGTTCCGAGGATCTCAAGGGGATTTACATTTTTTTTTAAAACATTTTATATATATATTTTTTATTTAATATATTTAATGTTTAATGTGAAAAGTGCTATACATATACATTTAAATGATTAATAATTATTTGAATTAAACAAGTATTTTCCTAACATTTAGTAATATGATCATTTTGTTTGGTAGTAATACAGTGACAACATAAGTGTCAGTTATTTATTTAATTTTAAACTTTAATATCACTTTTTTGAAGTCAAGAGAGACAGGCAGTATATTCTAAGGCATTTCCCAGCTATTCAGTAACATTTTGTGGGCAGAAATGGGTGCTTCGTGGAATGTTTGTGGGCTATGACTCAAATGCGTATTATCGAGCAGGAAGTAATGAGCACGGCTCACCACAATTGCGCCTGGGCTTTGCTTGGCTGAGGTAAAGGGCCAGGCTGGAGCCGTTTGAGGCTAATATACAGTGACACTGACGGCGCTCACTATGACCTTTTTTTGCAGTCGGCTTGTTCTGACACCACTTCCTGCATGTGCTTGTGTCCCTGGGACAGGCTAATGAGAGTGTCTGCACTCCACCCACTCTGAAAGACGAGCCGAGTACAGCTGCTGCCGGCAGGGTTCTAATCACTCCCTAAAGCCCGACACCCCTCAATACTGTATGTGTGTGCGCTAAACCCTGACACGTCTCCTCTCCCACACAACATCATCGTGTAATGCTAGCTACTGATTTTCCACTGACAGTTACAAATACGAGCATCACTTCTACAGTACTTCCTTACCATTCTTTGTAGTTTAATGTATTATCACATAGGAATTTAAAAGTAATGCATAGAATATCTTTCTCCAAGCCAGATTAATTAACAAACATGTATCTAAACTTTTTTTATTTTTTGCATGGTGCGGCATGTCAACTGGTTCTGCCAATGGTGTGAGTTTTCCTGTTGTCTGAACAAAGGAAAACAGGGAAGAAGAGGTGGTTAAGAAATTACATATTTCACCAATAAAGTCATGAAATCAAAATTGGTTTCAACACTAGCCCACATGAAAATCTATCCACAAATAAAAAATTTTTTTCGACTTTTGTCAAAATCGAAAAATTTGCTCCCCTCTGGATGTGATCCTTCTCTGATGTGAGTTTGACGGTAAAACATTTGAACATAAAATCAAGCTACATTACTAGAAAATACATCTATGTATTTATTATGTCTATGGATAGGTCCAGTAGCATCAGAGTTTGCAAATGACTGGTGTATCTGATAGCCAATGAACTTCTGAAAAGATTGATATGCAGTTTTAATGGGACAAATCAACATATCGACCACAGAAGACCGTGCGCAAAGTTTTTTGTTGACCCGTGCGTTGTTCGTAAAACTGTACATGGCATACATACATAACTCTTGGAAAGATGTTTGTGAATGGGGAGACATCACTTTCGACAAGTAAGTGTTTTATTATATAACATATTTTACTTTGTATACTGAGGTATGCGTTTGTGTTCTGGTAACTTCTGTTGTGTTTCTGCTGGCTCATGCACGACTGTATGTGTGTTTGGTTATATGTGCGTTCATGCAGGTGTAAATGTATGTTTGTGTCCGTGTCTGCCTTTATGCACGTGTGTGTGTGTGTGTGTGCGCTTGTATGCAATGTGTGTGTGTGTCCGTTCAGGCACAGGTTTATATGTTTGTGTGTGTGTGTGTGTGTGTGTGTGTGCTCACACACTGGTGTATATGCCTGGTTGTTCGTGTGCATGTGTTTCTGTTTAAATGCGTGTGAGCATGTATAAAATAGTATAATACATAAAAGATGTAAATGTTTTGTAAATTATTTCTTTCTTTGTTTTTTTTTAGACAATCATCTGACATTGAACTGGATGAAGACTGGGAGTTAGTCAGCAGAAAGCCATACTGAGAGGCATGATGATAGCTCCCAGCTATTAGCCTGGTTGACACCAGACCCTTCTCAGTCGTACCTGAGAGTGGTTCTGGGGAAGGTTCATTCACAGCCCATTTCCAAAGGGGCATCACCAACAGACGTCGCTCATGCCTCTGGGCGCAATTGACCTCTCGCCGGCCCCTCCCCCAAAACGGCCATTGTCCAATCACACATCATAGCAACCGTTACTATGTGAGCAGGTCCGAACAACAAACGGTGCGCCCACGGCGTTTGTAAATCGGACACTAGATACCCTGAGAGATTGTCTGGAGAAGTTGTGTTCTTTCCATTCCCAAAGCCGAAAACACAACGTGAGCGGTGCCTACAATGGATAAAACAGTGTGGACGGCCCCACACTTCGAACATTACGAAGCATAATTAATTAAGTTATTAGTTATGTTATTAGCTGTTTTCAGAATCAGAATGTTTTATATCTATTGTTGAACATAATTCACAACTAGGAAATAGCTTTGGTTTATAGTTAAAGGTGCAAAACAGATAATATGATAAAAATAAAATGGATATCAATTGCCTTAAAGGTCCCGTTCTATGCCCCTTTTCACAAGATGTAAAATGAGTCTCTGATGTCCCCAGAGTGTGTCTGTGATGTTTCAGCTCAAAATACCCAACAGATCATTTTTTACAGCATGTTTAAATTGTCTTTTTTGAGGACTCAGAAAAACGCGCTGTTTTAGTGTGTGCCCTTTAAATGCAAATAAGCTCCTGCTGCACGACACAGGGGGCGGAGCTTCAAGAGCTCGCACTCAGACTCTTAGGACAATTTCATCTCATGGAATAATGATAACATCAGCAACTCTCAGTAACGGTGTTCATTTCGAATCGGACAATAATGCCTACAGAGTCAGAGGGCTGTATAGAGATGGAACAGGTATAGTTTAGTAGTTTAATTACGGTTATTATAACGTATTTGTCATCTGCTTGTATGTATCCATTATTTATTAATAGCCTACAAGTCTGCTGTGTCAGACCAGGTCCAAATGATGATCAAACATATACTGATGAGTTTAATAAAGTTTATTGTACATCACACAAAAGATGAAGCGTCAGTTTTACTTCAGAAAATCACCGTAAGACCTGAGTAAACACAGTAAGTTATAAGAAGTGCGCGAGTTGAGGGAGTTGAGGGAGCATTCCCGTGGGCGGAGGTTAGTCAGAGAGCTGTTCTACTGACGTCATTAAAAACGGAAGTAGAGCGATGTAGTCCAAACGAGCCGTTCACTGTAGGCGACTTCTGTTAAATAAAATATCTCGCTTGGCATTGAACTTTGAGCTTTATAATTTTACAGATATTATTTATACTCTAACAACAACATTACACACTAACTTAAGTTTGAAACATGGGATCACGAAGAACGGGACCTTTAATGCCTTACATTTTGTTTTATCTATTTCATTTTGTTATATTATCTGTTATGCACATTTTAAGCCAAAGCAATTTCCTATTTGTGAATTCTGTTCATCAACAATGGAAATAAAACATTCTCATTCTGATTCTCAAAACGGCTATTCTCCAAACAACAGAGAAATGTTAGTTAGCTTTGAATGGCTTTGACGCACATTTAGGTTTATCTAGCTTACATACCCTTGTATTTTAACAAAATAGCTACTCGAAATAGACAATAATAGACCATAACATATGAAAGAGAACTTTTGCATTTGAGGTACAGATCATTTCTCAGATTTCGTTTGAGACTGGTAAGCATTAGCCTCGATAGTAGTCCTGTCTCCTTCATTGCGTATTTTTATATTTTGAATATATCCCTCCACTGCATACTGTAACCCCATTTGCCTCGATCTGGAGGATTTCGCGGAGGTATTGCTCCAAAAAAGGTCACTGACACGCACTGGTATATCTCTTCCCGTCATGGCAATCTGTCGCGCTGGTAGTGTTTGACCATTTGTTTGTCGGACATAGCAACAGTAACTAAGGGGGGCGTGGCTCGGCGGAAGGCAACCAATCTGCGATCGTCATCATGTAAAGCCTGCCTCAACGTTTGTGATTGGTGCCTCGATTTGGAAAGATTTGAAATGGGCTTGAATGGACTCTTGGCCAGACTGACTTGCAGAGCAAATCTAAATTTGCCGGAAGTTCGTCTGGGTTTTCCCAGGCTACCCAGCTATAGTTATCTGCAGGCATCTGTTTACAAAAACAATGTAGGCAGAAAGTTTTCCCCCCCCTTTTTTAGTGTGTTCAAAGTTCTATTACTCCATACCAGTAAGACTTAGAGTAAGTAAGAACCAGTAAGAACAAACCTCAAAGTGTCCTCTTTCAAAAGAGACCAAAACCATGCATATACTCCAAGTGGTTCAAGAACAGAATGCAATTTATTTTGCCCTTTTTAGGCTTTTAGGGCAAATTTTACAGGAACGCTAAATGGTAACTAATGTTAACTAATGAACCTTATTGTAAAGTGTTACCTTAACTAAAACAACTTCTCTGCTCGCTTCTTGACGACTGGCGCTTCCCCTCTGCAGCACAGATTTGGTATCGGTTTAAAGCGCAGCATTCCAACTTTGTGAATAGTCATGTCGAATATAACATTTATCGATGGCATGAGTCCGAGCCAATGAAATGTGATTTTCAAACTCATGCTGATGTAAACAAAATGATCTTACGTGTGCTGACGGACACATCTAAGCGATCCAGATATACACATATAGACACAGATTTACAGTATCCAAAGATCTGTCCTGGCGAGTATTCACACAAACATCATCTTTTATGTCTTAAGTGAGCATTTAGTTAACTGTTGGGGAAAACATATGATGTATAACATTATATTATATCCGTGTGTAACAGTAGGTCTAAATATATAGTCTATTTCATTAATGTTAATCAAACAATCGTGGTATCATGGGTGTTACGCTTTTCGATGTTATGGGAAGAAAGAGGCGGGAACCGGCGAACATTAAAATAAACTTGAATAAATAAATAAACCAATACAAAATGAAAGTAAAGACAGCAGCCCGTCACGAACGACTGGTGTCAAATATAACAAAACACAACATAAAATCCAGGTCTGGCCTCTATTGTCCTTCACTGTCATCGCTCCTCCTTTTATGCTTCCGCTCCGAGATACGAGACCGGTGCGTCGCGCAGGTGTCGCTCATTACATTAGTAATCACCCCACCCCTCATTAGTAAACCACCCCTCTTCGACCCAGGAGCACGGCAGCGAGCTCTCCGTCCCAGTGAATAGACTGTAAGACAAATCTTGCAGATCATTGACTGACATGGATTGGTATTAAATTAGTTCCAGATGACTAGAAAACACAAACTATCTGGTCAGAAGTACACTTCAGTCAAAGCCCTTGAAAGCTTCTGGAGTCAGAGAAGGTGAGAGAGAAGCTGCGTTCCCTATCCCAGGCGTCTGTCATCTCTGGGGGAACATCAGAACTGCCTCATTCACTATTCTTCCCAGCACAGAGGCAGTCGCCACCTGCTTCAGTCCCATTCTCCATCAGACCATGGCTGTGCCTAGTTCCTCTCTCTTCATTAACGCATTGGCCGGCTGCTAATAACACTTTGGTGGCATCTGTTCCCTCACGTGTTTTTCAAACGTAAGCGCAACATATAACAGTTGTGATCTAATTTACTGAATCTTTGGCTATACCTTTGTCCGTTCTTTACAGCATTAAATACAGCTGTAACTTAATATGATCTTTTACAGTTAGATAAAGTGAACAAATAAAAATGGACCCTATTTGGGTTTTTAATGCACTTTCATGCTGTATTGTGAATGATTCACTGTGGATGTTATTCAAAATAAAGAAATTTGTCTTCATAATCTTTAAAGGACACCAATTATGCCCCTTTTTACAAGATGTAATATACGTCTCAGTTGTCCCCAGAATGTGTCTGTGAGTGGAAGGAGTGCTGTTTTTCGTGCATGTATCTTTAAATGCAAATATGCTGCTCCCCACCCCGTTTTCCAGAAGAGCTGTTGCCTAGGATACTCTGCCTAAAACTAAAACATTGATCATCATTGGTTTTGATTATCATCTCTCGATATACTTCTGATTTATTGGTTGAGTGCACACACCTTAAGCACACGCACAGAAAGCTGGCTGTCAGACAGCTGTCTATTAAACTAAGTTCTCTTTCACGTCTTATTGCGTTTAAACTGTCAAATACAATCAAGTTATGTAAAAAAAACACAAAGTTGTCTTTGAACGTAAACAGCAAGTAAAGAAGTCGCATGTGTATATTAGATCTGTGTATCTGTGTATAAAGTGAAAGCAGCATAATATACAGTACTTACTGCTATATATACTGATAAGAATCAAACAAAAGAAAAAGAAAATCGCTCACTGCTCTTGACTGAATAACTTCAGTAGCTTTAATAAGAATACATGTTTTACTTGAATGCTGCTGTGAAACCCTCTGGCGAGGAGATAAACATGTGTACAGCTCACTCAGGGTGGGGTCTATGCTAATAGGGCAGAATCTGTCTGCAGCCATGGGCGGGGCCTAATCATTTGTGATATCACACTGCTAGAATCTGCAAACGGCTTGATCTGAGACACTGCTTATGATTTATGGGGATTTGTTGTGGCAAAAATTATATTAAACAATTATCACTGCGTAAGAGACACTCTGAATCGAATTGTCTTTTAAAAGTATTTATTCTTGCAAGAGGGCTCAGTCAATCACACAGTTGAGCTGCAGGATGAGTGAGACCCAGAGGAAGTTTTATAGTGTTCTTTTCAAAGCTATCTCTTGTCACTCACTTGTTTAGACAAGAGGAACAAATTAACTTTATGGCTACCCTTAAGACCTCCCCAGCCCTGGGGTTTAGACCACGTTGAGCCAAATTAGACCATGTTGGCTATTCTATTTAGTAAGGTACAGCCAAAAACCTAGTTATAATTAATTATAAATATTTGGATCAGTTAATATAATTAACTTAATGTAGCAGATTTAATACAATCAATAAACCTGTTTGTCCAGCAAACACTGAGTGCTAATTGTTTATTAATTCTAAGAAATTATCCTTTCCGGGTATGGGAAATAACTTTCTTACTGTACAGTACTACTCAGAGCATGTAGCCAAAATCTGCATGATTAGGGACTCCAGTTATGAGCAAAACAACAAACAACCTTGAGTGTGATACAAACAAGACTTATATAACTATAACAAATAATTGTGTCTGATCTGTCTTAGTCACTATACTATTTAGGCATCATTTTAGCAAACTTTGATTCGCACTGGGTCCCTTCTGGCATGATGTACTACACTTTTCACCATTCAGTCAGTTACCACAGAAAAACACTATTACAGTACAATATACGGAGCCCCACACATGACATCCAAGGGAAAAACAAATTAAGAATAAGTTCACACAACTTTTGTATTCATGGCTACATTTTATTAATTTGTTCCCTTGTTTTTGTTAAATTGTGGCTATGTTGTACTAGTTTGCTCCCTAATTTATTTTAACTGTGGCCATGATTTAACTAAACTAAAATGAGGAAACAAATAAGTTTGTTGCCACAATTTTCCTAAAGGGTACAAATTAATAAGTTGTGGGCATGACTTGTTAAGTTGTTGCCTTTCTGGCCTATTGTGGTCTCCATAAAATGGGTTGGGAATGGAAAATTTAGTGCCATGCTAAACTAGGATAAGCTATTAGGTGTGTCCTAATTTGCATACTGTTGTATAAATAGTGTGAGTAGTGTATTCACACTGTTTTTCTTTCTTACATTTTAAGTAATTTATTCAGTATATCACTATTTAACCTACAAATGTCCTCCATGCTGCACTGCTGAAAACGAATTAATTGAGACTTCTCTGGCTGTCCTCTAGCTTACAAGGATTGAGAAGATGGTCTTTCTCTGCAAGAGACGCAGTGATGCGTGTAAAAAGAATATGTTCCATTTTGCAGCCATTCTGTGCTTAAAGTGCTATTGGATTAGCCGACTGAAATGTTGAGGTTAGATGACAGGTTGATAACGTTCATCACAGTTATCACAGATTTTCATTAAAAAGAATAACACACAAAGCTCTGCAGAATAGAGCTGTTTATTCATTATGCTAATTTGCTTACCAGAACGACCAATTTCCTGTGGGTTTTTAGAGTAGGTTTTTTAATACTCATTTTACTATTTTAGTTTTCAGAAATGAGTAACACAAAGTCTGTTGTTTATGGTACTTGAAGAAACTTTAGTTCTACAACATAAATTAATAATTAAATTGCTAGCAAGTAGCTAAAAGGACTTGAAATACCACAAGGATCCAAGTGTACGCCTGACAAATTGTAGTTTAGCAATGCATTAATAAAGTATGTTTTTACGTTACATTTAGCGATCCATCCAGTCCCACACTTAAAACGTTTTTCAGTATATAAGTAAAATGAAACCTGTGGTTAAAGTTACTCAAAGAGACGTTCATGTTTTGTCCTATAACATAAATGACAAATTTGCTTTAACGCACATTTGGGAATGCGACATGCACCATAAGGTCAACAAAAAAAACACAGCACAGTGAGCTTTTTAAAAATAATCATAATAATAATAATAATAATTACAATCAGAAGTTTTATCAGAAAAATCGAAGATTTTGTCCCCAAATCACACAGGCCTAACCTGTAGTTAAGTTAAAGGTGCTGCATGTAACTTTTTTCACTCTACTAAAGCATACAAATACCATAATATGTTTGCATTATAGAGGAAACATGCTAAGTTCACATACTCGTTTCTCTGAAAAACACTTCTACAGCCAGTTATTTTACTTTGAAATGGGCATTTCCAGGCTGGGATGTTTGTTTTGGTCTGTGATACTGCACGTTGCCAATGTGCCAATTTTCATCGTTCCTGTTGCGTGTGCTCAAACTGGCAACCTGTGTGAGTGCCAAGAAGTCCAATAGATCTCCGATATTTTGAATTTGTTTTGCAGTAGCCTGCCTATTTCGACATTCTTACAGACTGCACCTTTAACATTACTCAGAGATTTCAATGCTTTTTTCTACAACATGAATTACAAACTAAATTTTTAAAGAGAAAATAAAAATAACTTTATTGATAACTTTTATTGAAGTAGGCTAACATTGTGATTATCATTCCAGAAACTTCTACTATATCACCATGCTGCGAGACCCTGTGTCACGTTACCTGAGCGAATGGAAGCACGTGCAGCGCGGTGCCACCTGGAAGACTTCCCTTCACATGTGTGACGGCCGCTCTCCCACACAGGACGAGCTGCCCACCTGCTATAATGGAGAAGACTGGTCGGGGGTCACTTTAAACGAGTTCATGGACTGCCCTTCAAACCTGGCCAACAACCGGCAGGTGCGCATGCTGGCCGATCTCAGCCTGGTGGGCTGCTACAACCTCTCCACCATGAACGAGAGCGAACGGAACCCCATTCTCTTGGCCAGCGCTAAGAGTAACCTGAAGAACATGGCCTTCTATGGCCTGACGGAGTTCCAGCGCAAGACTCAGTACCTGTTCGAGCGCACTTTCCGTCTGCGGTTCATTTCAGCCTTTACACAGATCAACAGCACGCGCGCCGCCAACGTGGAGCTGCGCGACGACATGCGCAGCCGCATAGAGCGACTGAATTTTTTGGATATGCAGTTGTACGAGTTTGCCAAGGACCTCTTCCTGCAGAGATACCAGTTCATCCGCCAGCGTGAGCGGCAGGAGGAGAGATTGAAGAGGCGGGAAGAGAGACGCTGGCTTAGGGAGCGCCGAGTCAACCAGAGCAAACAGCCCAGTGTGGAAAACCAACCTCAGGTCACCACAACTGAGGACTATGCCAGCCAAGTGGTCCGTTGGTGATATCTCATGGAAACATGCACTAGGACACAGAACACATAACGGTCCACTTTGAGGAAGAGTAGGTCACATTTTGAACTTTAGCCTTCTGATGAGTTCATTTGTCGTGAAGCCTGTTGCACTCCAAAAAAGAATTGCCTTGAGCAGTATTTTTGTCTTGTGTTATAGTAAATATTATCTAAAGAATTATTTTTAAAGAATATATTTAGAATTAATCACGTTTCTAGTTTTTAGCATAGAATCAAACTAAAATGAGTGATAATTTATGCTTCAATCGACAAAGCAAAAATTGGTTGAGAGAACATTAATTTGAAGATACATTCCTGCCGTTTTTGTCTATTTTAATATATTTTACAATGTAATTTATTCCTGTGATGGCAAAGCTGAATAAATAAATAACAAAAAAAAATCTAAATCTGCCATTCAGAAGTTTGGGGTTGGTAAAATTTTTAATGTTTTTGAAAGAAGTCTCATTTCTTTTTCTTTCTCTCTCTCTCTCTCTCTCTCTCTCTCTCTCTCTCTCTCTCTATATATATATATATTAAAGGGATAGTTCACCCAAAAATGAAAATTAGCCCATGATTTACTGTCGTCCGACAGGGATCAGTCATTTCAGGCCCAAAAAAAGGCCAAAACATCTTTCCTAACGATCCGCTAGCTGCCGACCCCATAAGCATCCCGTCCAAAAACCGCGAAATCTTCACACAAAAACAAATGGGTACACCACCGCTCAAAACCAAAACAGTGTTTCAACCAATCACCGACAGGGGTGGGTGTTTCTCCGACTTCGCGTCCAGCCGTGCAGGAGCGCAAAACCTCACAACACCCGCCCCTGTCGGTAGCTAGCTGATCGTTAGGAAAGATTAGATGAATGTGATAATTTATGTTTCTGCCTTTTTTGGGCCTGAAATGACTGATACAACCTAAGTCTTCCACAGTGCGTAAATCGATGCGTACTGCCGTCTGTCAGAAGCTAGTGATGTTAGTTTATTAAGTTTTAAGGATTCATTAGTTTGATATAACTTAGTCTACATTGTAACAAACACTATAATAACATCTTAGATTATGAGTTTATTTTTGACAAAACATTCTAACGTTATATATTTAACATATGAGCAGAAACTGGTTAACTAAAGCTTATTTGATGTCTATTTTAGAGTAAAAAACTTTATAATCTATCCCAAACTAGTCAACTAAATGTTGTCTTTCATATTTCGTCTGTAACAACAACAGTGCGAATTCGTGCCGTTCATTCATCACACAGAGAGAGACACGCGATTCATTTTAAAACAGTATTCGCGATTAGAACAAAACACTTAAGAATAAAAAACTTACTATGATCCTCGCTGGATCCATGGCTCCTCGAAGTGAAATCAATCCAGAACTTCTGAGGTAAATTATCCAGAATTATTCCTCACAGCCTCGCAAAACGACAGACTACCGGTACATTGGTGTTTTATCGAGCTCGTGTGGGCGTTGGCAAGTTTCAGATCATTTTGAATAGCGCGAGCTCTCTGTGGGCGTGGTCACATTAAAAGATAATTAGCTGAAATAAGAACGCCTGGCATCTCTCTCTTTTTATACAGATTACATAAACACAGAATATTTGTTTTAGTTTTGAATTAGATAATTTAAAAGTACACACTTAAATGATTGTAAAGATATATTGATCATGCCTGTGTGACTAGCTGAGTTTTGTTTACGTTTAGAGATGTGCTCCAGAAAAAAAGTTCACGGAGACGGAGAGGCAGAAAGCACACCCTGTTTATTTTCTTTATTTTACAAAAGCACAATGTTTTATTTCGATTGTAAGTGGACCCATAAAAAAGTAGACATTTACCAGTTTTGTTTTTCATATTTCTTAAGTGTGACATGACAAAAAATGACTGAGTATTTTAAGTCTATTTTGCTGCTAGTGTGAAAAAAATCGCGCAAAACGCGTCGGCGCGTTTTCAGACCCCAGAGGGTTAAATATGGGTATTTTCCTTACACAAACGCATTGCTTCGCTCCAGAAGGCCTTTATTAACCCCCCGGAGCTGTGTGGAGCACTTTTATGATGGATGGATGTACTTTGATGGACTTCAAAACAGAAACAGCCATCACTGCCATTATAAAGCTTTGGCCAGGATTTTTTTTTTATATAACTCCAATTGTAGGCTATTTGTCTGAAAGAATAATGACATATACACCTAGGATGACTTCAGGGTGAGTAAAATCATGGGCTAATTTACAATTTCGGTGGAACTTATCCCTTTAACTGCATGCATTTTGCAAAATAACATTGTTTTGGTTGTGATTCGCGCTGGCTCTTATTACTCTCCTGTTGAGTCATTTTTACAACACTTAAAATCCCCAGGCCTCGCCATCTCCAAAACAAAAGCCAAGCCAATCTTGATTCTCATTTTATGACGAACGTTCTCTTTTTGCCAGTTGTCGACTCTCCCCTGTTCTGCTTTTTTTTAAAAGGGTGCTTCCCTGGAAGTTGGAGATTTAGCTTTGTCTATGTCACCCTTTTTCGTTCCATTCGTTGCTACAATTTACTTATGCCACTCTCACACCATATAGCTGGAGAAACTTTTCTCTATTTACGGATGTGACGAGATCACTGATCTAAATGTTCTCTATAGCTAAAGATTAGCGGATGAGACGCGCAGACAATTTCCTCCGAAAACCATTCCGTCCGGTCTAAAATATAACAGGCTTGCCATAGTGAGTCAGGGTAAGACAAAAACGCGTTTTGAAAGAAGGATTGATGTTGTATTGATTGATTATTTAAATGTTTAATAAAATAAAATAAAAAAAAACACACAAAAAAAACATGATAGATTCTGTGCTGAATAGAAAGCCATTTGAAATAGAAATCTTTTGTAACATAAATGTGTTTACTTTAACTTTTGATCAATGAATTATGTACTTGTTGAATAAAAGTTTTTTTTTTTTTTTATAAAAAATCTTACTTTCCCCAAACTTTCCAATGGTAGTGAATATTTTCTCAAAATCTTAATATATATTATTCCATTTAGTTAAGCATACTTTTATTTATTAAAGTAAGCAAACACATTTTGCATTTTTATCTTGTTTCGAGAGTCTAAATATTTTATTGTAAAGCATGACAAAAATATTGACTGATAATTTTTTTTACAGTGTGGTTTCTCAAGATTTCTGCAGATTCTTTTGCAATGAAATCGAGACTGCAATGTACAATCCAAAAGCTGAAAAAGGGGGATCTGTGCTTATTCGCCAAGCAACATCGTTGTGAAGGAACAAACCCTACACCACAGAGTATTATAAAGGTACAACACTACAATGTGAGGGGTGTACACTTAAGCTGTGTTCTTGCATTCAAAAACAGCTAGAGACAGTGAATGGAGGAACAAAAAAAAATGCTGACAAGTTTTTAATGCCCAGGCCTGTTGCCAGTGGAGATTCTCAGAAGTCTCTCTCTCTCTCTCTCTCTAAGAATCAAACTTACAGCACAGATACAGTCTGTACTGAGAATCTGTAGTCTCTGGTAGTTTCTCAATGATATGTTGTGCAATTCAGGGTTAGCAGCACTAGCAGACACCACCACAACAAGAGCCTCATCTGTGACATACAATAGGAGCAGAGAAATGTTGCAGTTGCTACTTGTAAACCGTGTAAGATATTTAAAGAAAATCCTTCCTTTTTTGTCACATGATTTATTGGAGAATGAGTTCCACAACTGTTTCTTATACAAAAAAAACAAACATAAGAATGGTATTCGCCATGTTTTACAATTGCAAATAAAAGTATGAACAAACCAAACCAAAATAAACCCATTCTGTTCCCTAAGCCATAACTGTAAGAAGTGGACTTCAGCTTAATGATTTTCCGATTAATGAATTGTTTTAAAACTCTTTTTGAGATTGAGATTGTGTGTTAATAGTGAAAATTAACTTAAAACACAATGCTAATAACATGAGAGGCCATGTAAATATGAATGAACAGATGAAATGTGAAAACACATCACATTTGTACGCCCTCTAATGGTGAAATAAAAATCACATCACAAAAAAAGTAAAAAAATTGCACCCAATTGTTCATACTTCAATTGCTTGTCTAATTATAATGGTTATAATACTTCAGCTCATGTTTGACTTGGAATGGAGCAATATAAAGACTAGGAATGTTCCCTACACAAGATTAATCCAGTAGGAACTGCATTATGCTACAAGAGAGTTTCAGGAAGATTAAATCAGTGGGTCAGTATTTGTTTCGTCCCCAGTGCTGTTTTACTCGTTTCTGTAGTCCTCATTAAAACTTTTACTGTCTGAGAGAATATTTCTGGAGCCAGAACTTCCAAGTCACATGGAATGAAACGCTCTTTAAATCCTTGAACCACTGGCGGTAAAAAAAAACAAAAAACTTTTCTGGTCTGTACTTTGTAGCACCTTTTAAAAACTAGATCCACAGATGCTGTGTGCAAATGAATAAAAGATGTACACACATTCACATTTTTTTATTTTTCTATACATAAAAGCAAATAAACTCTCTGTATTGCTCATTGTGGTTTTGGAGAACATAGGAATGCTACATTTACAGATTAAAGTTTTGGAATGCAATATCAGAAATATATGATTTTAGACCAAAAAAGAGAGAGAAAAACACTGTAAAGTGTAATGTTTTGTTTTATTTGTATATGCTGTTCCATGTTTTTTATTTTTTTTACTTGAATCTGTGCTGCTATTTGTATTTTATTTGATTACCTTAGCCTTTATTGTGTGGCCAAAAGAGGTTTGTATTCCAATGCAAGTTTTTGTGTGTATGTGTGTGTATTCAAAAATATCAGTATTGCAATGTATTTTAATTGCTTTGTTCACTTAAGTGCAATATGATATTAAAAATAACCCCTTATGACCCCTTATTTAACAGTGATGCTCAAATAAATATATCATATTTCTTTTAAATGCTTAATTATATTTGACCCGCGGCTGAAGTGCAATTAGCTTGTTCATTTCACAGGAATTTTCAGTGAAGTTTTAGCTCTGCTTAAAGGTCTGGCATTATTTGTTTGCAGGTGCCATTTGGTTTGATATTTTGTATCTACTGGCATTTAAATACATGTGGGGCAACTGTGGGTAAAATCCCATAGGTGTCATATTCTCTGTCTTTGTGATTCAACCACTAGAGGGCAGAGAAGCTCCACCAATGTTATAATGTTACCCGTTGTTTACACCGTGTCAAGTATACTGTGCTTGAACCCTTTAAAAATGCATTTCTGCATTGATTACTCATAAAATGTGGGTTTATCTAATTTAACACTGCATAAACTTAAAATATGCAAACAATTCTACTTTTCACATTTTTTATTGATTGTTTTTTTCTTTCAATGGGTGACCGAAATCTAATTATAGGTAGGCCTATTTCTAAATTGAAATCAGCTACTGAGACACATTAATGCACCTTTAAAAGAAAGAGTTGGAGTGACCTAGAGAAAGATCATGATTTTTCACCTGCATTAGGAAAATATGCATTCCATGTAATTTGGCAGAATGAAAAGATGTCATATTAGACAATGCCTGATTCATCCACCGGTCACCTGAAAACCATTTTTCTTCTCATGGTCTGCAGTGACATATGCTGTGTGTGCCTTCAAAGTGTTTGACAGAAATGGTGTCATCTAATTGTTAGGCAAGCTAACTGTCAGAAATATCTTTTCAGAACAAATCATTGTTTTTTTTTTTTTTTTTGTAGGCTATTAGTGTCTGGGCACAAAAAAAAAGACACCTGGCATTTGTGTAAGTGTGCAGTTTTGATGCTGAGGTTTTGTTCGTTTGATTTACTAACAGTGATAACTTACAGATAACAGTGGAGCAGATTTTATTGATCTTTGTGACAAATATTTTATAAAAGTTTCACTCAGTGGCCCTTTCTGGATGGGTTACAAGTGATAGGCTGCTTCCAAATATATTTACTTTACTACTATATAGTAAGAAAAAAAAGTAGAATGTCCAAATTCACAATGTTTATAAAAAAAATAGTAGTAGACTAGACATCAAACAAACATAACAATGGATTAACACAACTGAAGAACAGAGAGCAATGTTTTGATTGAACTGAAAGAAATGTTAGGCTGCTTACAGTTCCTTATTGCATATCTCATGCCTACTGAACTCATACTTCTGGGAGTCAAAGCTGCCCATAAATACTGTTGTTTCCTTGTCTGTGAAGATTATTAGTCATGCAAGTATTCAAAGGATGTTTTGTTTTGTGTGGGCATTTGTCAGTGGAGATTTCCCAGGAAGAGTGATGAATGCTCATGGTCGAGTGGAGAAACTTTTTTAATTAATAGAAAGCATCTGACCCAAATGACCCAGAATAATTTCTATATTATGTGTATATCGTATTATAGTTCACGTTTGTGTCCTTATGTTGTTGAGTTTGCACTTCATACCAACAATCAAAAAATCCCAAACTAAATTTTTTTAATAAATAGGTTTTTGCATAAATGTTACCTTATTGCTTGACAGTAATATATACAGTGTATATGTTAATTTAAACATTTCTTAATATTTACAGCACAAGAAACACAAAGCAGCTGTAATACAGGTAAAACACTATTAGGCCTACCCACTATTTAAAATTTTGTTCAAGTCTATTACTACAATGCTAATATACACTTACTGTACTTTTCAAAAGTTTGGGGTCAGTAAGATAAACAACTATGTTGGTGTGACAGCATTATGAGGACTCTCCATAGGCCTAATGGTTTTTATACTGTACAAACTATATATTCTATCCCCTTACACTGCCCCTATCCCTAAACCTACCCATCACAGGAGACATGCTGCATTTTTTATTTTTTAATAAAACATTGTTTTTTATGTTTTTTAAGCCATTTGATTTATGAGGACTTTTGAAATGTCCTCATAAACCACCCATAAGTTGTAATACCAGTGTAATACACGTCATTATACAAATTTGTGTCCTCATAAATCACATAAACAAACCCACACACACACACACACACTTAATGTATAGCATACAATATACAGGACACAGTATATCAGATCCTCAAGAGGTCTGTCTTTGACATGTTGTTTGGTGTGTGGATCACAGATATGGTGCTGCTCGTACGTTCCCTGTGCACAAAACTCCAGAGAGCCTGATGAAACTTGTCTCCTGCCAGTGTATAAAGCGCTAGGTTGAAGAAGGTGTTGAGGCCCGCCATGGGTCGTGACAAGATGTAGGCTGCATGGATGCCTCTTCTCTGCATGCACGACACACCATCGCTGCGCAGGCTATCCACCCTCAGTACACGCATGATATGATATGGCAAGAAGCACACCACAAACACCACCAGAATCAGAATGGTAAGCATGCGAACTCGGGATCGACTCGGCCTGTTTCTGGATATGCCGCTTCCCAGAGCACCTGCAATGTGAGTGTAGTTCCAGCACACCACCAGCAATGGCAGCACATATCCAAACATTGTGAGTATCCAACCATACCACCACACCACCAATGGATTGTTACTGGCGAAGTCAACGCATTGTGTAATGTTGTTTTTTTGCTGTAAAGTAATCATCCCTAGCATTGGGCAGATCTCCACCAGCGAAATGGCCCAGACAGCCAGACAAGCCAAGATGCCCCATCTTTTCCTCCGTATCTCAGCAGCCTTCAATGGATGCACAACTGCGACGTAACGGAAGATGCTGAGGCAGGTGAGGAAGAGGATGCTGCCGTAGAGGTTATAGTGGAAGCAGAAGCGAATGAAACGACACATGAACTCCCCTAAGATCCAGTTTCCGGTAATGTAAAATTGGACCAGCATAGGTAAACTCAAAGCATACAGCATATCAGCTACTGCCAGGTTCACCATTATAATGCTGCTGCTTTTCCAGGGTCGGAGCTTTGCTAGGTAAATGGTGACTGCCAGGAAGTTTCCCACAAATCCAAATACAGAAATGATGCTATACATCACTGGCAGATAATAACTCTTTATGTAGTCATCAATGGGAGGACAGTCAGTTGAATTCAGTTCCAGGCGTGCCATTGCTTTCTGTTGCTTTTCAAAAACAAATAGACAGAGGTGACAGTTTTCCATAATCTTGTATATTAAATGTATAGATCTAATCTTTTGAATCCATTCACCAAAAAGATTTGTTAAGATTCATTCACTAATTCGACGAAGTCGAATGGCTTTTCGCTTGTTAAAAAATTAGTTACTGAATCATTTACACAACCGATTCACGTGACGAACTGAACAACATGTTTCTTCATGAACGAGATTGAGATGTATAGTTAAATTGTCTAAATTTGCAATAGCCTACTTGTCACGAAAACAGTCACTTTAAAACGTTTAACACTAATAAATAAAAACATCAGTACAAGTGAATCAGAACAATTTTGTCAATATCCGTTCTAAAATACAGATTCGGTCATGAACAAAATCACTAATATTCTCCGAATATTATCATAATCAAATCTGCAGCGAACAAAAAGATGAGCTGACGAGCCGGTATGACCAAATGACCATTTTACAGAAATACTATAAATGCCCAAATAAACATACAGCAGCATTGCCATTGCGTTATGTTTAACCATGATATTATGGTACTGTACCATAAAAAATAAAAAAAATTAAAAAAGCAATGTTATATCCTGTTTTTTTTGTTGTTGTAAGTCTACCATTAACCTATACGTTTTACATTTATTCAACATAAGACATTTTGCATTAATATTCACTCACCATGATGAAGTACTCACTTTCTCATCAAGTTGTTCAATCTTTAATGCAGAGTTTCAGCAGAGTTTCAGTGATTTGTGGTTGTCTATCAAGTGTCATCTGTGTTTTTGTATTGTCTGGCTTCACTCTCAAGAAACACATGCGCATGAAATGAGTCAGCTCGTCCACCACAGCAGTGGGCATTATCCCTTGAGTTACTATTTAACATTTTCTGTAACTTCCTGATACAGACACATTTCCTGAAACATTTTATGAGAAAAAGTCTTTATAGCCCACATACAAATATACTGGCAGTGGAAGGTCTGTGATTAATCATTTCACAAAACTGCAGTTCTCAACATTATTTGCAGACGTACACCTATCCCTTTTCCAGTGAACAAATATGTGCAGTCCTTGTTTGAAAAGAATTACTATTGCATGAGTTTGACATACATCTAATTTCAAAAGTCACAAGTTCAGATCGGAGATGACAGCTAACAGTTTCTGCTTGCAGCAGTATTTAAGACTGAATAACGAAATAAGATACGTATAAGTAGGTCTACATGTATTGATAAAGCACCATTAGATTATGTATTGAACCGGGAACTTCTTCTTGAACACCTTATGGTATGAGGAAACAGGAGGACAAAGAAATAACCCTTCTCCAACTTCTGCTCATACTTCTATGAGCAGAAGACTCCAACTATGACATAAGACTCCAACTTCTGCTCATTGCATGTGTAATCTGTTTGCAGTAGTCAACCAAAGGTTCTTCCTCAGGGTCTCTTGTTTTCCCATTTGTATTGAGATCAAGTAAATGGATCAAATAAATTATACACGTGGCCCATCTGGATAAATTAAACCGATTACAATGTAGAGTAATTGGTTTGTTTTTGTGCTCATCAAAAGTGCAAACTAACTTTTTGTAATGTTTACTAAGGCTGAATTTGTTTGATCAAAATGTATAAAATGTGATGCATTTTTTCCACGATCCTTTGATGAATAAGTTTAAAAGAACAGCTTTTACTTTAAACAGAAATCTTTTTGTAAGATTATAAATGTCTTTACTGCCACTTTTAATCAATTCCACTCATTCTTGCTAAATACATTTTATATTTTTCCTTTCAAAAAGTCAAAATACAGTAAGTAAAAACAAGTCAAAGTAAACCTCTGTAAGTAATGTAGCCTTAAAGGTTTTGTGTGCAGATCTCAGAGCTTAGGCATACAGAGACGCATTTTTTTTGACAGCATGCTTATGGGGCGGGCAGCTAGCGGATCGTTATAGGCAAGGCAAGGCAAGTTTATTTATATAGCACATTTCATACACAGTGGTAATTCAAAGTGCTTTACATAGAAGAAATTTAAAAGAATCAAAAGAAATATGAATAATTAAAACAGTTTAGAATAAAGAAATTAAAACAATCAACAGAATTAAGAATAATTAAAACAGTTTAGAATAAAAAGTTAAATAAAATACAGTTCAAACAATCGGACACATACAGTGGCACAGTGCTCATTCAGTAAATGCATAGCTAAACAGATGTGTTTTCAGTCTGGATTTGAATGTGACTACTGTAGGAGCCCATCTGATCTCTTCTGGAAGCTGGTTCCAGCTGCGGCTGGCATAGTAGCTAAAAGCGGACTCTCCTTGTTTAGAGTGAACCTTTGGTATTTCTAGCTGACGTGATCCTAATGATCTGAGTGATCTGTTGGGTTTATATTCAGTGAGCATATCTGCAATATATTGAGGTCCTAGGCCATTGAATGATTTATATACCAGTAATAATACTTTAAAATCAATCCTAAATGTAACTGGGAGCCAGTGTAAAGACCTGAGGACTGGTGTGATGTGTTCATATTTTCTTGTTCTGCTCAGAATTCTGGCAGCAGCGTTCTGTATGAGCTGCAACTGTCTTATGGACTTTTTGGGAAGGCCAGTGAGGAGTCCATTACAGTAATCCACCCTGCTGGTGATGAAAGCATGCACTAGTTTCTCTAAGTCTTGACTGGAAACAAAGCATCTAATTCTTGCAATATTTTTCAGATGATAATATGCTGATTTAGTTATTGCTTTGACATGACTACTGAAACTAAGGTCTGATTCTAGAGACACACCAAGATTCCTGACTTGATTTTTAGTTGTTAGACCCCTAGAGTGAAGGTATGCATTCACCTTGAGAACTTCATCTTTGTTTCCAAACGCAATGACTTCAGTTTTGTCTTTGTTTAACTGAAGAAAATTTTGGCACATCCAATTGTTTACTTCATCAATGCATTGGCACAGGGAGTCAATGGGGCTGTAGTCGTTAGGCGATAGGGCTAAGTAGAGCTGTGTGTCATCTGCATAGCTGTGGTAAGAGATTTGATTCTTTCTCATTATTTGGCTCATTGGGAGCATGTACAGGTTGAATAGGAGTGGCGCAAGAATTGAGCCTTGAGGGACTCCGCATGTCATGGACGTCCACTCAGACTTATGGTCTCCTATACTCACATAGTAACCTCTCCCTTCTAAGTATGACCTGAACCATTTTAGGACTATCCCAGAAAGCCCCACCCAGTTTTCCAGCCTGTCAAGAAGTATGTTGTGATCGATAGTGTCAAATGCAGCACTGAGGTCGAGTAGTACCAGCACTGATAATTTGCCTTTATCAGTATTTAAGCGAATATCGTTTATTATCTTTATGAGCGCTGTCTCTGTGCTGTGATGCGATCGGAAACCAGATTGAAAATTGTCAAAGTATCCATTCGAGCTTAAGAATTTGTTCAGCTGATTGAAGACAACTTTTTCAATGACCTTGCCTATGAAAGGAAGATTTGAGATCGGTCTATAGTTGCTTAACATAGTCTTATCCAGATTTCTCTTTTTTAGGAGGGGTTTGACAACTGCAGTTTTTAGGGAGTTTGGAAAACTCCCAGAGAGAAGTGAAGCATTAACCACTTCTAGAAGATCTGCTTTTAAGCTGTTTAACACACTTTTGAAGAAAGATGTGGGGAGTGTGTCAAGGGCGCAGGTTGATGTTTTAAGGTGCTGTACGGTTTCTTCAAAAATTTTGCAATCAATTTCTTTAAAATCAGACATAGTGACTACTTTCTCAGGTTGTGGTCTGATCTGTCTGACCCCAGTGCAACTCAAGGATGTGCTGATCACCTTTCTGATATTATTAATTTTCTCAGAGAAGAAGTAAGCAAACTCCCTGCACTTGCAGTCTGATAGCATTTCACTGGGAATCTGGCTTGGGGGGTTTGTCAGTCTCTCTACAGTAGCAAAAAGAGTGCGTGTGTTGTTTTAAGTTGCTGTTTATAATATTTGAGAAGAAAGTCTGTCTAGCTTTGCCTAGTTCCATATTGAAAGCATGAATGCTGTCTTTGTAGATGTTATAATGGACTACAAGTTTTGTCTTCCGCCACATGCGCTCTGTTTTTCTGCATTTTCTTTTCATATTTTGCACTGCTGTTGAGTTTCTCCAAGGTGCTTTTTGTCTACCACTCTTCCTGACTTTCACTGGAGCAATGTCATCAATTACACCTTTAACTTTTGAGTTAAAAGAATCAAGGAGAAAATCAACAGAGTCAGCAGATATGCTTGGTGTTAAAGATATAGCCTTCATAAATAGCACACTAGTGTTCTCATTTAAGCATCTCTTCTTGACAGACACAGACCTAGCTTCAATTGCAGGAGAGATCAATAGATCAAAGAAAATACAGAAATGATCAGACAGTGCTACATCCTTAATAACAATTGATGAAATGTTTAGACCCTTAAGTGTGTCCATGATTGTGTGTCGGTCCATGTACATGCTGAAACAGATCAAAAGTTTTTTAAATAGTTTTGATTTCTTTTGCCATATTGGTTTCTGCATTATCTATGTGAATGTTAAAATAGGAATATTATAGGAATTCTATGTTATAGGAATTCGATTAGATTAGACATTTATTTTTGGGCCTGAAATCACTGATACAACCTTTAATAAGATCTCATTTAGGCCTATACCGTTTATTTCATCCCTCGATTTATGATGCATACATTTTCTTTAGACAATAATACTAAGTGCATATTGCTCATAAACAAACAAACAGACCATCCACAACACAAACGGTTGTAAACGGTCACAAACAATTTGCTGTACTCCAATAACTTATCAAGTGTTACCACTAGATGTCGTGCAGTATTCATTTAAAAAAAGAAAAGAAAACCTAGCACGTATTATAAATATCACATACTCAAAATAAAATAAAGCAACAAATTCATGTGGTTGTCTTTTCACATCAAATGTCATTTTATAAGTTCTGGATGAACCAGTGAAATAACTCCAGCAATCTACACTCTGATTACTGAGAGACCGAACCCAACTTCCAGACAACTGTTCTTCATCACATGATCCGTTCTCTAGAACTATAGGCCTACCTGATCTGGCAGTTAGACATTTTGTTCCCAATGCCTGGAGAGAGACTGACTTTAAAATAAAGAAATTCTCCTTTATGAAATGTCAGAAGCCAGAAACATCAATTATTATTTCTATAAGCAATAATTTACAATAATGTATTTATATGAATTACATCATTCATGTGTTGGGAGTAACGCATTACAAGTGACATCAGTTACATAGCCTAATCAGAAAACTTTTTTATAAGTAAAGTAACACATTGAAATCTACAACAAAATATTCAAGTTACTTTTTCACTCTATAAGTAATGCTAGTTATTATTTTCCCATGTGTAGACTGGCACATCTCCCCATGTTGAGAGAAATTTGGAGTGCAGAGGCGTTGGGTGCGCTGTGTAAACATTTGCATTTACTCCTCTCACTTGCTCAAAAACCGACTCAATATTCATCAAAATGAATAAAAACAGTAAAATTCAAACTCATAATATTATGGAAACCTGCAATAATTAAACGTGTTAATGTCTATATGTATTTAATTGCTGAAGTAAGAGTTTTGAACTTATTCTTCTGCAATGACTGACAGCACAGCTGAAAGGTTTGTTTGAGCTGCGCCTCTATTGTACAGGCATTTCCTTCAGCCTCGGGCTTATTCATTTCACTAGTGGTGTGAAAGGGCCTTTACATTTGCCTAAAATAGAACTTTTGTTGTTGTTGTTGTTGTTAAAAAACAAACAAGCAAGCCCATCCTAGGTGAGAAAAAGTAACACAATAGGAAGTAACAAAGTATTGTGACACATTACTTTTAAAAGTAACTTTCCCCAACACTGTACAGAAAAGTAATGCAGTGCAGAGGAACATGAAAGCGATTTTTACACAGAAAGATTTTTTTAGTACAAGAATACCCAGACAGCAACATAGTGTCGGCCCAGTCTAAAATGAGCAACATTAGACATCTGCTGCACATTGGGCTTAAATTATTTCCATTTCATTCAACAGTCCTAAAGCATAGCCAGGTCCATCAGTATGTGTTCTCTCAGCATGCAATGGATCTTGTGTACAGACTCAGCATGCAATGGATCTTGATTGGTGATTCATTAACCAGTTTTATTGTCTCCTAGTCCTCTCATAATTCTTCAGCCCTATCACATCCATACTTATGTCTTGCACTTGGCAGCACAAGGGTTTTAAACTATATTGTGTATACCGTACTACATTTTTGTTCATTTATTAATTATTAATCTGCATTTCAGTGACCCAGTCACAGTGCATATACAGAAACATTTTAGTTTAAAAAAAAATTAGATTTTTTACTTTTAACAAAATTCTGACAACACTTAAGATTTCTTGGACTTTTTACATTTTGGTAACTTATTATTGAATCAGAGGAGACTATTATGTGATGTGACTGAGGGACTTTTTCTCAGAGGAAAAATGTAAGCAGCAAAATGCTTTCTTTTTAATCATATTGCTGTTGGAGAAAGAGTTTAAATATAAAAGGAATCCAATTTGTTTTTCTTTCCTAAAATCATAAACCGTAAGATGAAAAATGTAAGCCATTTAATTTCAGCCAGTGATGTTTTTATTCCAAAGCACACTGAGAAAAGGGTCCGTTCACTTCTTTGATCAGTGGTACTACAAGACTGGTCTGGTGGTCCCTATCTTGCCGTCAGATCTTGTAGAGAAGAATTTACTACATTTTCAATGTCTATATTATCGACTGGACTGGTGTCAGGTCTTTCTGAACGGACAGACACTTCATTAGCAGGAGTTGCTGTGTGGTTGACGTGATGACAGATTAGTGTGCGCTTTTATTGAGCTACTCTGTGTCCACTCTCTCAGGCAAAAGCTGGAGTCTGTGAGCAAATTATCTGAAAAAGTGTGGTGTTCATGTGAGATTCTTATCATGCACTCCATGGGTCTTCTTGACCAAGACTATATAAATTAAGGATACACTAAAAGCAAATACATTTTGACTCTGACCATTGCCAAATTCAACCTATATTTTCTAAAAATGTCTTTGATATTAACTGTGCTTAAATTATTAAGTAATTATGTCTTTATATTGAAATTCCCAATGGTTGTTTTTTTAAGCTTTTGTTACTTTTATTTTTTAAAAGGAAGGACTGATTTGTGTACAATTCATTGTCAAACATCATGAATAGCAAAACATAAGCTTGGGCATGTTGCTTCGACATTTACTTTGATGGAAATTGAATGTCAAGGCATTGACTTCTATGTTATTGTTTGTTTGTTTGTTATTCATTTTTCCCTTTCCTCTTTTCTCTCTTTGGGAGTCTGCATGTGCATGATTAAGTCTTTGTGATTTAGGCCTCTGGTAATATATGCATTACCTAAAACATTTTCATGGCCCTTCTCTTCACCAGGGTGATATTGCACATCATTGCCATAGCACCAGTCATGAGCCTGGCTCTGAGTTGCAGTGTTTTAGGCTACAGCATCACCCGAACAGTCAAACATTCTGCACTGCTAATGGCATTGGAAATCATGGTCATGCATTTTCAGGCCATTTGGACACAACAAATGGATCAGTAAATAAATAATTTGACAAAAAATATAATGGACAGAGATACAAATATAGATGGAAAGAATGCTGAGTAATTATGACATTTATGATAATAATGACACATTTCCATTTAGCATATGCACGTAATCATTACAGTCCTTCTTTTCCAGGAAGACGGACACAAAGAATTACAGTGAATGATGTAAGAAAATCAGGTACAGTCGGCAATGCTTCAGATGCTGTGCAGCACAGGTTCTTGGTATCGCTGCTGGAGTGGGAAGTATTCGAGAGCAACTCCAGTCCAGGTGGTTCGTCTACATGGGTCTTTGATGGGTCTTGCACCATTGTGATGTGGTGGTGAAAGTCGTCATGACTGTCGATTGGATCAGCAATTTACGTAAGCCAGGGATGTATTGTACAATTTTGTATTGTATTGGCAACCACAGTGGCCCTCCAGGATGGAAGCTACGTATCCCTGACGTAAGCAGGGACTTGAAGTGTGCTATTTTGAAATGATTTATTTTGAACTAAGTATATTTTATTTTAGTTGTAATAAATTGTAGTAAAGCATAACTTTAAGTGTATTTATTTTACATATTATATATTGTGTGTACTAAATTGGACCAACTTCAAGTATATGCCTGTGTAGAGACTAATTACATGCTTGATTAGTGATATTGAAGTGTAAAAGTATAAAAGTTTTATGTTTTATTAGGATAGGACAGTAGACAGGAAGTGAGGTGGGAGAGGGAGAGAGAGAGAGAGAGAGAGAGAGAGAGAGAGAGAGAGAGAGAGAGAGAGAGTTTTGTAATTTATTTGAGATCATATTATCATATTAACCATTTTTGTTCTGTCGACCAATAAACAATAGGCGATAAGCCGTGCGCATTTTGTGTGCTCTTTCTAATATGCTATTTTGACGAATCCGTTTACAATTCATAATCTTACATTTCTTCCTTAAATCATATTGAGTGTTTGCTAGTTGAATAGCTGTTATTATGAAGAAATAGTGTGACCACATCAAAAACAGCGGTTTTCCTATGACCAAATTTATCTGGCAGGAGGAGCTGTCGGGACGGTTGAAACACTTGTTTCATCTGTCCCGACAGTGCCTCCTGCCAGTTAAACCCGTTTTACACTTAAACTAAAAAACTCTGATATTACCAAGGGGGTAATCCATCAGCCGGAAGTTGAAGCTGCCTCCGGGGGCCGCCATTGTAGCTGGCTATCACCCCCTGTTAGCATCCCATTGACTCCCATTCATTTTGGCATCACTTTGACAGAGAATAACTTTACATCTGAGGCGTCCAAAGACTCCATTTGTCCATTATTTATTTCTAAAGAAACACGACAATGTATAAAAGGCTCCATTATTTTGTATCTTATGTTATGGCCCCGTAGAAGCCGTTTTTGTAAAAATAGGCTAATGATTGCGTCATAACCATGGGACTCTCTGTCGCACAGTCGAGAAGTTACCGTATAGACAGAAGGAGAAGCTCGTATCAATCTTTTACTGTCTAAAGTCAGCACATACTTCGACCTTGGAAACTTCTGATCATCATTCAAGACAAGTATTGTGTTATAGTTGGTTGTTGCTCCAGGTCACACTTCGCCGTCTCTGCAAGATTAGGTGATTCAGATTTGTCTTGGCACAGCTACTAGAAGATTTACAACTGTCAGTCAGGTTGCTCACGTCACATCTCCGTCGTCCAGCTCAGTTTGAGCCTGCGCAGAACGCTTGGCTATCAGGAAGTGAGTGCCCATGTTGGGCTTCAACTCTCTCCGTTGAAATCAACGGGGTCGCTGTGTCCATTTCTTTTACTGTCTATGGATATTACACACTTAAGGATGTGTTGCAGTACTAATACACCTTCCATATTATTATTACAATGGCACATGAAAACAAATACAACTTGTCAGTTAAAAAAAAGTACCGCACGAAAAAATTCACAAACCGCACTCAAAAACAGCTTTCCGGCTCTAACTTTAAAACGGCTTGACGTAAAAAAGAAATGTTTTCGCGGGTCTGATAGGCATTGCGTGCTGTACGTGATTACGAAATTTTACGTAAATGACGTGAGTTGTTTTCAAGGAAATCTCTCTGTTTCATCCGTCCCGCGTTTCAATCGTCCCGGCTCTCCCCTATAGGCTCATTAATACCTTTGGTTTATTCCAAATACTGCACATTGCACTCTTTGTCTTCAACAACAAATTTACATTATTAGACAAATAAAATGTAGCTATACTTTGCACAAAATCCTATTGTAATGTATTTTAAAGGGGCTCTGTGTGAGATTTACTCCCATCTAGGGTGTTGCATCTACGGTAGCCGTAATGTACCAAAAAGCTATGACAGGATGTTTTCTAATAGCACTTCGTCGACTTTTCCTTCAGGTAAACAGGTTTGTAATTTCAAACAAACTGCAACTTGACACAGCGAACAAACATATGTTACAGTATGAATTACTGTGAAAAACATGAACTATTGTATGTATGCCTTCTTTATTCGTCACATTAGTCACACAGAAATAAATTAGCCTACCATTAGGTTTCACAAAAGAAAGAGGACACACTTCTTCAGTCGCGTCTGTTTCTGTTTATTTGGTACCTTAGTTACAGGACTTCTTTCTAAATGTGATATAAATATGTCCTGTAACTGAGTTACAGGACATATCGGGAGCTTTACCACTCTCTCGACTCCCAGTAGGCTACAAATATTTTCAGAGAAAAAGAGGAAGCTCCCGAAAAAAAGTTGTTTTATTTTATGGTAGTCAAGTATAAAGAGACGAGACCTAGGCTATCTGACAGATAAAATAAAAACATGATTGTGATAGCCTTTATGATTGGTCTGATTTCTTCAAACGTTCACCATGTATTTTTTTACTATGCTTATCTTCAAGCGTTTACTAGTATGAACTATGTTACTAGCCTACTATGTTTACTACAGTATGAATTATTGACTGTAAAAAACATTGACTTACCTGTCGAGGAGAAAGCAGGCAACTTCAGCGTCTCTTTTGAAATCTTTCTCCTTCATTAGCTCTTTCCACCTGGTAAAAACTATCCCGACATTTAGGCTACTCTTGTTTTTTGTACTCTGCGGTCACGTTTCCTTTTTCGTTCAATTTGGGACTTTGGCGATGAGGATTTCTTCTCCTGTGGCTCAGCATGTATAATCCGCCATTGAAAATAAAATTGCAATTCAGCTTTTTAAAATTGCCGGGTTTAGACCGCCTATGGTTTAGACAAGCGCCTCTCACTGCTCTGCTCGTCCGGTTCTGCTGCTTCAGTCACGTGACCTGGCTCTGAACGAAAACGCATTGTGGAAACGCGTTGGCGTACATTTTGACCCTCTCTGCTATTATAGTTTTTCAAGATGGCGGAATGACATGGAAGCCTCCATGGACTTACCCGTCCCATGTATATAAAGATAATAAATTCTTCGTTTACGAGGATAAGTCAGATATTTGGCAGAGGTATTTGTACACCACTGAAGACATATGAATACAAATATTGATTTTAGATATTAAATTACCTAAAAAGTTACACACAGTCCCTTTAAAAGAAGGCCTATACTTTCAATGCATTGTTACAATGATCATTTCCAGCACACAGTTAAAATATACCTAAAATATATATATTTAATAAAGTGCAAATAAATACACTTTAAAAAAATAAATATAATTTTCACTTCAAGTATATTTTTCTAAAACATTTTTAGAAAATATACTAAAGTGCAATTATTTTTAAAGTGTGTTAAAAGTTGTATTGTGAAAATAGGTAAAAGCATGATGCTAATATACTTTAAATATATTTAAAGATAGTTGCTAGTATATTTGCCATGTAATATTGAAAAAGGGAATATTTAAAATACAACGATGTATACTTTTTTTCACTAGGGTTGCTTGAGTTCAAAAGATACAACGGTATATAGACAGTTAAAGACAATGGAGGACAGAGAGTGAAAGATAAAGACCGTGAAAGATGGTAACTGGAAAGCCACAGAGCATCAGAAACCACTAGTCACCATTACAGAACAGAATTGAAACTATAATAAACCTCACTAATCCAAAGGAGCCAACCGACCCCGTGATGTCACAGGTTTTAGTACTGCAAGATGGCGGGGACCTTTGCCCCCTCCCCATATGTGGACCCCCCAAAATTGAACATGCTTCCTCATTTTGTGCACTCTGGCGCTGACCCTGTAGTCGGCTATGTCTAGCTTGAAGTAAATGTGTTTTGGGGAATGAGACACAATCTAAATTTTAGCCATCCTAAAAGCTTTCCTTCCAACAGAAAAAAAGACATTTTCATAAGTAGTTACTACTAGGCTACTCAACATAGAGCTTTTAAACGACTACATCTGGAAACTCTCAGTGACTGGACTCGCTGATCTTCTACAGTTTTCATTCTTTTTATTAAGACAGGTTCATGGGCAGAAGGACTCTTGTTTTGGCACCATTAGCTTAAAGAGTGTAATGATGAGGACTGGATGCAGTGCTTACAAAA
Source organism: Semotilus atromaculatus (assembly GCA_031834385.1). Taxonomy (NCBI): domain Eukaryota; kingdom Metazoa; phylum Chordata; class Actinopteri; order Cypriniformes; family Leuciscidae; genus Semotilus; species Semotilus atromaculatus. The sequence continues at coordinate 28,944,130 of JAULUF010000055.1, read as the reverse complement.
GAACATCTCCACACCCTTGTTCTTGATCCGAGGCCCACTTATAATTATCAATATCATCATAATCATCTCTATACTAATTGCAGGAGAACAACACCAATGCAACAAAACAACAAGCACAAAAGAGAGGAGAGATGGCAGCTCCTCCACCAACAAACAACTTCTTGCATATGCGATTAATGGAGTGTTGCTACAGCAACTGAGTCAACACAGCGTTGCTAGCAATTATCGTGCAGTCAGGAGAAAAGTTTGAACCAAATTAGGTGTTTAAAGTATGGGACTTGTGTTATTGCTTAGAATGCTGATGCATAATGAGGATTAGAAGGTATAAATTGCTTGTAGGAAGATGTTGTTTCGCCTCTGTCCATTTCTTTGTTGTTAGTATTTTTACCATTCTAAGGGCTTCTGCACTTGTGTCAGTGTATTGGACGTGTACTGTTCTGTTAACATTAGATAAATAATAACTTTTTTTCCCCCCTCAATCCGTGAATAAATACATGGAGTCGATGCTTGTTCAATTACAGCACAGCTGAAGTATCCGTACAGTGATTAGCTTTCAATTTGTGACACTGACAGTTATTGCTGTGTGGGCTTAACATTCCCCAGTGGTAATTGTTGTAATTGTGATTATCACGTCATACATATCTACAGTATACATTACCAAATGTGTTTTTGTGAATTAAAAATCAGCCTCGACTCGGTTCAGTGGTTTGGAAAAATGAAAAGGTACCTAAATCCATAAAATAATAATTGTGCCAGCTGTTATGAAATGTTGTTATGGATGAATGAACTGAAAGTATAGAATAGAGCATGAGGAGTCAAATGTGATCTTTGATCTTTTGTAATAACAGAGTTTATGTATTATGAAAACATATTATAATAACCAGTTAATTTATATATTACTTTATGAAACATATTTTAATTTATCTGACAAAACATACATTTATTAATTATATACAGTATATATACAGTATATTATATATATAATTATGTATGGCCTATATGAACTTAAATGGCACCTATTATGCAAAATCCACTTTTACATGGTGTTTGGACATAAATGTGTGTTGGCAGTGTGTGAACACAATCACCACAATGATAAAAATCCACCCACTCCTTTTTTTGAATCCCTATTAAACCAAAGACGTCTCATTAGACATGCAGTTTTGATTCTCTGAGCAGTGTGACGTCATACTGCTCAGGCCCCGCCCACAGCCACTGACGACAGTCCTTCATTACCATAGTTTCCGCCCTCAGCAAGTTGTATGCTATCCACCATTTTCTCTGCGCTTGATCAGCTGTAGCGTCAACATTGTCTCTATCCTGGTGTTCTGTTGCTGGATGTGACAGGATGACAGCATAAGTTAGTACTGATCCATCTGAGTAACAACTTTTTAGCAAAACCTGTTTTGTATTTTCCCATATGTATAAGCATACTGACAAGATGACAGCATAAGTTATAACTGTAATTAAACTAAACCTGCTCTATCTCCATGCAGCATAATTCTCTGGCTCTGTAGGCATTATTGTCAGACTCCGGTTTGAACCGAATGCTACTACTGGGAGTTTAACATTTTCAGTGTGTCCTGACACCGGAGCAGCAGCAGCTCATTTGCATTTAAAGGGACAAATGGTGCATTTTTGCTCACCTCCAAACTGTGTCAATTTGAACATGCTATAAAAAAATTATCTGTTGGGTATTTTGAGCCAAAAATTCACAGACACTCTGGGGACATCAGCGACTTATTTTACATCTTGTTAAAAGGGGCATAATAGGTCCCTTTAATATAATAATAGTTCAACATTAAATCCTGTGAATTCAGTTCATGCTTTATAATTTTGTATTTCTTGTACCTGGAAGGCAAATTAACATAAAGCAGCTGTATAAAATTCAAAAAGAAGAAAAATACTAAGGAAAGAGTAAGAAATTAATGTCTGATTGTGTCTGAATGATATTAATACGATGGAAAGAAGAACTGCTCACAGAGAATGTTTTTAAAGGTTAGGGCACTGTTTTCTACACATATAATACACATGAACTTATGTAACGGTTTCTTTAATGATTTTCCTTATTATACAGTCATTGTCAGTCTAAACGCACATCATATCATTTCAGAGACTAGCCGCCAAGAACACAACATGTTTGTCAGACCAAGTTTGGTCCATATGGCTACAGCTAATGATCTCACTGTTAGATCCAACTGAAAACTATAGATCTAGCTTGATGTACTGTATAAATATTATTTAAAACATAATTTTATGGAATAAACAAAAGAAATATGAAAAAGATAATGCTTTTTACTGAATTCACCAGACAGTCAAATAGATTGTAGGGCTTTACAGGTATAATATGCAACCACAATATCAATTAGACTCAATGTTGCAAAAGTACAGTACCAGCTGAGAATGAATTATGTTTAATCAACAGAATTCACTTTAACAATTAATCAGTTCAGAAGGCTCTGACTGACAAAGCATTTGTCACACTCACAGAAGGGAACAGACAGATGGTAAGGTGAAATGGTTTGCTGCTGGGCTGAAGTAAAAGCGGAAAGATGGGACAACAGCGGGAACCAGACGATGGTGACAGGAGACACTCAGGTGAGAGTTCAGGTAAGGAGTCTGACTGCTGAGGAGACCAGACCCCGATGTGAGGGTGATGCAGGTTGATATAGGCTGTGTTGATGAGGGAGTGAACGTGCAGGGATTCAGTATCTGGTGATGATCAGAAGCAGGTGTGGTGATGGCTGACTGAGTGCAGCTGGGGACCAGAAGGGATGCTGGGAAGTGTAGTGCAGACAGGTTACGGAATTGGTGACTGAGCTGGGGCCTCATTCAGGGGCGGTTCTAAGGGGCGGGGTGGGAGGGGGGGTTATATACACATAGGCCTATATAATGTGTGTGTGTGTGTGAGAGAACGGTCAAATAGGAAAAATTATGCATGTAATTTCAAAGTGAAGGCTTAGAATAGACCCTATACTTAAAATCACTCTTTTTTTTCTTCTTGGACAACCAACCAATCACAGTCTTCAAAAGATTGTGTCATCATGCAACGGGGTCAACCCCCCCCCTCCTCACTAAGATGAAGTTTTTATCTTTTCCTTACTCAGAGTTGCTCTCAGATCGGTCCCGAATCACTCTTAAGCTAAGACTCCAACGTAAAAGATTTTAAGCTAAATTAAGACTATTCTGAGTTGTGTTTGAACGCATCAGCTTGTGCATGTGCTTTTTTTAGCTTGTTCACAAAGGCCCTAAAACCCTCATCCTCCACGATGGTGAAGGGCTGCAGATCCTTCACCACCATGTTTAGAAGAGCCTCATCAAATCCCCTCTGTCTGCCTTTTAAAAGAGAGGATAAAACATACTTTCAGACAAATATTGAAAAAATAGGATCCTACTGTAAAAGTAGCCTACTGGTTCATTATTTGAAAACCTTCCTAAACAAAGTTATGTCAACGTTTATGCTCAGTGTACAGAGAAAGATAAAATGGAATGTAGAACTACAACAATCAGGAAAACCAAAATTATGTCTTGGCTGTTAGTAGATTGGGTACTCATGTAGACCTATAAAATGTATATTCACAAAATATTATATTATATTGACAACATATATTATATTCACAGTGAAGCTGTTTTTAACATGATTGGCAGTTGTGATTGGGACGTTAAGTTGTAGGGCTTAGGTTGACATAGGCCTATGGACTTTCTAAACAGTGTCCCAACAGTTTGTTATTATTTCAATTATAATTATATTTCAAATAATGCATACCTTGCTTAGATGGCCCAGCAGTGTCAGTAACAGGCCTATGTACAGGGGGAATGCTACCATCCTCTGCACCCTTCAAAATGGCAGGATGAGTTCTTCTCAAATGGCGCATCATGGATGATGTATTGTTGCAGGTTAGCTGCCGATCACAATACATACATCTCACTTTATTTGGGGTTTGCAAATGGAAATGCTCCCACGCCACAGACGAACGGCATAGATGAACGGCACAGATGAGCCTCCATTTTTATCTATCTATCTATCTATCTATCTATCTATCTATCTATCTATCTATCTATCTATCTATCTATCTATCTATCTATCTATCTATCTATCTATCTATCTATCTATCTATCTATCTATCTGTCTCTTAATCTGTCTATATTTCTATCGATGCATCTATTAATGTGTCACTAATAGTATAGGTCTATGTATAGGCTACTCTGTCTGTCTCTATCAGTCAAGATGCGTTGACTTCACTTTTATACAGATGCGCGATTGTGTGGTCTGTTCCCAACCCTGTCAATCAAACGCTGATTCGGCGGACCATGCCACCTGTCTAAACACTCCGAAGCTTCATTTAAAGCAGCACTCAGTAGGAATTCCGTTTTTGTCAAACAGCGACCCCTAGAGTCGCTGTGGAGTACTTGTACTGTCGTGAATAGCACTCACGCAGAGATGTCTCTGCACTCACGGCCTGATCCCCTTAATAAGGTGTGTCCACTTTAAGAGCTGCAAGCGCCCTGTTTAACTGTCGGCAGTCTGTATTATATGTGCGCCTCGAACACCACATGTATACGGCGGCGGGTTATTTCTGTTTGATGCTCATTTTATCAGAACTTTATCAGATCTGTTTTTTGCCGTAAAGCAATTCGTTACATCGCGAGACCTGATATCACGCGACACTTTCTGATGCTGCGGCTGGCGGGCCGCCGGCTCGAAGTTGCAAGTGTGATTTTGCGGCTCACAGGCACCAGGGGGGTGCGAAACGACCACCATTCAACACGAAATCAGTAATATAAACATTACAATGACTCCAAAGCTGTTCTGTTAAGGTAAAAAAGTTACTTAGTTCACCTTTAACCGTAGTCACGTGACATCGGTGTTTTGAATCACGCTTCGGATCAGTGTTTCGAAACATCTGCGCTTCGGGATCTCGAAAAGCTTCAGAACGTCTGTTTCGCGTCAGCCATCCCTACAAAAGATACAAGTAACGAAAATATTTACTGTTAGTCATGTTCACGTAGTGACAGTGACGTGGGGTGATGTCTTAAAGAGGCTAGGCACTGAGTGAAATCCAGATTACCTTCATTTTAGGCTATAGGCTAATAATACGTATTTAACAGTAAACGTTACGCACAAGCGCGGCATATCAAGAAATCTCTCTCTCTCTCTCTCTCTCTCTCTCTCTCTGTGTCTCTCTCTCACACACACACACACACACACACACACGGCACGCATTCACTCCAGCATCAGAATGGAACCATTCTTAATCCTTAATTGTTGCACAGCCGCCAATTATGTTTGTCTGTCAGCAAAAGTAAAATCACACACTGCTCTGTACACAACGGTTATAAAAGAGGCCCCTGGTGACTGTGATATCATTCAAGGTGGCCAGGGTTAACCTGTGATTTCTGTGTTTTTTTTTTATTATTTGGGGTATTTAATTGTTGATAATTAAGATCAAACTCAAGTGTGTTTCTAAGATCATGAATGAGATCTTAAAAATCAGTTAAGAAAAGAGCTTGCACTGATTCAGCTGTATACGATACTTTTATTACATAATTTACAATATGTGAGCTATATAATTAAGTACTAGATTATGTAGGTGGCATTTCAAGCATTGATTTTAATAGGCCTATTTGAGGGTCATTGGAAAACCCCATATATGTATTGGGCCTCATTTATAAAACGTGCATAACCTACACACAGATTTGATCTTAGTATGCTAAAATCCACGCCAACGTCTTGACATGGAAAAGTGCTTGTTACGTCAGGGACGTACACACTGTTCCTTGTGGCAGAGAGTCGGTGTACTGCAGGTATTTGGAAATCTAAGCAATTCTTGCAGCTCACCATTCTCAAGTAAAGGATTTGGATATTGACTGATTCTATTTTATATTTTAATGACATTAGGTAGCAAGATCAACCCATTCAGCTAAGCATAATTTCAAGATAATTTGCGATTTATAGATTTCACATCTGGAAGAGAAGCGTACGCATGTTTTTTGTGCATACGTTCATTCTCTGAATCACACGTACGCACATTTGATAAATTCATTTTACAAATGAGGTACCCTGAGAGAGACATTCACAGTAGATCATAGCAAAGATGAAAGGACTGAACAGGCAGAGTTGGTGATCTCTTCAAAAGCCAGACCCTTATAGCATTTCCTCTGCCAAAGTCATATCTACAACATCATTTCCTCATTCCCCAAATCGTTTTGTCTTCTCTCAGCTAGCTACGAAAATTTGGATGTATGCTATGTTCAGGCTTCTTTTTCAGTAGGTGTGTCAGGGATGGGAAAATAATTTTGGGAGTCTTTGAAATGTTGAGATCAGTCAGATAGAAGGAAGGTTTCTTTCATCATGATGTGTTTGCTGCTTTGATTGACTGCTTGGCTGATCTGAAAGTAGACTGTCACTGGATTTCCTCTGAAAACACCAGTGGGGGTGATTGAAAAGAGAGAGAGAGAGAGAGAGAGAGAGAGAGAGAGAGGAGAGGTCCATGAGTGTGTAATCTATTTCAGTTTTTATTATTATTTTGCACAGAATTTTGGATGATAAGCAAGAAGTAATAAACATCTCAGTATGTCTATGACCACTGCAATCCAGATGCATTGTAGCATTTGATTGTATGTAGGTTTGGATTAGAGGTAGCCTTGCATAACCAGACTTGTGGCTAACAGCATGAAGTCTGGTGCAGATTTCAGCTGATTCTGGCCGAGAACATCCACACTGACTGTGATTTGATAATTGAAAATCACCAGGTTTCTGCATTTTTAGTGAAGGAATTCCTTCTGCTGGAAGCTCTAACGTTATTTTTAGGTTGCTTAACTGGCAATAGTTTTGAAAATCTGATTATAAAATAGCAGGTAAAAACAAAATTTTGTCATTTATTTGTTTGCATAAAAATTACAGCAGAACATAATTACATAAAACATAATCAAGACGGATGATTATCAATGCAAGAATCAAACTTGCTCAGAATGCAGAAAATGTATGTGGGCTGAGCCAAATCATATAGAACAATAAAATGGCTCTCAGTTACACTCATTTCTCTGTCTTGCCCACACTTGTCTCTTCCCATGGTCACTGCTGCTCATTTGCATACAACACCTTTGTTGTATCCCAGACATTCTCACAACATGTATAATTAACTTTTGCCATTGCCATGATGCCGGAAATATCGATTCTTATTGGAAATTTATGACTTCTGGTTGCTTTGTCCTTAAAAATCAATCTGAATGCCACTTTAAACAGGAAGTGTCTGCCTGGCATTTTAAGTGCACCAACCACAAATGTTTTGTTTGAATGTGCAGTGGAAAGACAGGTAAATCAGAGAACATAAACATTGTCCTTTACCTACATACATTTCACCATATATAAGTCTTAATCAGATGTTAATGCTTCCACTCAGAGAAGCTTTGAGTTATTTTGAAGTTTCATTCCCTTTCATTTGAATACAAATTAGCATAAATGTCAGCACAAATTATACAATGGGGTCTAATGCTCACAGAAACTTGAGTGTTTACTGGAACTGTTTGGTTTAATAAAACCTACAAAGCCGTTTGGAGGAAGTAGAAAAGCGTTGATATTTGAGTTAAGCAGCACTTGAGGCTCACCAATTATTTAGCAGCAATGTGTTGTGTTTTCATGTTTGATGTGGACTTTCCATTTCGGACATAATGATTTTTATACTGTACAAACTGTATATTCTTTCCCCTTACACTAGCACTAACCCTGCTCTGCACGCATGCGCACACACACACACACACACACACACACACACACACACACACACACACACACACACACACACATTAGCAGTGCAAATATACAAAAAAATTTCACCAAGTAAAGAATAAACTTTTTTCCTTTTTATAAGCTTTTAATAAGCTGAATTTTCAGCAGCTGTTACTCCAGTATTCAGACATAATCCTTCAGAAATCATTCTTATACGCTGATTTGCTGCCTAAGAAATATTTTTTATTTTCAGTCTGCTTATACAACCATTTTTGTGGAAACTGTGATTTATAGAAAGTCCAAAGAACCGAATTGATATGAATTCATGTTGATTTTGTTTCAAATGTCTTTACTCTCACTTTTAATCAATTTAATGCAGCCTTGCTTAAGCAGTCATATTGTCGTATCGTAACAGTATTGCTCGCTCTTGTTGCGAGCTATTTGCACTGTATTTACGTGGGAAATACATCATGCTAAAATAATCTGTCATTTAGGCCTACTGTGGCTCACATTAATGGGATCACTTGCAAGTCGCAGCAGCACGAATTACATGACCAGTAACATATTTCTGCTTCAAATATTGTGCGTAGTTAACAGTGAGTAGTGGTTTCAGACATTATTTTATTAAAGTGCAATTGTCAGTGCCCCACTCGTGCTGACTCTTATTGTGCCTGACAGAAAAAGCTGGAACTGAAGGCGGAGCGGTTTGACCAATCAGATGAAAAGGGCGTTTCAGCGCCGCCCACGTGTGCGCGAACCCATAAACCGATTTGTAAACCAAAAATAGAGCCAAAATCAAATTTTTCATTTTTTTAAACTAAACAAAAAAACTAATAAACGAGCAGGTTTTCATTTCTCGTTATTACATTCCAAACAGGAAATGAAATGATCAAAAAGTAGGTTACACAGACCCTTTTAATGTAGATCTTCAAACGGAAAAATGAAAAAAGGAATTTCAAAAAAACAAAATCAATCCGTGTATCATTCGTTCAGTCATTTTTTTATTTAATATTGAAAGTAGAAAAATGAGAAAACAGCTCCTTTTTCAGTTTTTCAGTTTTTCCCCAAAATGTAATGCATGACAAAATATTTATTTTTTTAGTTGATGCATTTGCTGACACTTTGTGGAATTGACTTTTACTGTATCCAGATCTTGAAACAGCTTTCAGAGAAAGATTAATCTGACCTTTAATTATAGTATATTATTTATCTAAAAGTTTGTCTGGAGCTTTTAAATAGAAATTAATTTCTATCTTAACCTCTGGAGGTCATAGGAGAACATATTAAATTATTCTAACAAAGAGAGAAAGCTGGCCCTCATCAGTGAAGGTTATGGGTAAATTAGATTAATCGCAGCCCTGAGTAACAGCAATCACATCTGGTGAGGAAACTCAATCAATCCAATCATTGAAAGACATTAAAATACTCCCCTGCAGTTACCAATTAGCAGGCATTTCAGATTTGGATGCGTTCTAGCAGCTTTGCACACTGCTATAAAGACTTTTTCAATGCCTTTGACATTTGACAAATTGTGAATTTACACTTACATTCATGAGTTTGCCAGAAAGATCAAATGTTGGAAAATCTTTTGGATGTAGAAAGAGATCAACACTGTTTCCTAGAGCAGGTGATTGCTATTATAATTAGGAGGGTATTAGTCTTAAATAATCTGTCATTAATTAAAAAAAAAATTCCCTTTCGAGGGAACTCGAACTGCGTAGAATGACACTTTGGGGGAACGCCCCTTAGTGTAGTGCCTCTGAAGTATGAAACTAAGCCAATCTTGATTGGTGTTGCTTCATGACGTAACGTGTGACGGGATAAGCGGAAGCTACAAAAGGACGCCGGCACACAACAGTGTTAGCTTTCTGTTCTTCAGCAAGCGCTCTCTGTCTTCTACGTCTTATTTGGTGTTGTCTGTCACACAAGCAAAATATATTTATATATATTAAAGAAATGGCGAGCACAAGTTTCACACGGTGTGTGCATCCCTACCCTTGTTACATCACGGGTGGGGACACACACCAAATGTGTGTGCACTGTTTGGGAGTGCAGCATGCGAGGGCAGCTCTCGAGGAGCGGGCTGCTTGCGAGGATTGTGAAGCCCTTTCAATCTGTGTGTTGCACTCCCGCCTGGCCATTTTTGATGAGGATGGTCAGACTCGCGGGCATCGTGGTGCGGGTAACCCTCTTCATGGGGCTCGCAGATGGATCTGTCAGGGGATCCCGAGACTGCTGAGGCACATTGTCAGGATTCTTCTGACAGTTCCGATGTTCTCCCTCCTCGTGTGGAAGCCCGCTCCGCGGCTTCTTCCGCACGAGTGGAGAACCCGATGCAAAGCCATGGGGGGGGGGGGAAACCCCCTTGCTGCCCACTAAGCCATGTAGAGCCGTGGAAGATTCCCCTCAGGAGGGACCTGTTGACACAGGCACAGGGCTCAATAATTCACCCTCAGCCGGAGTTGTGGAATCTGTGGATCTGGCCCCTGAGGGGGCACAGTACAGAGAGGCCGGCCTGTCAGTAGGAGTAGTGGAGACCATACTCCGCTCTAGAGCTCCCTCCACGAGGAAATTGTACGGCTTGAAGTTGAATGTCTTCACCATTTGGTGTAGAGAGTGTGAGGTGGTCCCACTGGCTTCAGTGCTGGAGTTCCTCCAAGATCGCTTCTCGGCTGGTCTTACTCCGTCCACGCTCAAGGTGTACGTGGCTGCCATTGTGGCTTTCCATGCTCCTCTAAGTGATGGGCCTCTTGGGAGACAGCAGTTGGTTGTACGTTTCCTCCGTGGGGCTTGGAGAATGAGACCTGCAGCTCGTACCAGGGTTCCCACATGGGACCTGGCAGTCGTTGTCGAAGGACTGGCCGAGGCCCCCTTCGAACCGCTGGAGTCGGCTGAGGCCAATAACCTTTTGTTGAAGGTGGTCTTTTTGTTGGCCATTACTTCTCTGAGGAGGGTAGGAGATCTCTAGGCGCTCTCTATATCCAATAGTTTGCTCCAGGCAACATTAAGGCCATCTTACATCCCAGGCCGAGCTAGTTGCCTAAGGTGCCATCTACTGTGGCATGGCCTGTGGTTCTGCAGGCTTTCCATCCTCCACGTCATGTGACGGCGGATGAGGAAAGACTTCATCTGCTCTGCCCTGTCAGAGCTCTTAAATTATATATTCAGAGGTCCTCTTCATGGTGGAAGTCGGACCAGTTGCTGGTGTGTTTCGGGTCGCCCAAGAAGGGGGTTCCCGCCTCTAAGCAGACCATCAGCAACTGGATCGTCCAAGCTATGACTTTGGCCTACCAGGTACGCAATTTGTCTTCACCTTTGGGCGTGAGGGCTCTAGGCATGGCGTCCTCTAGAGCCCTTCTCTTGGGGGCCCCGATCCAGGAAGTCTGCATCGATGCAGCTGGATAGGCCACCCCTCATACCTTTGTAACAAATCAGCTCTATGTAATATTAATAATCAATAATAACTTATGATTAGGGATGCACCGAATCCAGGATGTTCGGGGTTCGGTTTCTGCCGAACCTTAGAATTTTTTTCTACCGAACCGAACCCGGGCTTGTGCTACGCTGGTCGACGTCACGCCGCCGTTGATTACGGGAAGGTGTTTACGTAGTGTAACCTATGAGTGTAACGCGTCGTGTCAGGAAGAAAAATAGGGATACGTTAGCTCACAGCTAACATTAAAGTTATAGCAGAGGCCAGACAGATTCACGGAGGCGATTTCCATCTCACAACTCGCACTTTATTCCCCAATTGAACTCGTTTAACTGTCTTCACACGTTCTACCGTCCACAGCATTACTCAATAAACAAAATGAGATAAAAATGAGCATCAAACAGAAATAACCCACAACACGCACAATACAATACAGAATGCAGACAGTTCAACAGGGCGCGCGCGCAGCTCTTAAAGGGGCCACACCTTTTTACCACTTGTTACAGTAGTGCACCGTTCGAATGCTGTGAGAAAGTGAAAATGGAACTCATGAGCAGAAAAAGTGTTGTTTGACAGTAGGCTACTTCCAGTCAAAAGAATACAATTTGGACTTGTCGTGGTGGCAAGGACCCTAAACAATACTTAACATTGCTGCTGTTAAAATGAATAATGTTGCTTATTCTCTTTTTTCTTTTTTAATTAAAATAAAATAAAAGGAAAAATCCACTTCTGTGGACGTTAATTAGGCAGGAAAAATCCACTTCTGTGGACGTTATTTAGGCCTACTTCATTAATGTGTTTACTGTGTTAAGTGACTGAGGATGAGAGTAGGATTCAGTATTCGGTTTCGGATTCGGCAGAATCTTAACCAATGGATTCGGTATTCGGCAGAACCCCAAAAATCTGGATTCGGTGCATCCCTACTTATGATTAATTATGAATTTTTGGGTCAGTTAATTGGATTAACTTCATGTGGCTGAATTAATATTACAATCAATGAATCAGTTCATCCAACAAACTCTTAGATTATTCATTTATTCTAAGAAAAAGGTACCTTCCATTGCCACAGAAGAATAATTATTTCTTAGCTTGTACAGCACTTTGAGCATGTAGCCAGATCAAAATCGTAAAGGGACTTTGTGTTGCAAAAAAATCAGAACCAAAATACATATTGTGCACAAGTTTTATTAACTAAATCACAATCATAATTAAACTAAACAAACATACATATATACATATATAAATACATAAATAGGTGAGTGATAGGTATGAAATTGGAAACCGGAAAGGGGACGATGGAGAAGATCCATCTAACTATGAAAAGAACCATCAGCATTTCATTTTCAAAGCATTTAATTGAATGGATACTTGCATTTTTAGTGCCAGGTACACAGTTCGAAAGTTGTTGAAAATTTAAGTTGTTGATGATTCTTGAATGTCAAATGTTGAAGTCATGGAGAAGATATGATGAACTTGCATGGTTAGTTTGACTCTGTTCTCATGGTTGGTTGAGAGAGTCTTCTTCATGTGAGTCAAGGTCTCATGGGCGTCGGTTATAGCTTGCAGGAGCCTTGGGCCCCTGTTTGGGGGAAGGGGGTCCCACAGACACCCACCCGAAGTACACAGTTCTGAGGTCCAGCAACAAGAAAAAGGCAGAGGGCTTGAGTGAATGCTATTTAAGGTTTGCGAAAGGTCCAACTCTTAAGGGTTGGCTCGACCAATAAGAAAGGTAACATTTCCAAGCGGGAGACTTTGCTTTATGGATCTTTGTTTCAAGAGGAAACTATGAAATATTCTTGTAATACCAATATTACATATTATGTTGCGCAGCTCTTGACATGATATACTCTTGATCATATACACAATAATTTCAACCTTCAAAGTACCAGTTTACAAAGACCAAACATGGTATAGGTGAGTTTGGTTAACCATTGTTTGCAAAGTTTGAAACATTAACCCATTAGAGTTTTCAAGAAAACATACGTAGACCAGACCACTTAAAGGAAAATCATGAGATGGGGAAATTGGATACATGTTTATACAATTCTCACGTGAATATATAGAATATATATGTAGGATAAAAGGCGTTCATTTCTCCTCAGTTAGAATTCTCCTCAGCTGGCTCAGCCAGCACTCTCTGAACATTCCTTTGGAGGTCGTAAAAGTCTCCTTATCAGTCCTTTAACAGGACACCAGGTTCTGCCAGTGTGTTAATTTCATTTGGGATGTTAGTTTCGGATTGTTTATTAAATATAATGAATAATTAGTGTGTGTCTGATTGGTCCAGACGCTACACCTTTATTAGGTTTTATAGCCTGAACATTCCGTCTACACCTGGCACTCTTGTGCTCTCGTCCTAAATGTGCCTGTGAGCAGCTTCACACTAGGATAGGCAGGGTGCGTTGTGGCATAGTGGGTACTCTTTCCCCCAAAGTGTCATTCTGCGCAGTTCGAGTTCCCTCGAAAGGGAACGTATCAGGTTACGACTATAACCCTTGTTCCCCGAGAAAGGGAACGAGAACTGCGTCCCTTCGCCACTCCTTCCCTTGCCTGGGAGCGCTTGCTTCATCACAGAAGCTAACACTATTGTGTGCCGGCATCCTTTTGTAGCTTCTGCTTATGCCGTCACACGTTACGTCATGACGCAACACCAATCAAGATTGACTTAGTTTCATTCATACTTCAGAGGCATACCCTGAGGGGCATTCCCCCAAAGTGTCATTCGACGCAGTTCTCGTTCCCTTTCTCAGGGAACAAGGGTTACATCCATAACACGAGACATTTTGTTTATTAAATGCCTTTCTTATAGCTCAAGATCAGCCAGCAATCAACCAACTTTTAAGAGGCAGATAATGAGAAGCAGATAGTAAGAGAGAGAACTTTAAGAGTCGGTGGTAGAAATAGTACTATTTCTACCACTATTTCTAAATAGTACTAAGTACTAGTACTAGTACTTAGTACTATTTCTAAATAGTACTAAGTAATTTGAAAGCACAGATGGAGGAGATGATGCAGAGACTCAAAGGGATTGAGTTCCAGAGTTATTATATATTTATATCATGCACAAGTTCCTAATTGAGTTTCAACAGATTGAAAGTGTTTCCTTCTAACAAAAACAATTCACCTCCACACATAACAATTCAGCATTAAAACACATCAGCCCGGAGCATGACTAGCATTTCGGCCAAACTATTGCCAAATATGTGTTTAGTTGAAATGTTACCATTATAGAGCAATTATAGAGTTTTACTTGAGGACACGACTTTTAATTAAATCACTTGTTATTTAATTTTACATAATTCAAACCACTTACATAGCATCATAATTCAGCGAAAATGAAAATTGTCATCATTTACTTACATCATGTCTTTCCAAACCAGTATGACTTTTTTTTTTTTTAACAAACATAAAAAAGATATCATTTTTTACTTTTCCTATAATGAAAGTCAGTGGAGTCAAGTGTTGTTTTAGACACCTCTGACTTTAATTATATGAAAAAAAATTCTCAACATTCCTTAAAATGTGTGTGTTCCACAGACAAAGAGGTTTGGAATTTGGCCGGGTGAGTAAATGATCACATAACTTTAAATTTAGGGTGGACTGTTATTTCAACAGGGCTAAATTTTAGATACAGGCTGCGTTCCCTAAAAGCTTTGTCAGCTAAGTTGATCATAGAGACCATTGGTGGCAATGGTTCTACAATCTACTTAGGCTTACGATGCTTTTGGGAAACACAGCCCTGGATCTGAGAATGAGCTCCTTCATTGCTGTTGTACCATTGATGGCAATAAAACGAGACAACATCCTCTGGGCATTGGAGGGGGTTGCCGTATTCCTAAACATATAGTAATACATCAATCAGAAAGACTTTAAGAAATGTCTATATAGTCAGAGTAAATATACTGACAATATTTAATGAAAATAGCAAGTCTATCATATCAATTTCCCCATAATAAGATAAATATTTATATATTCAGCTATGAGATAAACCTGTGATAGAGATATACAGAGCTCTGTATTCAATGGCAGTCTGACTATGCTTAGTTAAACTTTTTAAATTATTTTATATTTTTATTTTAATAACTATGGTTAATTAATATGTAATCTGCAGATTAATAATTTATTTATTAAGATATTTGTTAAATTTTCACCCTATAAGTTGGGAGCATGTCTCCGTTTGTGCTTTAGGATGCTACATGCATTTTTTTGGTAAATATTACCGCTATAAATCTCTGTTATTGTTCTTGTTTGTATGAATGCATATTGAAAGCCACACCTGTCTGCATTTATAAAAGCACAAAACATTTATGAAATGAATGCCTGTTCTTTCAAGTACATGCTTGTTATTGTCCTCTTCTCAACCGTTTGATCAAAATGACCCTGTGAAAATATGAATATGAACATTAATATACAATAAAAAAGACAGTGTGTCAAATGTTTGGGAAAAGAAGCTGCAAGGTTGCTGTAAAGACATGCACTAATGAGGTATTGTCGTGTGCAATGGATGTATGCTTCAGCTAGGAAGTAATACAAACTAAGAGCATTACAGAAAGCAATTAAAGGAAAATCCTGAATGTTGAACTCCTTTCACAATATGTGACATTTTCAAGTAATTTAAGCAAATCTGAGCCGTTTTGAATAAATGGACCACCTACAAACAAGTGGGGCTTTTTTTGTAAAAGCTGATTTGGTTGGATGTCGAGACAGGTGATACATCCCCTGCTTGAGATATTCCACACATAAATATCTCTCTACACTGCTGCCTTTACCAGCCGAACACAAAGTCTTCAACTTATAAGACTCTGTGTAAGAAGTAACACTGTGCCAGTAGCTGCAGTGCTGCCGGTAGTTTTTTTTTATTGAAGTTATTTGCACCTCAAAGAGTGGGAGCCCAAAGTCTGAGACCACTATAGTGAAAATCTTTGCATTTTGAATTTTTTTCCCAGTTTAATCTTTTTTCATTGGATTGAATATTTTTGTTAAACAATTTGAGTAGAAGCTTAATTGGAAAATTTACATTTTAGAATTTAAAAATGGTGATTAACTGTCATGAAGTTGAAGGAGAGAACCCAAACGCAGACGATATGCAGACACTCAAGGTTTATTACGACACAAAAACCCAAGAGGGGGCAAAACAGGACTGGAGGAGAGTACACCTTGACTAAGACAAGACTAGGTTCTGACTTGAAGACCAGACAAAAAACAAACAACAACACAAACTCACAATTCTCATTAAGGATTCAGACGAATCTCACAGGACTGTCACAGAGAATAACATGCAATAATTGACAATGTACCGACACAGGACAGCAAACACAAGGGGATTAAATAGGGAGAAACTAATAAGGGAAACAGGTGACACTGACTGGGCAATAATGACAAAACGAGGATAACAAGGGGGCGGGGTAACGTAACGAGACAACACAAGCACATGGCCCAAACAATAGGCCATGCGCTATACACAAAACATGATTCTGTCATGATCCTGCCTCACGACTAGAGAAAATCAAGGACAAGAGGGCAGAATCATGACATTAACATTTTACTTCGGCATGAACTCTAACCTTTTGTTCAAAGTGAATAAAATTTGAGTCTGACATATTTCTTTTTGATTTTAAGATTTCTTCATAATAAGGTCCTTAAACATTATTTATATGTTTAAATTAGGTTCTGAACTTTTACCCATCTGTATGTTTTCACTTGACAAGTGACACCAACAGATAAAAGACAAACATATGAATAATTCAGAGTCAATGACTGCAGAAGAAAGGGTTTGGTAGGATGGTCTCTACACCGTAAAAAAAAATAGTTGGATTAACTTAAAAAAGTAAGTTACCTGGTTGCCTTAAAATTTTGATTTCATTGAAATTACAAATTTGAGTTAATACAACAAAGGAGATTGGTTTAATAAATACAAACTCCAAATATTATGCTCTCTGAACTACATTAATTATCTAAGTTGATTTGACAAAATATAAAAAGTTGTGAAAAATCATCAGAATTCATTTTTACAGTGTAGTAATTGCATCAGATGGGGAACCTTTTATGATTTTTAAAGAATGCTACACTCCAACAACTTATTTCAGGGGAAGCTCATGATGCTTGTGAAGCTCTTTACTCCGCCTGCATGGAAATGAAATAATAGTTCAATGCTCACTCAATTAGAACAGAATATGGTTATGAGATTGTTATATAATTTGTTAATATAAAATGTGCCAATTTAAATAAAAATGTGCCAATTTAAATGTAAATCCTATAGGTGAAAATAAATAAAATTAAAATGGCATCAGTGGCACAAAGAAAGCTGAAAACAGAGTGTGTAAAAAATAAAATAAAATCAGACCATGATATTCTTCCTAGATTTTTTATGAATGCAAAAAAAAATTATATATTCCGCAATATATATGTAAATATTGTTCTTTGAGCAGCCTTTTATTAACAAAAGGGGACAGAGCATTGATGGACTTGAGTCTTAATACTATTTTCTCCATTTATTGTTTATGTATCAGTGTTGATTACAGTTTTTCTCAGTCGCTTTGGTGCATTTCTCACATCACTAATTACATTTGCACAACAGTTAATGCAGTTCTTAAAACAATTAGTACAAACTGTAAAACCTAGTTGATAACCTGCAAAAGCATGTCACTTGCTCAAAATGGATAGCTCATTCCTCAAAAGCAAATGTTCACGTCAATGAAAGTGTCAGTGTCATCAAGATGAAAAGTCCTGACACCATTGTTTATGAACAAAATAGTCAAATGGCTTTGTCATGTTTTCATTATGACAGTTTACTCTGTAAATGTTTTCCAATGCAAAAAAGTCAGATCTTGCTAACACTACCTGACAATGCTCAAGAAAGCACTATATACTATTTGCACAGCCATTTTAAATCTACAGTAAAGTTACACATTACTGAATTTAGTGAGGTAACTGAGTACAAGACACTGAATATGTATGTTTCACATTTTTACTGCATATGCTTTTTCCAATTTTAATTTGTTCACAGCATTGTGCAAAAAGAAAAAAATACACTCTTATTTACAACAAACATAAACTCCCTTTGGGTAGAGCTGTGCACAACTGTAAACAATATTGCAGTAGGCTACATATTGGAACTGAACATACAACATACATAGTGCAAATCATTCATGCAGACGTTCCTCTCTGTCTGGCCACATACGTTCACCTGGGAGAAATTGTTCAATTTAGGAGACATTTTCATGAAAAAAAAAGATACAAAAATTTGTAAAATTTGCTTGACAGATTTTGACAACTAGTTCAAAATTTTTGTATGTGATGATGACTCAAGCAATGAAATGAGGACTATTCGTTTTATATGGAATGACTATTCAGCATTCAAAAGTATAGTTAATTTTGACTGACATGACATACCGTAAGCAAATGATAATGTTATAAAACAAATGATAATCGCTTTGCACCAAAGCGACTGAGAAAAACTAATGGTGATATGACTGATATGAATTTGGACAACTTAATAGATACAGGGGGCATTAAATTTTTATTTTTTATTTTTGTGAATGATATAAAGTAATGATCCCCACCTGATACCCTAAGTAATTGAACTGAGATTGTTTTATTGAATGTCTTCTCAAACCTGACAGAGAAAAGGCTGATTTGTTCCCTAGCTGTCATCCCTAATGTGGCTTTTATTTACATAATATTTCACAAACGAAGATAGGCTGCATGTCTTTCATTAAGTATTTTCAGCCACCTTTGGATCAAGTCAAATACATGTTTAACAGCAACGAGGAAAACTGAATGTGTGTTCGCTCAGTCTCTGAAATGGTAAAGTGGTGGCCTGTCGCCGCCTCTTCAAAGAATCCAAGGGATAAGAGTAATGATTGAATCCAAGGGATAAGAGTAATGCTGAATCCTCAGGGTTTCTCTGAATAACTGTGCTGTGTGAGAAATGTGTTGGTGTTTTTCTCTGCAGGATTTCTTTTTTAATGGGTAACTACATGTTTTACTACACAGGGTTTATTTTATTTAATGCATTAATACTTTCCCCTTGTAAGAGGCTACTATTTTCACGAAAAATAGAATTTCATGAAAAGTTCTGCGTTTTTTGGTGAAAATGGCCCCTTAAAGAAAAAAAAGATAACCAGTCAATTAGGAACTGCAGTTGCTTGATGTTTCAGCACCATGGACAGTTCCACAGCATTCCTAAACACTCACTGATTTTACTTATAAGTAATTTAGCTTACTATACTATACTACATATCTCTGATCATATGTAAAATCTAGATGGATGCCGTTCTCTGTAGTAGGCTACCCTGCTTCTTTAAATAACCTTATATTAATCTTACCATCTGGCACTTGCTGAGCATATTACTTTTTGTAAATGGCTTTACTCATAAATTATACCTGAAAATGTAAATGTTCAGTATTAGGGATAAGGATACTATGGTAATTTATAATAGTATAACATATACTTTTTGTTTATATGTAAATCATAACACAAAAAAATCTTGTCTCACCTGTTCCCTGGCTGAAAAGCTGGAGGACTTAACCGTAGAGCGCCATTGACCTTCATTGTGTGCAAAAGAGATGCAATGAAATTGAGTCTGTCAGACACTAGGGTTCTGCCTACATCTGTTTTTGTGTTCCACAGAGGAAAGAAAATCATAAGAGTTTGGAATAACAGATATTTCATTTTTCTTTGAGAACTATCCAACATTAAAATTAAACGGAATTTAGCAGGATAAATTGGGTATACCAATTTAACAATATTCGAAGGCTATTGAGCCTAGCATTAATTACATCGCAAATGATCAGACTTCTTTCGTTTATTAACAACGATTTCAGAACGCGATAAATCATTTAACAACTTATTTGAAAGAAAGTTGAAGGTGCTTTTTCTCTCTTTCAACTCTTTGAAAACATGGTGAGTGAGCTTTGCTTATCACTGCCCCAGTCATGCGTTGAGAGATGAGCGGAAGAAGAAATAGTTCGTATCCTACACAACAATTTGCTAACATGATTCATTATTTTCTCTTCAAAGCTCGTGATACGCATTCATTTTCAAAGAAGAAGAACAAGGCACTATAGTAATAACCCATTGTGTCAATATTGTTGATGTGACTGTGAGGAGGATCTTTCCTCGCGATAAACCGTCAGTATTACTATACTATCGATATTTCAAGATCGATCCGCCCATCCCTAGTGAGAGTGAGACCCTTGCTGTTTGTGACGGGAGGAGCGTCTCTCGTTCATTCAAGCGCCTCACTCATATCACTCACGTTGAGTCCGTCAGCCGAACTGGCCGAGGGGATTTCTTCATGGAGTACACTTGCAAACTTTCAAGCTGCTTTTACGATGCGAAGGAGATGTGAACGTGAACTTCGTAGAACAACGACGTCACGTGATTCTGTGCTATTTTATTAGACACTTAAGAAAAGATTTCGGGAGATTTCATTATGTTTTTCCACTTACGACATGACTAGATCATGGTCGCTGGAGATACACAAAGTCTTAAAGGAAGAAGGCTGCCTGTTATCTCGACAAAAGCATCACCTCAGAAACATGAGGCATTGTCTCCTGTGGAACTTCGCCAAAGTGATTCTGTTTTGGACATTAGCTGATGCTCAGGTAAGACTTTAGGTCTACATGACTTGTTATTTTCTTTTGTGGGGGCACTTGGGGTGGTCCAGGTTCACTTGGTAGCTACCTTAGGCGTCTTTATGTTTTTAATTTTTTAATTTAGCGTATTTTCATAGGCAAGAGTTTTATATAGGCTATGATAATGACAGAAATGTCCTTAAAGCAAATTATCTAAAGAAGCTTCGTCTCGATTTGCCTGAAAATGAGCACCTGTGAATGTGAGATTTCGAACACAGCATTTCATACAAACACTTTATTTGTGCTGTGTGTGTGTGTGTGTGTGTGTGTGTGTGTGTGTGTAGCCAACTATATGTTTTTTGCATTCATTCTGTAATCCCCATCCCTAATTTCAGCCTCTGAGACATGAAATAACTGTGGAGGTTTTGATGTCAAGCTTGGGATTTCACAGCCCTTTTCCTCTCTCCAGAGTTGCTACTGTATGCACTGTAAAATCCCTGCCCCCCCCAAATTTTTTTTTTCTAAATTGGTATTAGTCACCAAGTCAAATTAGTTTATTTGTCATTTATCATGTTATTTAACATGACTGAATCGACCATATTGGGTGGAAATAGATCTTTATGGTATAATTGCTCATGTGAGTATGAAATGCATACAATATGCATTCATGTTTTTTTAGCATTCCATTATATGTTGTTGACAGATTTTAGAACACTTTTGTTCTGTCATTGGTGGTCATTGATCTACCTGTGCTGTAGGTGAAATGACATACAACTTGAGTGGCTTGTGCTTTTGTTAATGTGTTAATTAACCGAATAAATTGTTTGCAGGAAACAGAAATCCCCCAGCAAAACAATACACAATATCGTACAAACCTGTTTATGTATGTGTTGCCACTTTCTTCACAACAGCAAAAAATGATGCTCATTCATGAACTGTAACCTCACAATTCTGTAATAAGCAGCAAATCACAGTAAAACTTGGAATGCTTTGTGAAATGTATTTTTCATGAGGGTCAGCTTGTTCATATTTCAGGTTTGAGTCATGTGCTGTTAATTGTTACTTTCATTTACCTAAAACTTATTCCCAATGCATTGTTAGCAAGTTACTGTACCAAATTAGTAAATCATGAATGCATGAGTGAATGTGCTTGTCCTATGAGAATCATCTAAAAATGTGCTACATGTGGCACATCTAAATTTGTTACATCTAATTCAGAGGTTCTGATCCTTTTGAAATACACCCACCCAATATAGGCTACAATATTTTGTGTATTTCTGCTGTAATTATGACAAATGTGCTTGTATTCAGACTTTTTTTTTAACAGAAACTGGGGCTCTGGATCAATCTCAGAATGTTTTTTATAAATGTTTTGCTACGTTTGGAATCTGTTAGGTATTTTGAAACGGACAAGCATATTTGCCCATTTGACTGGAACACTGTCAGTAGTCTCACAGTGTCGCCTGATGATCTCAAGAGTGCTGCATGACTATTATGAATTTTTATACAGAACCACTACAGAGTCCACTTGCATACTTTATGAAGCTGCCATACGAACTTAATCAAAGATGTATAATTCCCCACACATTGAGTCACATTGAGCCCAAATGAATAAAAGTCTCCCACTATATTTTTTATGCTAATTTGAGTCATGATATCAGTGCAGTATTTAAAGTAGTAGATATGAAGGAAGTGGTGGATGAGATACTATAGAAAATGCTTAGAAAAGTTTGGAGTAGTGTTATCCTATGGTCATCTCCAGTGTTATTGGTAACAAATTACAAGTCAAGTTATGTAATCCGATTGCTTTTTTTGAAATAATGAGTAAAGTAATGCATTACTTTTAAATTTACAACAACAAAAAAAAAATGTATTGACTGACACCTCTCCATTGTGAGAGAAATCGGGAGTAAGAGGCAAATGTGTTGTGTTCACTCTGTAAACATGATGGTGATTGTAGTTCTACGTGAGCGTGCATTTGTATGAATGCATGTATGCATGAATTTCCTAGTAATTGGATTGATTTTTTTCATTCATTCTTCATTCAGTCTATTTCAGAGAGCTTCTTCATAAAGATTAAATGTGTAGGTCTCTAATCAGTCATTAATTCAGAAGATTCTTGCTCTTATAATTAAACCAAGTACAAAGGAAAGAGAAAATTCAGTCATATTGGGAATTTTAATGATTAACAGATTTATGAAACCGCTTCACCCAATAATTTCACAAATGTCAGAGCTTGGTTTTCAGCAGTACAATTTTTTACAGAATTACAAAAGAGCCAAAAATCTTAAATATGTACCCCCTCCCCCCACACACGCAAATATACTGTAACTGGATTGTGAATTTAGACGTTACCTAAAAATGTATGACATTACAATCCAAGTGAACAGGCTGCACTTCCTCACAGCCAGTTTTGCTTTCATGCATTTCTTCATTTCAAATTAAACACGACATCTACCTTGACTAAGGTCAATTCCAAATGTATTTATTGCAAAGAATTAGAAGGTAATACATTAATAAATGTATTTACATTCAGCTATTACCCCCGTTATTTTTCATAATAAATTACATGCTGCATTTTAATATCCTCCTGAACAAAGCCCAATTTACAGTTATCAAAACTGTACATGTATCTGTAGTTTGCATAACTGAGAAAATGTCTTTAATTTAGGCAGAATATCAGGCAGAAATGACAGATCCAATACCCTTCTGATACACTTTTACATTCATTGAAAACCTTTCTTTCATCATTACAGAGAGTGAATCTTTTAATTTCTTTCATCTCCTCAGGGTATTTAGAAGTTCAACTCTTCACACTCCCTCGCAGACTCAATAAGAAACCAGAAATGAGACAGAAAGAGAATGTCACCACTAACCCTTTGATAATCACACCAACACACACACTCAGTTTTACATAATGCACCATTCTTTTGAAAAACAAAGCGAATTAAACTTAAAATCCTGCCATCATTTACTCTCATGTCGTTCCAAACCTTATGACTTTTTTTCCCTCCATGGAACAAAGATTTTGATTTTTAAATCTCAAAGAGTCAGAGCTTTTCTTTTCCATACTAAAAGTGTAGTAAAAGTGAAAGGTAATGTCAAAAATGCATAATACGATAACTTTGAGAGAGGAACAGTGAATCAATACATTGTACATCATTGATCCCAAATGTGTCTTGCATAATTATGCATAATTACACTTAACTAATCCTCAACCAAACCCTAGGCTAAATCTACCCTAACCCTATAGTAAGTACATGTTATTAATTAATATTACTCAGTACATAAATATGTACTTACACTGTAACAATGACATCTTAAAATAAAGTGTAAACCTTTATTTCAATGAGAGTTAGTTGACATGTAGTTAATTTAGTCAACTAATTAAAGTGTAAATGACATCCTCACACAAAAAAATCTGATGGCTTCAGAAGATTTAGTACATAATGGAGAAACATAATGAGCCCTTTTTTGGACAGGCTGGTGAAGATGGTGAAATTACAGCTGAAGAACAGGTGCAGATGCTACTGGATGCAAAGCTGCAGTGCCTACTGAAGGTCTCCACAGACGACCCAGCAGGTAGGCACCGTTTCCACTGAATGTAAAAAAAAAAAATTGCGATAGTCTTTTCCCCCCTATTGTGACGTACTGTATATCTGAGTGAAACTTGTTTTTCCCCTATGTGACGGATC
Source organism: Semotilus atromaculatus (assembly GCA_031834385.1). Lineage (NCBI taxonomy): Eukaryota > Metazoa > Chordata > Actinopteri > Cypriniformes > Leuciscidae > Semotilus > Semotilus atromaculatus. Next base: position 28,919,694 of record JAULUF010000055.1, on the reverse strand, counting down.
TGAGTGAAACGGCTCCTCAAACAAGAAAAAATATAGGGAGGGATTTGATTTCGTTCATTGGGAATTGATAGGATGGTTGTGATTTGCTATTCCTGTGATAATGTGAGTGAGATTATTCCACCCAAGCTCCGGTAAACACATCATCAGAGAAGAGATGTGACTGGAACATCGACATTTTGACATTTTGTCAAAAGATTACGTGGGGACATGAATTTAAACAAAATAATGACGTGCACTGATAAATAGTTTACTGCAATATTCCATAAAAAAAACAAGAATTGTCTATTTTATGTTAGAGTGACTTTAAGTGGCCTTTTCAGTTCTCCACATCAATGTTGTTGTGCACAACATAATTTCACCTTCAAATTCAACAAAATGTATGACCATCATCACCTCTGCCAAAACATGCTATAAACCGTGAGTCAGCTCACTCCCTTAAATGAAGCATGCTGAGGTAAATGAAACAAACTGAATCAGACAGCTAATTAGACTCCTTCAAGACCTTTGTTTGGCAAAACTCACTGCACAGTATACTGTTTCATTTGGCTTCATTATAAACACAGGTGACAAGGCAGAAGATGTGAAGAGGAAAAAACAAGCTCTATTGGAGATGACTCATTGTAAAATGGCCTTCCTGGCCATTAAATCAGTAGTGACCTGGCCAGGAAGGCCATTTTACAATGAGTCATCTCCAACAGAGCTTGTTTTTTGGTACCATTATAGTAATAACAGAAAGTATGCATAATTACATGTAACTAATCCTCAACCAAACCCTAAATCTACCCTAACCTTATAGTAAGTACATGTTGTTAATTAATATTACTCAGTACAGAGCCATATAACTTGGCTCACTCCCGTTTCCCTTTCATGTTAATGCCATGGGTTATAGTGTTTTGCATAATTCGGGGGGAGAACAAATCAATTATGTTATGTAGAAGGAAATAGTGTGCAAATGATGCGGGTGCAGCATATTTAGTTTTCAACTGGCACGTGAAAAGTTGGCATAACTCACGGATGGGGGATCGATCTTGAAATATCGATAGTATAGTAATACTGATGGTTTATCACGAGGAAAGAGCCTCCGCACATCAACAATATTGACACAATGGGTTATAACTAGTGCCTTCTTCTTATTCTTATTCTTTGAAAATGAATGCGTATCACAAGCTTTGAAGAAAAACCAATGAATCATGTTAGCAAATTGTTGTGTTGGATAGGAACTATTTCTTCTTCCGCTCATCTCTCAATGCATATGACGGAGGCAGTGATAAGCAGAGCTCACTCAGCTTGTCTTCACTTTTACCTAACAGCCAATTTTCAGAAGTGTTTAGCACTTTAGTTTTTTTTGGTGAACATAAAATCAAATTGACCTTATATACTTAATACATTCTGGTACAATTCATTGGTTTACATTTTTCTAAAGAGAGGGAGAAATTAAAATGTATATTTTAATTTATGCCATTTTAAGTGGAAATACATTATTTTAAACATGATTAAACATTAAACTAGGATTTATTTTGTTGTTGTTGGCATGAATAAAGCTTTATAGTTAATAATGTTTTAACATGCACCTCATCCTTCCAAGTTTCAAAGATATGCTGTCATCTCTTTTATTAAATTTTATTAGCTTAATGTACGGTCAAATTTACAGTTGTTTTCCTAGGCACCTTTTTTTAATTTATTTTTTTATAATTTCATAGGAATCCCTGGAATCATTCATTTCGTATGAGGGCGAAAGATTTCCCAAAGCATATCGGAACGTTGGCCATGTGAATTCAGTACATTGACCAATAATAAGCTGCTTGGTTTGAAAGTTACTTTTGTGTGAGCCTTGCTTGATACATTGCTACACTATTGACAATAGACCTTTTTTGCCAATTAAATGTGGCTAATGTGATGACAGCTTTATACTGGAACAACAGAAAAAAAAAGAAATACACTAAGTTTGAAAATATCAGAGAAATTAAGTCCAGTCCTACATCGTTTCCTGTCTCACTTGGAAATGTCACATTAAAGTAAAATGGATAGTAAATTAGTGTTTCATGTTGACTTAGCATTAGAATAGCACAAGACATGAAAGCACTTCATGGTCTAATGTTTTCAAATTTAAAGCTTCATTGCATCCGTGGTCTGATGTTATAAGAAATCTGTGGTTGCTGGACTGGCTCTGTTGATCAGTGATTTATTGAACGTCTTTACACATCAACTGTCTGGCGTTAATTGCACCGTTTTTCTTCAGCATCTTTTTTATTTCAACAGAAATCATTACCGTCATTCGGTTATAAATTGTATTATTGTTCTAGCAAAAAATATAAGTACATTGACCAAATTCAGAATTCACAATTTAATTAAACACACATACGTACTGTAACGTTCGGAATCCACTGAAGACGAAGATGAAGATGAAGATATCAAAGTTTATTAAACAAGGACTTAAAAAAGCCAACAATACGAAACAGCGCGCAAAGCACAAACAATAACCGACACTGAACACTGACATAAGAGGAACTCAAATACACAGAGGAATAATGAGGACAACAGCTGAAGACAGTGAGTGGTGATGATGATGAGTGCTGGCAGGTGCAGGTATGGTTTAAGGAGGATGCTGGGAACTGTAGTGCAGATGGAGACTAACACATGACAGTGATGATGACAGTGACAGATGATGATGATGATGACTGTGACGATGACTACTAGGTGGTGACTGTGACACGTACATATTATACACGCATACATCATTTCTCGGACAAGCACACTTGTTGCCTCTTCATAATGTGTCAGTGTGGGTTAGGCTGGGCCATGCTAGGCCATGCCAGTTGGATATAATCCAATATCCACACAACACAAAACATCACCCATAGGTGTTTAGTTGATACGATGAGTGATATTTCTTACAGATTTTTTTAATGGAAAGCATATATAATTAATTTGGTGACAGTAAAGGATGTATGACTGTGTTACAGATCATTTTATGTTTATTGTGCGATAATATCTACTTTAATGGTTTGGAAGGAATGAAAATGTGCAAGACTTTCATACGGTATCACGTTATGGTGCAAGATTGGATAATTTCACTGGTCATATCTGAACTTGTCCTTTGGTGAATTGACATCTCTGCTCTGAAACTGTTCTACTCTCAGTTGGTGTATGTGTCCCAGAGTGGGATGGTCTGATATGTTGGCCGCAAGGCTTCCCTGGAGCTCTGACCAAGACCCTCTGCCCAACTTACATCTATGACTTCAACCATGCAGGTTTGAAAAATATTTATCTCTCTCTGTTGTTGGGTGTCTTTTGTAGTTACAAATGTCGTGCATTGCTGTTTGAGTCGTGTGCGCTGAAGCTAAAGATGAGAACCGATAACCGATTTACTACCGCGTTAATTAACTTAACCAAGCACATCCTATATGAGATAAATCATATATAGGAATATAGTAAAAAAAAACTGAATATTACAACTTACAATTGCACAAAATAAAAGGCAGCGAATGCACAAGCAAACTAATAGTCATAAAGGTGTATCCATGTGCTTATCATGTAACAACGTGCTGTGTAACAAACATGGGTGTACAAAGAATACACGACATTATTGTACAATAGAGTGTTATTATGTTTTACTATAATTTTATGTAGCCAATATTTCCACAGCATATGTGCACTTGAAGGGACAGTTCACCCAAAAACTTCTATCATCATTTAGTCTCCCTCAAGTTGTTCCAAATCTGTATGAATTTCTGTCTTTTGCTGAACACAAAAGAAGATATTTTGAAGAATATGGTTCCAATCTTATTACAAGCAAATCATTTGACATCATTTGAATACAATTAATGGGTAATTAGATTTTTTTTTTATATATAATTGATTAAAAAATGGAAAATAAACTATCATTTTAATTTTTTATTGATGCATAATATGTACTATTTAAAAATAAAAATAAAAATAATAGACAGCATACATAACATAGCCAGTAAAGTCTTTGTCAATCTTTCAGGACATGCCTACAGGAGGTGTGACTCTAATGGTTCCTGGGTGCTTGCAGAGAGTTCAAACAAGACCTGGGTCAACTACACCGAGTGCATCAAATCCCCAGAGCCCAACAAAAAGAGAGTAAGCTACATTACCATCAGTTGTCTTCAATTGCCCGATATCACTTCATAGGTGGCTTGACGCACCACCTCTTTGACCCCACAGCAGGTCTTTTTTGAACGGCTGCACATCATGTACACAGTAGGCTATGCAGTTTCCTTCAGCTCTCTTCTAGTGGCCATCTTTATTATTGGATACTTTAGGTAAGTAACTGACTGACTGTGTATTTTTGTACTTCATCTCATAAACTGCACGAAAAACAGTTGAACTGATGCTTTAAATAGTTTTCTTATACCTAATATTGTATTTCTATTTCTATCAGACTGTAATTGCATAAATGTAAATCAGTGCTACCGTGTAGTTTTCTTTCTCTCTGTTCTCCTTGCTCCATTAGCAGCTCGTTCAGTAAGAACGTGTAGTTAGCTGAGACGTGCCAATACTATTCACGCAGTAAAGGAAGTGCTTGGTACAAAATGTCAATATTAATAGCACAGCTGGCAATGTAACATTGCAAAACTATGCTAGACAGTGCTAGCTTGCAGCTACACTTTTGATGATGAATGTAGTGTGATCTGGGAAATGCTTTTTTCCCCCCCCTCTGTCTTGCTTTAGCTTGATTGTTTATATGCATGATGACATGTATTTATACATAGATTATTATCTACCTCCATTATAATCCTTTTAATTAATTAATTTGTTGCCATTTCCAGTGCATTAAGACCAGTGTTGTAATAAAGTATGTCCCAGTGTGCAATTTTCACAGAATTGCATCAGGATCAGGTCTTTCTGGGAAATAGAAGGTTCAATATATAGTGATATAGTGTAGTATATAGTGATATAAAGCCCCTGTCACTATATATAAATCGAATACACATATTGAACACCTCCACCATTGTCACAAAAGTTTAACATTTTAAAATTTTTATTTTTTACAGTCCTTTTCATAATGGTGTTTTTTACTTGCTTGGCATTAGACAGACGGATATAACTATTAGATATTAAGATATAACTTTCAAAACAGCAACTACAAGATGTTGAAATACGAAACTGTGGATGAGGTTGCCAAAGCTGTATAGCGTATAATATGTGAGTATTCCTATGCACTTTGAAGTGCCTGATGCTGTGGATTGGCCACAGCAATGGCTGACGAAATACACCTATCAATGTATTTGCTTCTGAGGTGAAATTTTGAAAGTGACATACTCACTCTCATGTCGTTCCAAACCCATCAGACCTTTGTTCATCTTCGGAATACAAATCAAGATATTTTTGATGAAATCCAAGAGCTTTCTGACCCCCCTATATCGCAACGTTATTACCACTTTCAAGGCCCAGAAAGATAGTAAAGACATCGTTAAAATAGTCCATGTGACAGTAGTTAAACCTTAATGTTATGAAGTGATGAAAATACTTTTTGTGCGAAAAAAGACTTTATTCAACAATTTCTTCTCTTCCGCTGCTCACGTGAGCACCACGATGCATGCGTTTGATGCTGATGCAGGAGCGGCCAATGCTAAGCCAGTGATCTGACGAAGAACACGGAAGCACTGCACTGTGTTTACAACGTGAACAGTGTCAGAGACTGATATGGAAGAGACGAATTTGTTGAATAAAGCCGTTATTTTAGTTTTTTTTGCGCACAATAAGTATTCTTGTTGCTTCATAACATTAACGTTCAACCACTGTACTAGTCATATGGACTCTTTTAACAATGTAAGTGTCTCTTGAAAGTGGAAATAACGTTGCAGATTTCATAAATAATATCTTCATTTGTGTTCCAAAGATGAACGAAGGTCTTACGGGTTTGGAACGACATGAGGGTGAGTAATTAATGACAGAAATGTCATTTTTACGGTGGCCGAGAGGTGCAAAACAAATCACAATTATAAAAACAAAATAACAAGTCAGAAAACACAACGACAAATCTGAAAACAAATGAACAAATCAGAAAACACAAAAACAAATCTGAAAACAAATTAACAAGTCAGAAAACAAAACGACAAATCTGAAAACAAAACGACAAATCTGAAAACAAATTAACAAGTCAGAAAACACAACGACAAGTCAGACAAAACGGAAAAGGTAGGTATATGTGGCGAATGGAATACTGATCGCTGATTGGACGAGACATCTGTCAATCAAGACATGCAGATAATACAGGCAGAAGAAAGATCGATTCGCGTGTGCATGTGTAAATATATTAGCTGTATCGTCTACGATATTTTTTTAATTATGTGCGAGGCTGCGAGCTGACATTATCGAGTAGGTCCCTCACTTTGCAAAAAACAAACATAAACACTATTAGAATGCAGTTATAATGCCCTAAAAATGCCAAATATAGGGGCAATGCCCCTGCATGAGCTTTTGTTTTTTCTACATGTGGTTTTATACAGATCAATAAACAAGAAGTTAATATTGTGAATTACAATTTGTCGCTCGAGGGAGACTCGAACTCAGGTCGTTCGCGTCAAAAGCTAAATCTGCTGTTCTTCCAACACTTCCACTCTCCCACTTTACCAGATTGAGCTCTTTTATAATTTTGTCTGACCAAACCAGATAGTGGTAGAAGATTTTAATTTGAAAAGTTTTGTTCTCCATAATAATCTCACTAAATTAGCCGGTTAAATAGACAGCTCTAATATTTACACATGCACATGCGAATCGATCTTTCTTCTGCCGCAGTCTGCTGTACTTTCTGCATGTCTTGATTGACAGATGTCTCGTCCAATCAGCGATCAGTATTCCATTCGCCACATATACCTACCTTTTCCGTTTTGTCTGACTTGTCGTTGTGTTTTCTGACTTGTTAATTTGTTTTCAGATTTGTCGTTTTGTTTTCTGACTTGTTAATTTGTTTTCAGATTTGTTTTTGTGTTTTCTGATTTGTTCATTTGTTTTCAGATTTGTCGTTGTGTTTTCTGAATTGTTATTTTGTTTTCTGAATTGTCGTTGTGTTTTCTGACTTGTTATTTTGTTTTTATAATTGTGATTTGTTTTGTACCTGTCGGCCACCGTACATTTTTGGGTGAACTATCCCTTTGATGTAAACTTTCCTTCTCCTCATTTCCCTGAATGCACATTAGCTTTGAGATCTACCATCTTTTCTTTTCTCTGCCCTAACAAATCTCATATGTATTTCTGTGTGTCCTCAGACGTCTCCACTGCACTAGGAACTACATTCACATGCACCTGTTTGTTTCCTTCATGCTGCGTGCCGTCAGCATCTTTGTGAAGGATCACGTGGTGCACACTGGTACCGGGCTGCAGGAATTTGATGCTGTGCTCATGAATAACTTCACTAATGCTGTGGATGTGGCACCAGTGGACACTGCACAGTATGTGAGTCAAACGCTATTTGACTCTATTTTAGTAAATATTCATCAAGTAAATCATGTGGCTAGGTTTTGGATTATGTAATCAATAATTAATTATATTATATTAGGGCTGGGGGATATTGTTTAAAATTAGATTTTATGTTGTTAAATTTAAATTATATATTCCTTCAGTTTTTATTCTAATATTAATTTATAAGTAACCCTGAATATTCATTTAACCTTTTTATACATATTCCATGAGCTGTGACAAATTTGAAGATAGATAGATAGATAGATAGATAGATAGATAGATAGATAGATAGATAGATAGGACTATTCTAAATGATCTGCTGTCTGTTCCAGGTACCATGTGCCATTTGAATTAGTAACTCTTGAATGACCAGCATAAATCATTGTAGAATGTCATCCATAACAGCTTGAACACTGCATAGAGGCACAGTGAAGTGTTAAACAAGCCTAGTAGAGTGGAAATTGAAAGGGGTCAAGTTGGGTCTGAATTAAATGACATCTTGGTGAGGTTTGACTTCAATTCTGATTATGGTGGAGAATAAATATTTTAATGCTAGTGCAAGGTTGTGACCTGTCTTGACATTGAAGTTGTTGGAAGAAATGTCAATGCTAGAATATATTATTGGATTGCAAGAAGCTGTAAGTGCTCAGTCTCGCCCCCTGTGCAGTGTGTCATACTCCAACTGGAGGACTTTTGTTTTATTCTATCTCCAATCTCCACCTCATACACAACATGTCTGAGTGTTTTATTATACTCTACGCCCACCACATGGCCAGCTTCAACAATCCATGCAAAGAGGTTAAAAAAACTCACTTGTCCCCATTTGCTGTCTTTTGGGTGGGAAATGATTATTCATTCCCACCTACGCTCAGTCTCAAACTGTATCCCATTGAGGGCAATACTGGAGACTCAATGACTGCGCCCTCAGCTTTTTCTTCAAACAGCTGCATTGCTGGAGATAAGTATGATGAAGGCAACATCTGAGAGAGGATTTTGCGACCAGTTGTTAAGAATCCATTGTTTGCACCTAACATAAGCGTTACAGCTACTGTATGTGTCTTCAGAGATTAAAAGGCACAACTGCTTTGCTTTGATCCATTTTGTTGTATGTGTTGTGTTTGTAAAGGTCAATGAGCCAAAATGCTCACATCAATATGTGGCTATTACTTTGCATATATATGCTTTCTGCATCATATCAAGGATCTTTGTGAGGACTTCTCGGTAGAGAAGTAGACGCCAGGATCACATTTGGGTTTTCATATTTTTTCAGGCTAGCTTTTATTTAGGTATGTAAGGCATAATAATAATATTTGTATTAATATTATTGGCAGTACTGACTCGTCGTGCTTGCATTTTTACATGTAAGAATTACATTAGAGAGCTCTACAATTCAATTCTTACTTGGAACAATTACAGTTAGAGAGAGCTTTAAAGGGCACCTATTATGGAATTTTGAAAATTACCTTTCATGTAGTGTGTAACACAGATATAAGTGAACAAAAACATCCTGCAAAGTTTTATATATGAAAGTTCACCGTAAAGAAGTTATTGTCTCTCAAAAGTAGGAGTCGACTGAGTCAATTTAATGAATCGTTTCAATGAAACGAGTCATTTTCCTTTTCATTGTGACGTCAAGACGAAAAATTATCAAATTGGCCACGCCCACTCATTGCTTGCAGACACCAGGAAAAACTTGAAAACGTCATGTCGACAACAAGACGCTGTGTTCTGAAGTGCGAATCAAAAGCGACCTTTTTTTCACTGCTTAGGGACGAGCATGTGAAGAATAACTGGTTAGAGTTTATATTTACAACTATACCACACAAGTATAGCAGCCCAAAGCTTGTGCTGTGTTCGCGTCATTTTAATGACGATTGCTTTACAAACATAAATGCTTTCAAGTGTGGATTCGCGATCCGGTTGATACTGAAGGAAGGTTCAGTACCAAGTTTATTTGGATCAGCTTCCTCCTCCGAATCACAACCTGTAAGTATTATTAATAATTGTTGCTTTTATGTGTTTTGTAGCATGCTCAATAAGTATTTGTGTGTGTTGTGTAAGTTACGGGGTCATCTGACCAATCACCGCAGCAGAGTAGCGTCACGCAAAGGAGGGATTTGGAAAAATATAGTTAAATGTATCATTTGGGAGTCGGTGAGCAAATCAGGTAAAAATAAATGCATATTATAAGACAACAAAAGTGTTTTTTTGTCATTGCAAGCATGTAAAACTGTTGTTGGGGACTCCCAAAACAATATTAGGAACATTTTAAATGCCATAATAGGTGCCCTTTAATAATAATAATAGTTAATAGGAAGAACTGAATTAGAGAGATCTCTAATTGAATTCTTACTAGTAAAAATGCAATTATGATGAATGAAGCTGAGTACATTTCAAGCTAAACAGCTTGCCATACTAGTTGAATAGTTTTGCACATTGCTATTGGTAAGCTAATGTATATGCTTGGTTCAAAAGTATGATACTGTATTGTGGGAGGTATTGCATTATAATTTTATAATTTTTGTTATTTGTGTCATTTATTAGTCTTGAATTAACTCTGTATGACCAAGGCTAATATAATTACTTTATTTTCAACCCATTATGCTTTTCTCAGTATTGTTTGAACTGAAGGAAAGCCTGCACTTTTTGCACTTGTGGCATTCAGTATTTTCCATTATTTATAATAATTGGAATCTGTGTCATGCAACAAGAATAGGAAATAGTCAATTTACTTCTTCTAAACCAAATTGGACAGTAGTTTTTTGTGATGTAAAATGATTATATCAAGAGACCTGAAGGGAGTTACACAGTCAATAGTGCTGTTTCAGTAAAACATTTTTAGTTTCAGTTTTTCCAGAAGCACCTTGTTGACATAGGATTTCATTTGATTCCTATAACATTTTACTTTTATAGGACTAAAAATATACTACCTACTCCCTCCCTACTGCTTCACTGTGGTGATCTGCTATAGGCATTGTGTTTCTAATCAGTACTGTGAAAAGAGGGCAAATATCTCTAAGAGTACATTGTCAGCAGAGGGGCAGATAAAAGACAGAACAAAAGTTTCAGGCATTCAGGTGAGGTGTTCAGATCCTCCAGGTGTATTGACAACATAATCTGCACCTTGCTTTCCTCCAGCGCCTCTTTGATCATCTGTCAGAAGCACTGAAGCTCTTAAGGTTACCCTTAGTTTCTGGCACTTTCATGTGTCTTGAGTTGATACATCTGTTATTGTCCATTCTCAGAATAGCAGCTCCTTTCACTGGGTTGTTGCACTCTTTTGGGGGAAAGTAAGAACAGTAGAGAACATTAAAGTGATAGTTAACCTAAAAATTATCATTTTAATCACCCTCATGTCAATCAAAACCCACCTTACTTTCTTGCTTCTGTAGAGCATTAAAGAATATGTTTAGCAGAATGTTCATGCTGCACTTTTCCATTTAGTTAAAGCATACAGGGGCTGCCAAGTTGCAAAAACGTTTTACATGCTTAAAATATGCAAAAAGATTTACATGCGTTAAATATGCATAATAGTCTGTATGACTCATGACCAATATTTTAAATCTTTAAAGCCTTTAAAGCCATACAATAGCGTTGTGTGAGGAACAGATCGATATTTCTGCCTATATCTTCCTTTCCAGCTCTCTAATAGGGTGACCAGACTTCCTGAAAAATTCTGGACAGTCCTGAAAGCTGTTGTTCCGAATCCGGCCCTAATTGTCCCGAAAACTATACTAAAGCAACATCTTGAAGAGTTATTGTCTGATAAAACATGAAAAACAAAAACATGAAAAAGTTCTACAAAGATACCGTAGATGCGAATTTAGATATGCATTGATAAGCTAACTTTCATTTAAAATATGAATGGCAATAGCCTGAAAGGTTTTCACAATGACATTTGAGTTCATGATTTTAATGTTGTTGTTTTTTGTGGCAGACTAAATACTAATGACAGACTGTTGATCTTTGAATAAAAATATGCTTGGTTTAGGTTTGAAATTAAATATCTTTTATTATAGGCTATGTAGTCTAATATCATAGTAGGCCTACCCCATCAGGTTTGGAACGACGTATGGATGAATAAATGAGAACTGAAAAAATGTAACACTGATTAAACCCAACATCTTATTCTCATTCATAAGCTGTTTACCTCTCTCTCTTTCTCTCTCTCTCTCTCTCTCTCTCTCTCTCTCTGGATAGAATATAGTGCCCATGTTGGAAAAAGCACTGTAATTATAGCTAGTTCTACACATTATATGCAGTAATTATAGTTTATTCAAATCACTTGTGACAGATAATATTATAATATAGTCAAGAAATGATGCGCTACATTTATGGATATTTGTGGTAAATGAAAACTTAAACATTGAGAATTATTGATGGTACCTTTTTATGTTATGAATAAGCAGTATGCTACGATAGGATCTCTGACTATACATATAAAAACTAAGTAGAGTGAGGATCATAAAACTGTATAGAAAAATCCCAAATGAAAAACAATGAGATTAAATGCAGGGCAAATGGAGATATCTCTTTTTTTTTATCATAACATTTTCAGAAATAAGATTTTAAGTCTCTTATGCTCACCAAGACTGCATTTATTTGATCAAAAATACAGTAAATACAGAAATAATGTGAAATATTATTACAATTTAAAATAAATTTTCTCTATTTTAAAATGTAATTTATTCCTGTGATGCAAAGCTGAATTTTCAGCATCATTACTCCAGTCTTTATAATTCTATTATTGTTGTTTAATTTAATTCTGTTTTGAGTTGTAACTATATGTATTTGCTTTTATATATGTTAAATAAATAAAAAATAGAAACTCCAGTCTTAAGTGTCACATGATCCTTCAGAAATCATTATTATATGATGATTTGCTGATCAAGAAATATTTTTATATTTTTTGTCAATGTTGAAACCACTTGTCCAAACAGATTCTGAAAATATAAATCTTTTATAACATTATATGAGTCTTTACTTTCACTTTTTGCTGAATAAAAGTATTAACTGCTTTAAAAATTTAATCTTATGGACCCCAAGGGTAATGTATTGCAAGATCAGTGCTTGTTGATCGTAGAGCAACATTCTTATCAAACAATCATATCTCTAACCCTACAATATATCCAGACTAAAAGTGTGGAGTGCGGAGCTAAAAACATATCTTAAGATTTTATCAGTAGTTGCTGTTGCAGGCATCACTATTATTGATTATATTTGGTGTTAGGTATTTCAACAAACTCCTAATCCCTGATATTATGAAACTATAGTGCATAACTCATCCTGCAGTATTTGGGTTCAATGATGCCTTAAAATGTGCAGCTTGTTGAGGAGAGGTGTTCTATTACTTTTCTACGTGATCATCAGACTTCCGATTATCACCTGCTAGGCAATAAATCAAGTTTAAAAATCCCATAGCCTTTCAATGAAGGGACCAAGACATATCTTGGGACCAGAATGTCATAGTGGGTGGCACTTTTGACTCTTGTTGACCAGTATGCAACCACCTTATATAAACAATGACATTTGGATGGACAGATATTCTCGTCACAAACTCTATGAGTGGCCGAGAAGGCAGGGAGGTTAAAGATTCAAAATCCAATGAGGTTTCCTCATGTGCATCTGAAACCTGCTCACAGCTCAGACAAGGTTTGATCTTTTGTTTTATTGATCGTGTGGTTGAGGTTTGGGATTGTGATTGTGCTTTTGCAGATGTGTAAGGACAGAATAAAACTGGAGAGAAGTCACGAGGAGGCAGTGCTTCTGTGATTGACTGATTACGCTGTCCATCTGCTAACACTCACCTGTTATAGCTGTTCTTCAAATCAGCCTAAATGGGTCAGACTTGATAATGGATGGACTAATTACTAAGTAAACAACGCATTTACTCGCACATCACCACTTTCGGTCACGTTCAAATCGAAATTAACGTATTGAGTGAGCCGGTTTTGAGTGACCACTCAGGTCATGCACCTCCATGTCTACAAACCTTCATGACATTCTGTTTATTTTCTGGATTCATATTTTTAAAGGATGAGGAACAGTCGTAACAAATCAAAGCTAAACAAAATATGCTTATTGCTGTATTATTTTTAAGCAATGTAAATGTAACATTACATTTACACGTCTAGACATGCGTAAAGCAAATGATGTAATCAAATTTGAGGCACTGATGTTTGAACAACCACTTGCTCTGCACCCCTATACCTAAACATACTACAGACTTACTCTCTACAGACTTACATGTGGTGCCATCCCAAAGAGGTACAAAATCACTTTCCCGGACCTTTACTTTGACTGTTCCCGCAGGTGGAATGACCTGCCTAACGCAACCTGAGCTGCTGAGTCTTTGTCCATTTTCAAGAAACTGCTAAAACACATTTTTTTTGGCAGCACTTGACCCATTAACACTATCACTTTCTATTCTATCTCTTTTTTCTATTTATTTAAAAAAAAAAATGCTATTGTAGGCCTACTCCTCAAGTCTCTTTGGATAAAAGCATATTCTAAATAATTAAATGTTCTGTAAATGCAAGGTTTCCTATGTCTTTAACTCATAAACTGTGTAAGGCTATAGATCCCCAGAAAAAAAGATTTTCCTGGAATCTAAACCGGTTAAGAACATACCAGAGAGGCACAACTCTTTTGTGAGATGGCACTGTTTTAACTGGTGATGTCAAAAGTTGCTCTTAAATCCATTTTAATTTTGACACCATTAACAATGTTAACTTCACCCAATGTTAATATAATCTCTTTCAGGGTTTCAGATTGCGGTATTCAAAAACTTAGATTTTTTACAAACTGAGAATTGAATAGTAACTATAATACAATTGCTAGTGAAGGCTGAGAATAATTGAAATGTCATCTAAAAGACAATAAAATTACTCTCAAAAGAGATTTTTTGGCACAGAACCCAAAGTGGGTTCTTTCTCGATCCGAAGACCTCTGGGAACATATTTTGATGCAAAGTTTTTGAATCAAAATATATGCCCAGAGGTCTTCGGATCAAGAAAGAACCCACTTTGGGTCATTATGATCATAATATACAGTATTTTGCTCCCAGTAATGTGAAACGTTAAATAAGAGATCTTGACCTCTCACAGTCATTATTATTGATTATGTCCAGAAGGCATTGGATGAACAAATTGTTAAAGAGTGTAATAAACAGCAATCTTCAGTGTCACATGACCCTTCAGAAATCATTCTAATATGCTGATTTGGTGCTAAAAAAAAAAAAACATATCTTATTAGCTGCTTAATATTTTTGTGAAAACAGTGGTCAATTTTTTTCATGATCCTTTGGTGAATAGAAAGTTGAAAAGAACATAATTTATTTGAAATAGAAATCTTTTGTAACATTACAATCTTTACTGTCACTTTTGATCAATTGAATGTGTACTCACTAAATTGATGTCACAGGTATGTTTAGTTAGTTTCTTTTTTTATGGACTTTTAGTTTGTTTATCTTCAGTCTCATGCTTCCTTTGTTCTAATTTCCTGCCAGTCATTAGTTTTCAAGGACACTCATTCATTTAGCACACCTGTTCACCCTCGAGTTCATTATCACTGTGTATTTTAGTTCCTCCTTTTGTTCAGTTCATTGTCAGGTACAGTATGTGTTACATGCTGTGCCGTTCGCTTTATCCTGTGGATCTTTATCTGAGTTTGTTTTATTTAATAAATACCTTTGTTTTGGACCTTTTGAATCTTGTCCATCCAATCTTGAAACTTGTGTAAACGTTACAATAGGAATATTTATTTCCAAAAAAACTTACTGGCCCTAAACTTTTGAACAGCAGGGGCCGGTTGCATAAACCTCTAAAACTAGTCTTACAAGTTAGACATCAAATTTGTTTCTTGTAGACTGTTCATAGCTTTTTAAAATAAGTTACATAAAAACATTGGCCTAATTTGATACCGAAAAGTAAGACTGACTGCCCCTGACTAACTGCTAGTGGGTTATACTAAACCTTAAGACACTGTCTTAACGTAATGGGCTTGGCTATGTTTATGCAACCGGCCCCAATAGTGTGTATAAAAACAAATCAAGAGATATTACCTGGTGAATTTGTCTATTCTTGTTGGTCTGTCAAGGGGCAAAAAAATCCTACAGACAGAGCCTTTTTTTCAGATCCAGGCACGTTAGAGAGGTTCGAGGTTCAAGGAGATGCAACACCAGACAAACCAACTGAGCCTAGTCTTAAACTCGACTGATCATCTACTGTCAAGTGTTCAGGAGTCCTTCTCCTGATCTTTTTCAGGTGTAGATTGGGCTGTGCCACAGGTTTTCTAAGATGCTTCCTGTGCTATACTTTTCCCCTCTTTGCTCCCTTCACTGTTATCTGTCCAAAGTCAGGAAAAGAAAGTGAATAAGTGTCCTCCCCTAGAATCCAGAAGCTACTTGCTTTATTTAAAAAGAAAACAATTGGGATTCAATCACTTCCTCTTAATGAAAGAGCTTGTAGCCAGTTGTACAAAAAAAGAATTAAAATCCAGTTTAGCCAAGTACAACATTTAATAACTTATAATAAATGATGATATTTATTAACAGTGTTTTTGTGCCAATGTAATATAGTTGTGTCTGGGATTTCTGACTGAGCCTCTTTTGAACTTTATTGATGCTCACATTAGACTTCCAATGAGACTGTACTCTTATATCATTGTCAACACCTTTTGACTGAGATGACTGACAGGACATGACAATACAGCAGGTGCTACTGGAAATGTATTTATGGGATATTTGGATATATTTTTTACCACAGATTATTCACAATCGCTACATAAACTTATTTCTAATCTTTGATGGCAGTGAGACAATTAAAGTGTTTAGTGTTTGAAAATGAAAAATATTTTTTTAGTTCAGAGGGACCATTTTTTACATTCCTTTTTTGCCAAAACTGAAACGCTCTAATACTTGCCAAACTCACAAACAAAAGAGTTTATTTCAAGCCAGTAGTTTCTAAAGATATATTTCTCAAAAATAATCCAGCAACAAGAACATTTTGTGTATCTTTGATATCTTACGACTACTGTTGCTCTTCTTTTAAGAAGGTAAATATTTAGATTCCCTAAAACAGTAAAATCTAGATTTTCAGTTTAGTGTGGTAAAATTTTTTGACACTACTTTCTTGTTAAAACAGAACACTCAAATACTTTGACAAACCTACAAACTAAAAAAAATATAACATTATTTTTTCATAAAAGAATTTCCATATATCACATTTTTGAAACACATTATGCCTTTTATCAAAATCAGAAGACTTTGAAGGTTCAGAAGACTTCTTTTCTCTGATTGTCAAGTCAAATCATCATATGATCAGCTAATTCAAAGAGAATATCCATAGAAATGGAGTCAGTTCTTTTGATTTCCCTCTAAAAATCTCCCCAGAATTATCATTATTCCCAAATCATCCACCTACAACTGTTCAATAAAAGCAAGTACCCTGCATACATAGGAAGTCTTTCAATAGTCCTTGAAAAAGATTCCTGGTATGACTTTAAGAAGTTTCCTGAGACCAAGATTGTGCGGAATAGTCTAGGCTGAGGGTGGCTAGAAAATAAAAGGAGAAATATCTGTCATCTGTAAGCTTTGATAATGATTGTTATGTGAAATCCCTTTTAATTCAGTTCATTGGTCTGGAAATGCTGTATGGCCATTAACCACACAGATCTGTCATGGCAGTGAGCTAATAGCTTCATTAAAGTGCAGCTCTCTACCTACAGCAATTAGCCAGTCACCTGACTATAGTGAAAGGTTGTCATTTTGTCACACTTCTACTGTCCTAAAGAGTGTTTCTGTCATTTGACACTGACAGTGTCATCTTAAGTTAGTGAGCTAATTATTCTAAAAGAGAATTCATGACGATGAAGGGAATGTAAAAGAGAAGACTTAAATCTGACAGTTCACCCTTTCTTTCTTCTGTGAAACACAAAACATTTTTTTGGGCCATGCAGTGAAAGCCAATGGTGTTTCTGACATAAAAAATGTAAGCATTCATCATAATATCTACTTTAATGTTCTGCGGAAACTTTAAATTAAGTTTAAAAAAATTTATCTTTCTGCCTTTTTGTTCACGATTGATGCAGTGTTTAAACAGATATGAGCACATTAGAGAGTTTTATAGATGAATTTTTCTTTGATCTAAAGAAGCCCTTGTGATATACTGATTATGAAGCCCGCACACTGAAAGTAGCTGCTCCAAATGAATTTATTAATAGCACATCGTTTCGACCATCAGGTCTTCATCAGGCACCTTTTCCCCCCGCTTATGTTACTTTGTTGCCCTGCACCTGAGCCCAATCTGTGTGTCTGTGCACACCAGTTTTGTATTTTTTATATTACACTGATTGTACTATAACAGAACAAAGGCATCTTAGTTCATTTTGCTCCTCAACAGAGGACTATTTTCACTTCTTTTTTGAGGTGGCCTCCAACCACGAGTAGGAAATAGTTTGTCACAGCTGAAGTATTGCTTCCCAGCCGGTATGTTTACTGATTAACTAAACATTTGGCTCTATGTAATCGAAACTGCCATGTTTTGATATGGGTGTTGACTTGTTTTTGCTACGTTCTTCTTTTTCAGATGGGTTGTAAAGTGACCGTCTTGCTGTTTATATATTTCCTGGCTACAAACTACTACTGGATCCTGGTGGAGGGCTTGTACCTGCATAGTCTCATCTTCATGGCCTTCCTGTCTGACTCAAAATATCTGTGGGGCTTCACTTTGATTGGGTGGGGTGAGTATGTCTACTGTATGTCATGGTAGTAATTTTCCTAAAAGAGGCAATTTGTGTATATTCCTGCTCCTATTGGGTTTGTAACATCTCTTGATAAAGGACATTCTTCTGCTACTGGTTTTGATCTGCTGGGTATATAGCTTTATGGAAAGTTGGATGACATGTTATTGTATTCTCCTCAAAGAACAAGGCCAATCATTACGTATTTTGTATGACATGGTGCTCCCTCTACTATATTCTCTATTTCTGGATCCAGTGGTGGAGTTCATCACTCCCTCTCCATACAGCTTTAATGACGGAGTCATTTTTGTCTAAGCAGAAGAGATAGCCTGCAGAGATATTGAGCATCACTCAATATTCCCTGCTTTTTTCTTTAACCTATAGCTTGAGAAAACATTGTATTATGTGGAGGAAATTCTTTGCACAGACATAATTGTGAGGCTTGATATTTACATCTTCATTATGGACATTAGATAAATGTGCTGTTTTCAGTAGTAAAGCAGTGTGTTCATAGCTAAATATGTAATCAGTAGAGAACACTAATAGGTTTAATGTGAGTACTGGCTGTTGATAAATGTGTTAGCTGACAAGAAAACAATACTTCATTATAAAATGAAATCGAACTGTTTGGCTAAATGAAGAGTCTGTTTAAATCGCTGTGTAAATGTTTCAAGGGCATTGAACTTATTTTTGATCAACTTGACTGAGAAAAACTATTTTAATTTGTAATCTTGAGCTACTTTCCAATTTATTTATTTAGTTCTGCAGTCTGATGCCTCCACATAATAAAAAAAATACTTTGTGTTAATAAGAGAAAAATTACTCTTTATAATTGAGTGGATCATATATGGGAGGTTAACTGTTGGAAACGATATAGTCTGCAGTGTAACAGTGGTTAAATGGTTACATTTAATTGTATTATATTGTGCATGCAATTTTCATGATGTATTTACCTGGGAGATGTAGAATATTTGTGCTATTAAAAATTCACACTGCATGACCATTCCAAACAAACTTCAAGGCAAAAGTTAAAATAAAAAATAACTTGTGACCAGTCACAGCATCTAAAAATATTTTAGATTGTATTGTAATTGGTATATTTATAATACTTACCTTTTTTAAAATATTTGATCTCAAATAAATATATGAATAAATATATGGCAAGTCTACTCATTTTCTTGATATGATTATGTCATTAATTATGTTTCTCATCATTACAGATTCCTTTGCTGAAAAGATAAAAACATTAAAGAAATAATCAACCAGGTTTAAAAAAAAAAAATTTAATGAGAGATTTAATGAGCTCTAAACACATCACTTGTTTCAGCCAGCTAAACCTTCACACCACACCATCAAACCACACAGATGCAATTACTTACAGGGATATTTGAGAACTACACATTAACAAGTTCTCATTACGTCATTTATCATCAGCCTTCCGATTTGAACTCGATGCTAATCATATAAAGAAGAGCAACTGTCTTAACTGTTGACAGCAGAACCATTCTCTGTATTCAGTTCATTATGATGGTCAAAGCAGCAGACAATTGGTGGCTGTTGGCCACCACTTATATATTCTGCCATGTGAAGGTCTTGTTTATCTGAAAGAAATGCTATTTTCTTTTTTTTGCTCAACATTATAAAACATACAAATGCCCCCCCTCACAGATGGTTGCCTTTGAATATGTATCTTATGTATTCCTTTGAGAAATGACTACATGGAAACCAATAAGCTATTATTTATAGCTAGTGGTATTCATACCTTTCCTCCGCTCCCACACGGAGAAACAGCACAATGATAGCTCACTGCAGTTTGTTTTGAGAGGTTGCTTCCTTTTCAAGGGGTTTCAAGTTGAAGTGTTCTTTATTTATTTGTCATTGCTGTTTGATGTGTTCCTAGTGGAAGGGAAGAGATTGAGGTACCTTTGATATGCAGATTCCCTGTTCTAGGAACGGCTGCTCACTACATTCTCTTGAATGTGTTAGGCATGGCTTATTAATGACCTAAGGGTTAAGTGTGTGAAAGTACTACACAATAATGTCATGTTGATACAGTTAAAATAATGTTAATGAGCGGAAATCTTCAATCTTCAAAGGATGAGTGATGTAGTTGATGTGGATTTGAGCTCCTTAATATATTTTAATGCCTAATGGCACAATGATGATATCTTACATAACGGATTTATAATTATTTGACGGAAAGGAAACTGAAACGAAGTAAAGGTAATAGAATCATGCTGTGTGATGCCATACTCATTATGGCGAAGGACATTTTTCGTCTCAAAATTATTTAAAGGATAAGTTCGGTATTTTACACTTAAAGCCCTGTTTTAAGATCGCTTCTGATTAAAAAAAACGGTTAAGATTGAAATTTGGACACATGCTGCTGGCCCGAGAATTTTCGGTTTCTGTGGTAGCACCCCCCCACCTCCACAATGGTTGCATAGGTGCACTGGAACAATTCTTCATAAAACGCATTAAACTTTAGTTTACAAAGACGTGAAACTCACCGAGTGGTCTGGGGTGTTCACTGATAAGCTCACACAAAAATCGCTGTAAAAGATGCTTTCCAACAGGTTTTATCGTAGTTTTTGTCCAACTCCATTGACTTGTATTGGATGTTCTGTGAGGTACGGTATTATTCCGCCGCCGGAAACGGAAATGACAGAAACAGAAAATTCTCGAGCCAGCAGCATGTGTCCAAATTTAAATCTTAACCGTTCTATTTCATCAGAAACAATCTTAAAACAGGGCTTTAAAGGATTAGTTCACTTTTAAAAAAACTTTTGCTGATAATTTACTCACTCCCATGTCATCCAAGATGTCCATGTCTTTCTTTCTTCAGTCGAAAAGAAATTAAGGTTTTTGATTAAAAGATTCCAGGATTTTTCTCCATTTAATGGACTTCATAGGACCCCAAACAGTTCAAGGTCCAAATGACAGTTTCAGTGCAGCTTCAAAGGGCTTTAAAAGATACCAGACGATGAATAAGGGTCTTATCTGGCGAAACTATCGGTCATTTAAAAAATAAATAAAAAAGTTTAAGTTTTATAAGCACAAATGCTCGCCTTGCTCTGTTCTGTGATGCGCGTTCGTGACTCACGTAATACGCAATTACGTTGAAAAGGTCACGCGTATAGGCGGAAGTATAAGTCAGTGTTTACAAATGTGAGGAAGGAGGACCATATACACATATTCCAATGTCTTTGTGTCAGTTTATCGTTTAAATGCCCATTTCGTGTGCGTATCCTGGGTGTTTTAATGTTAAAAAGGCTAAAAGAATTTTCGTCAGGACAGAAGCGGGTGAAGACATGGGGTGAGTAAATTATCAGCAAAAGTCTTTTTAAAAGTGAACTAATCCTTTAAGAGTAAAATATCGAAATAACGAAAAAATACCGAATTTGTCCTTTAAAGGAATAGTTCAGCCAGAAAAGGACATTTCTGTCAATTATTTACCCACATTCATGTTTTTCCAAAACTATATATTTTTGTCCCCCATGGAAAAGGAGTTTATAAGGTTGGCTGTGTGCACATTTCCATACAATGCATCATGAATCTGAAACTGGGTTATGATTCGAACCAATTAAATGTATTTGGATTATTTATTGGATTAATTTGGATTATTGGATTATTTCCAAAAATATGATGATAAAATAAATATAATTAGAGAGACAATTTACAGTTACAGTCAAATATTGACAAAATAATAGATCATATATCACTATATCAAAATTACATTTTGGGATATGTGTCTTTTTTTGGATAAAAATATACATTTAATTTTTTTATTAAATCTAAAAACGTGATGGAATGTACGTATGTAGGTTTTTTTTAAAAAAATTAAATTTTTTTTTTTTTTAGCTTGACTGACTTGGATGTATAAAAATAACTGCATGAATATTCTTCAAATAATTCCACTGATAAAAGAAAATCACTGAAACAACATAAGATTGAGTAAATGGTAACTGCATTTTCAGTTTTGGTGGACTGTACCTTTAAGAATGGATTCGATAGATAGATAGATAGATAGATAGATCTTTTTCCAGATTTACTAGGAAATGTCCTAATGAAAAGTAGGTTGTATAGCATATCCAAGGTCGTCATGTGTGAAGGTGTGAAAGATAATGTAGTATGAGTCGAGGCACATATTATTTCAAAAAAATAATCCCAGACTCCCACAGTTACCCCATCATCGCCATGGGAACTGCTGTCTGAGAGGAGGGCACCCTCGACTGACATGTTCACCCTTGGCAGTTTTGCTTCTTAATATGCATGATATGATCTTGATTTCACCAAGGTTTAAACCATGCATCTCATCAGTAAGCAGCGTTTATTCGTTTATTGGCTGAGCCACTCAAGATTAACCACAGCTGTTAAAATAAATTCAAAATGAAATCTGTTGAATAACATCATTATTATGGATTTTGCAAATGCAGAAAAATGCTTTAAAGACAATTTTTGTATTGTTATGGTTTGCATAAAACAGCCAAACAACTGCACTGCCATCTTTTAACTGAAGGGATGTTCATTCTATTTATCAGGATGTTTTATGAAAAAATCATGTTAGTACTTTGTATTTCCGTAACCTTAACCTAAAATAACACTTTATTTTCACTTTTATAAACTTGTTTTTGATGACTGGTGGTGGCTCATAGCAACTTTCTAACTTTTAAGGGTGGGCACAACAGTCTAAGGGTGGGCACAACAGTCTAAGGGTGGGCACAACAGTCCGGGGTGTTAAGCCTCTTTGGGGGCTTATCCACACCATAACTCCTATGAATGTGGGAAAGACATAGGTGGACTCATCAGAGAATTATACATGAAGTGTTGGGCAAGCTACTTGGAAAATGTAGTGAGCTAAGCTTGCAGTTACTCAACATTAAATGTAGCTTCACACTGAAGCTACCACCCTGGGAAATGTAGCAAGCTAAGCTATAGCAATATGGCAAAAGTAGTTTACTACATCTAATCAATTTTTTATTTTTATTTTTATTTTAAATTGAACCAACTTCATTCCAAGTCAATGCTATCTCAGTGATCAATAAAACTGTCAGTCAAACAGATAGGCAGGCATAATGTTCCAAATCAATTTGGCAAAAAAACAACAATGACAAAAAACAAAACAAAAAAACATAAAACCATATAACTCAAAAATTATAACAAAACCAGGTGTCAAGAGAATCTTTCCATTAAGTAAATGTATGTTAGAAAAGGTAATGATCTGGTTGTAGGGTGTAGCAAAGTTGAAGATTGTGGGAAGAAGGAGACGGGAACCGGCGAACATTCATACATTTATTAACATAAAATAAACTGCCAGCAGCCCCTCGCGAACGACTGCTGGCTTCAAAATAAAACAGACAAACAATACCTGCCAGCAGTCCCTCGCGGACGACTGCTGGCTACCAACAAACAGAAACAAAACATCAACTAAAATCAGGCCTGTTCCTCTCTCGATCTTCAGCGTCGTCGCTCCTCCTTTCATGCTTCCGCTCCTCCGTGAGAGATGCGAGACCGGTGCGTCTCACAGGTGACGTTCATTATACCACTCACGCCACCGGCCTCGCGCCGTTCTCTCACGTCCCTCGGCCTCGTCCTGTTCGAAACATAGGGCCCTATGAAATCCGTTTTATTTTTTCCCACATTCCAAATTCAGTTTTTTTTTTCAGTTTTAATTTTTATGTATTCTGTTTTGTTTTTTCGTTTAATTTTTTTTTTTTTTTTTAATTAAATTTTTAGGGCATTATGAAATGTTTTTTTTTTCAAATTCTTTTTTTTCCTAATTCCATTTTAATTGTTGAATTATATTGTAATAACCAATGATTTAACATGTAATGATTTAAGCAAAACCTTATTAGACATTCTCTGGTATCTCTGTGTTTTTATGATATGACGATAGAGAAGAGAATGTCTTATAAGGGGAGAACTTCCAACTTCCGGCTTCTGAACTGGTTGCAGTTCCACTCTGGTTCCATATGAGGACGCTCAGAGGACGAGTGCGGAATGAATGGAGGTCTATGGAGCTATACCCCTCAAAAGTAGATGCAAAGAAATTACACATTGCTGGGTGTTAGATGTTAGAGTCACTTATTTGCTTTAAAAAGTCTTTTAAAATGTCAATGACGTCATACACATCGTACGACCAGAGATACTTCAGTCACTTTGGTGCTTTCGCGCTCTGCACTTTCTTTTCTCTCGAGACATCGACAACACAGCTGACACTATACACGTACACACAATACACGTGCTAGAAGAGTTAAGTCCGCGTTAACATTCTGGCCCCGCTTCGGATGCCACGATCCCATCAAGCGGTATCTCTGGCGGTAATCAGTCCTTCACTGACCAATCAGCATTCATTAGCAGAATGCTAGCGTGTTATGGGCAACAACAACTCAACCTGTAAGAAATCGAAAGGACATAATTATTTTGTCGGGAAATTAATATTTTTATTCAACAAGGATCGATGCATTAAATTGATCAAAAGTGAAGGTCAATGGTTTTACACTGTTAAAAAAATCAATTTCATATAAATGCTGTTCTTTCAACATCAAATAATTCTGCAAAAAATGTATCATGGTTTCCACAAAAATATGACATTTCTTTCAACATTGATAATTAAGAAATGTTTCTTGAGCAGAAAATCAGCATATTAAAATCAATTCTCATCATGATGGATCATGAAGACTAGAGTAATGATGCGGAAAATTCAGCTTTGATCACAGGAATAAATTACAGTTTACTATGACAAAACAATATGTTAAATTGTAACAATATTACAGTTTTTATTTTTAATCAATTTTTAATCAAATAAGAAGAGATATGCAGAAGAGAATAAAAAATCTTACAGACCCACACATTTGAACAGTAGGCTAGTGTACAACAGTGCCTTTACTATAATTATGGTAGTTTGGAAAAAGTCACTGACTAATTAAAGGTTGAGAGCACAAATCAGAAAATATTGAGTGGTCATGAAAACTTATTCAGATTTAGCATATTAATGATGTATTCACCTCATAAATCATGACACACTTCTCTAGCACAGGAAAGTGCATGTAAGTTCAAGTGCATTCTTTTAAAATTAAAAAGTATTGGCATCGGTATCGATATCGGTGATACTTGCCCTGTATTTACTTGGTATCAGATTGATACAGAATTTTGCAGTATCGCCCACCCCTAACTGTTGGCACCAATGAAATGTAGCTTTGGCATTGGCACGAGTGACCAAAGGATTGGCTATAGCAGCCCGACCATGAATACTGACCCTGTGGAGCTCCACGCACCAACAATTTGTTCTCTTTTCAACTCTGATATGTCCCCCATTATGTTGTGAGGATTGCAATATTTTATGTGCAGCTGTGCGATTGCTCTCCTAATTCAACCTTCACACTCTGCTTTCACTGATGGAATGTAAAATCAATGAAGATTGGCCATCAGGCTGCTCATGTAGGCTTGAAACCACCAACACTATTGACCAGCTCTCAGTTTCAAAGGCTGATTGTGAATCGAGACAAACCATTCAAAGTGAAAAAAATAATAATAGCAATTTTGTCAGAAACCAAATATTCAATCAAGTTTCCTATGTTCCAGACAGAATATGGAATTACTTTTGTGCCAATAATAATGAACGGAACTTTTCAAGAAACTAATGAAAATATAAATTGAAACTGAATAAAATATCTTTGAAACTGAAAAAGAATGAATCACATGCAATTTTTTTGACTTTGTTTTTAATACACTGCATGTTTTGCTAACTATTTCTTATTTCTTTCACTGATCTAAACTTACAAATGCGCTTCCAGAGTTTTAATTTAAGCTTCTGAAGTTTTTGTTTGCAGTGTATTAAAAACAAAGTAAAAAAATTTGCCTGCAATTCATTCTTTTTCAGTTTCAAAGATATTTTATTCAGTTTCAATTTAGATTTTCATTAGTTTCTTAAAAAGTTATGTTCATTATTATTGACACAAAAGTAATTCCGTAACAGAACAGATGCTCGAATTCAGAATGAAAAAAATACAATTGTCAATAAGTAAACAAGCGGCATTTTTCATCAATATTACTCTACAGGATATCCATTTATGAGTGCAAGCCTCCGCAGGTGCTCCTGAACCTCTGGGAAGGCATTAAATCAGGGTCATGCTTCAGTGCCTCCCCAAATATCTTAAGACATTTTTAACATCCATTTACATGATGTCAGCTTTTGTTCACGTCATTTATTGTGGTTTACTGCAATGCATGCTAAATAAAAAAAACACAGTACTGTTGCTTTTCTTGTTTGGATAGTCCACATAATATGAAGGGATGCAATGTAAGTAAAGTATAAGTTCTCAAATTACTTTACTCTACGCAGGTTACTCTCTTTAGATATGTATTTGCAAAATGGTGAACAGAATCATATTTTTCAAATATTTAAAAATGTTGACTGTGACATTATACTATTATAAAAAAATTGAATATAACAACTAGATTTACCATCGTTTTCACTTACAGGAAAATGGTTGCTATCAGTTTTTTCCTTGAAATACTTTCCCCCCCTGTGTTTCATTTCAGGTGTTCCTGCTCTTTTTGTTGCTGCATGGGCAGTTGTCAGGGCAACGCTGGCGGATGCAAGGTGATTTCATGTGTTCTTTCTCATAGACTTGACCTCTTGTCCTAATCATCTTTGTAGAAATGATGGCAGACGTCATCTAGGGCCTTGGTATGGTACTGTTCATAATCTATAAAGTTATTATTTTTTAATCAGTTACCACCATTTGAAATAGCCCTGCTAGATTAAAAAAGTTTAATGCCAGGGAAAAAAAATATTGTATTAATATTTTTTTTAATTATTATTATTTTATTATTATTAAAGGTGGGGTATGTGATTCTCTTTTTTGTCAATTTTTTCAAAATCACTTGAAATCCTATTCATAACCCACTTACAGCCACTGAGTTAGAAGCACTGAAATGAAAATTAATCAATTTAATCATCTGTGGAACGGGCAGGACTAAAAAAACTCCAGCCAATCATTTCCAAGACCACCTAGAATCATTGGACAGTAAGTCCGTCAATCAAACGGTTGTACCATACCCCCTCCCGCGAATCAGGGCCAGCGTTGGAGGAAAGAAGGTAGGACCATTTGAGTTGTGTATTTTCAAAATCTGCCGGCCGTTTTGCAAATCCCATACCCCACCTTTAAGCAAATAAAAAGCTAGTCTAATAAAATTGAACCAGCTAAATAAAAGAAGTTCATTAAAATTATCATGGTATTGTTTAATTGTAAATTATCAGCAACATAATGAATATAGCGTAAATATTCAACCCTCACTAGTTCAGGTCTTCATTGATGGCTCATTGATGAAGTGACAACGCAGGGCACATGCTCTAGTTATAGTGAACTAATTTGATCAGTTAGTACTTTTCTTCGATCAGTAAATGTTTGTGCTTTTATGTTAAATAGCCACTTCTAAGTTCAAGCTACTTATCACCAGATCATCTAAATGAAGTAGTGTTTTCATGTCAAATTGATGTAAGGCTATGCCATTAAGGGCATTTGAGGCATGATCTTTTCCCTGTTTTATTTTCAAACACATGCTGAATGCCATCGTCTCACTACCATCGAGAGCACAATTTGTATTCTTGCAGCTTACAGGCTGTTAGTCATGGTACAAAAGCAAATGTCTTCAAGCTACAACTTGCTGCTTCTCTGGGGAGAACATTCTTTATAAACATAAGGCTTTGTTTTAGCAGTGGTGTTTCTTTTTTACTTGTGTTGTTAAGGTGGCCTAGTTTAGCTTATCACAGCTTGTATCTTTATCTTTATTGTATCTAAAAAAAAAGTCTTTATTGTATCTTTATTGTATCTCAAAAATAAGTCACACTGCATGTTATGTTTAGAGGGGGTCATATCGTCTAATATTAAATCAATATTTAAAGTGTTCGAAAATTTCACAAATTTAGAAATTTATTGGAATGATATTAACATTAGACATGAGCTTTATTATTATTATTATTATTATATCTTACTAACTATTTGGGAGGCACACACAGGAGAAGATCTGTCAAAGAACAAGGCAAACAAAAGAACTTTAATGCATTAGCAGGGAGCTGATTATGAGCACTGCGAGAGACCACCGCTTCGCATGCGCCGCTCCTGCCTGTCAGTGTTCAAGGAGAGTATTTAGCTTCGCCTTCCCCGTGGTTCTGGCACCACTGCTGAGGCAGCACGGAGGTGGAGATCGTGGGGTTTACAAATGGATCTCGCGGAGTGGTTAGAGATGGGCTCTGCCTTCACCCGAGGAATCCAGCACTCTCTCGCTGGGATCGGAAGCCCTTGCTGCGGCTTCTTCCGCCTGGGGAGAGAGCCCGGTGCTTCAGCTGTCTATCTCTGAGGAGGTGGATGTGCTGAGGATCGAGGCAGGGAATATTAAAGACTCGTCACTTCTGTCCCCTGCAAATGAGGAGCTGGTGGAGGTGATAACTCTTGCCATGTCAAAGTTAAACATCAACTGGTCGACCGAGAAGCAAAGCTCTTTCTTTCCCCAAAATCATTACCTCCTTTCCGGGGCCTTCCATTTTTTTCCCGACCTCCATAAAGAAGTTTCAAGTTTGTAGAATAAACCATACTCTTCCGTATTTTCAACGTATTTCCATGTATATTCTGATATGAGGGGGTTGAAAGAGTATGTAGTACGACATCATCCCTGAAGGCCCTGATGCCACCCACTAAGTCACTCAGAAGACCATTAGCTGTGGTGGGTAAAGCGTATACGGCAGCAGGTCAGGCTGGTGCGTGTCTGCACACAATGTCTTTTCTGCAGGCATACCAGACTGACCTGCTGAGAGACATCGATGAGACGAGGGGGTGGGGCCCGATGGTATTCGAGAACTGCGTCGGGCCACAGATTTGTCTCTCCAGGCCACTAAGAAGATGGCCAGAGATATCGTCCGGTCTATGGTAGCCTCGGTGGTCATGGAGAGGCATCTCTGTTTAAGTCTTTCTGATATCAAAGAAAAAGACAAAGCTTTTCTGCTTGATGCTCCGCTCTTGCCTCTTGCGCTAGGTCGTCAAGAGGTGTCAGGAGGCCAAGAAACAGACGGCAGCATTCAAGCAATATACCTTCCTCACTGGACATAGTATCGGGTTCTTCCCTTCGGTCTAGCTTTAGCACCCCGCACTTTCACAAAATGCGTGGGATTGGCTTTGGCTCCGTTGAGATTACAGGGCATCCACATGTTGAATTATATAGACAATTTGCTCATCCTAGCTCAATCTGAGCATATGGTGGTTCGGCATCGAGATGTCATTCTCGCCCACATGCAAAAGTTAAGGTTAAGGCTGAACGCCAAGAAGCGTGTGCTTTCTCCCTTCATAGATCAGGACCAGGAAAAGCTGAACCTTGTGTGTCCAGTGAGAGCACTGAATGCTTATGTCCACAGAGCTGCCGTGTGGAGGAAAACTGATCAGTTTTTTGTCTGCTTTGGATTGCCTAAGAAAGGACTTCCTGTGTCCAAGCAGACAGTATAAGCAAGTGGATAGTCAAGGCTATTTCTCTTGTTTATGAGGTCTCTGGCCAGTATGGCGGCCTCCAATGCATTACTTTTGGGATTTTCCCTTCAAGATGTTTACAATGCAGTGGGCTGGTCCTCTGCCTGTGCACATTCTTTAGGTTCTACAACCTGGACCTGGCCTCTGCCCCAGATTCACAAGTTCTTAGGCTATTAGTTGTGCTCGCAATATTCACACAGACAGGCACTTTGTAAGCATTATGGTTTGGGTATTTCCATTTCTAAAGCGTAATTTTTATAACACGAGTTCCATCGAAAGGGAACATCTCGGGTTACCATCTGATCGACTTGCTTTGGCTATTTAAAGTTAACGCCGGGCATTCCGGATGCGCTTTTATGCTTCCTGGTCATGACGCCAACTGCCTTTGATGTACTGTTTCGCCATTGGACTGATTTCGCACACGTGTTTCACACGCAGTCACACAGAAGCGTTCCCGAAACGTTGTCTTGTTCCCTTCTCAGGGAGTAAGGGGCCCGTCTAAATCGATCCAGTGGCGGCATTCGATTAGCGGGGAAGGTCTCTGCGTGTTACTGTCTTTCCATGTGGCAAAGGGATTTTTGATTAAATGCAATACATTTTCTCATGCATCAACTCGTTATTTCATCTGACTCAATAAGCTTCTTAGCTTCTTTTGGAACTATTTTCATTGGCAGAGTAAAAATAAAGTAGCTTAATTTCTTCATGGAACACTGTTTCACCACTCAAATGTATTAGTAGACTGGAACTATGTGTTGAATAATCTATAATTGAATTTAAACTATGAAAATATTCAGAATTATTTTGCTCTTTTTGTCACAAGCACTTTATAAAACTTTTTAAATGAACAAATGTTTGAAAAACAATTACTAGTATTTTCAGTAATCTAATCTAAACTAAATACAGTACATCAAGATTGTGTCAATAATAAAAACAATAATAATGATTGCTTTTTAATGCTGAATGTTTTTTGAGACTGACAATACTGTATGATGAATTCGAATTTTCCAACTTTTAATTTATTTAAATTAACTTCCTTATTAAAGATAAAAATAGCTTATATTTTATGACTCACTGATCTTTTATTCCACTTAAGTAAAATACAAATGAAATGCTCATTTTGGCAAGGCAAGAAGTGATAGCTCTGTAAAGTATCTTGACATTTGTCAGTTCTGAGTGATGGTGTTAATGGCTTTCTGCAGAACCATAAGATGTTCCACTCTGAAAAGCAAATGTGAAGAAGATTACAGATACTTTCAAGTCTTGATCTGCATTCCTGTAGCTTAACTGGTTGCGCTAACAAAGCTGATAAAATGTGTACCTTGAATGCATCACAACACACTGGCTGCCAAATTAGTAAATGCAAATGTCATCTGGGTGTTTGATATTCCACATGTGTCTCAATATTTATGTACTTTTTTTTTGTTCTTTGTCAGAGGAACCATAATTTTGACCTAGCAGCAACATTGCCAAGTAGATTAAACTTGTTTAATCCAAAAAGTAAAATTCAGTACAAATTTGTTTCATTATTTATATGAATACACAATATTTAGATAAACAATACTAATTCAAAAGCAGTTATTTATCTGCATATTTTATCACTAAAACATTTTAAAGAAGGTAAAATGCAAGAGAATTGCTTTTTTAAATTGATGCATTAAAACAGTGTGTAATAACTGATTCTCAGAAATGAATAACTTTGGAAAAAAACTTAAGAGCCAAGTGTGTAAATTAGATATTCACAGTATTTGTGAACTTTACAGGATATAGTCAACAAATAATATTAAACTATATTGCAAATATTTAATGATGAGCCAAAACGTAATGACTGACCAGTGAAGCGAATATCAGGTGAAGCGAATATCACTGATCATAACCTAACAAGGCCATATATTAAGGTCTTTGTAGATTAAATGGTAAGCAAACAATCAGTTCTTGTAATGGGCAGGAATAAAGATCTGAGCGACTATGACAAAGGCCAAATTGCTGGGTCAGGTGACTGGGTCAGAGTGTCTCTGAAAAGGCAAGGCTTGTGGGTTTCTCCTGGTCAGCAGTGTTGAGAATTTACCAGCAGAGATCCGAGGATGGGATTATTTTGTTATTGTTGGTTATGGGTAGCATTGCTCATTTGTTTGCCTTATACACAAATATGGTTCTCCAGTGTTTCCCAGTTGATATCTTTCTGCATCAAAGTCTTTAATTTACTATTGTTATATAAAAAGCAGTGACTCAGTCTCATTTTAATTAGTCCTTGTTACTCCTTTCTTTGCTCTTTTACATGAAAGTAGAGTGGACTATCACATGATTCTCTGCCTGCAGTACCCATATTTAGTAACTGTCTATGGCACTAAAGGTCATTTAAATGAGGATAATAAAAATCAATTCAAGTTATGATGAATATAATAATAACAAATGTTCATTATGACTCTTTAGTTTTGCTCCAGACTGGCATTCAGCATCCCTCTGAGTACTATATCCTATTTATGGACAAAATCCTCTGCACGGTAGATTATCCATTCAGCAGCACATCATAGTAAGCATTACTAATTGGATTATAAATGGCATAACAAATTGGTGGTAAACAAATGGAAATGAGTTTTATAAAGCGCCTGAGCTTGCTCAAAGTGAAGGAATGGGTCAGTGACTTCAAGGAGAGCTATAGAGACTAAACTGTGTCCTTCTGATCTATACAGTATACTGTGAAGTACAGTATATCATTACTATGTGTTAGCATTGCCTTTGGGACTGAAAACCTATCTGCTTTTCACCCACTCGATCTATGCCTTTTAAAATATCCATCGAATCAGAATCCACGTGTGCCAGTTCATTTATCATTTGATCTGTCTTTATCTGTGCAGATGCTGGGAGCTGAGTGCAGGAAACATCAAATGGATCTACCAGGTCCCCATTCTGACAGCCATTGGGGTGAGTAAAAGTGATGTGAAAAACTGTCAGTCCCTTAATAAACACGGCATGAGAACTAAGCGGCAGCCTGGGAAACAGTTCAAAGACTGAGGCAATTTACTCTGAGGAGGGAGAAATTGTCTAACTTTAGCCTAACTTTTCTCTTTTCTGTTATTTAACACTGTAAGATGAAAAGAACTTTGCCAAAGAAGGCAAATGTCAGAAGAACTGGCAAGGACATTACCATAATTACAATGTGAGTGTGTGTTTCTTCCAGTTTTGTCAATTATTGGATTCAGGCGATAACCTGATTCAGACATGGGCACAGTCAGAGAGACTGAAGTGTCTCAGCTGGGGTCCCCACATTAACCTAAGTTCTCCATTCTGGTTCATTCTGTTCATTTGAAAATGATTTTTTTTATTTAAAAACTGGGGATTTATTCATCACTGTTAAATTTAAGTGATGGTTTACAGCTACTGGTTTAACTTCTCAAGCAGTCAACTGCCAAGTTCATATCAGCAATGCATACAAGTGACGTGCAGTGACCCCAAAAAGTATTCGAACACTTAAAAATCACACTTAAAAAGTAATGCTGTTGCGTCATTTAAAAAATATTAAATCAAGTGGCGACTCAAAACCTTTACTCAGAAATTACTGTCTTGCTGTTTAAGGGGATTTTGGTTGGAGTTTGAAATCAGGGTACACTTTTTTCAATGGTCCACTTTAGACATTCTACTGACTATAAGTAACTTTGCAACTGCATGTCAACCAACTCTAGTTTGTTTAATATCTGCTAACACTTCATTTTGATTCTCAGTCAAGGCCATTGAAATTGAACACCCATTTTCCACTCTAAAAGCCAGTTCTAGCAAACTTTGAAAAGTGACGTACTCACCCTTTTCACTCTGCATTCAGATTTTTTTGGCACAGATTTGTCTTTCACCAGTCCGCGTGGTTCAGCAGTTTGATGATTTGTCACATGACACCATGGTTTCTATAAGGTCCCAGCCTTCACAGCTGGCATTGATTACCTGCTGCTAGCTGCTCTCTGGGCAATTTACTTCCATCCAGGTGGCAGAGAGGGTCACTGCTGATGTATTCCTGAGTGCCCTGCCATAAACAGAGTGGAGAGCTGTGAGAGTGATGGATCCACAGATGCTAACAGATTTCACTGAAGTGACTGAATCAACTCGACCAGGCGAGTGAGTCGTGAGAAAGAACTCGATAGTTTCCCCAAAGTGGGAAACTATTTTATCAACCAGATATTTTCTGTTGTGCTCAACAGAAGCAAGAAAGTCATAAGGGTATGGGATGACATGAGGGTGTGAAAAGGATGACAAAAATAAATAAAAAGGCCAAAATTAAAGTACATTTTTACTAAAATCTATTGCAACGATGGAGAAAAAGCCTTCATATCACTGGGTACTTTCCTTTGACTCAGCTTGAGGTGCCGGCAGCTTTCAAATATGTTTTGGCCACATCCGCTCAGCTAGATGATGCCATCATGACACTCTGTGAGCAGGACACATGCTCTGACTCCAGATGGCTCTCGACAGGACCAGACTACAGTAACAAATCTTTTTCTTGGGTTACAAACTTTCTGAAGGACTTTTGTACTGATGCCAAGTGACAATATTTGTTGTTCTCAGGCGTGCTGGCAAAAAGCGAAGCCAGGACTTTTGATGGGTATGGCCGGCGTCTGCAGCGTCTATTTACATTTAGTGCAAATAGTAAGCCTTGTTGGCAATGAAAATACAGGCTTTACACTTTGTATGAATAGCATCTGTCAATTAATTTAAATAATAGTTTTTTTTCTTTACTATTTTTTACTTGGAGCAAATAGAATCTACCACTATTTACATGTTTTACGCTTACTGTAAATAGCTATTGTAATATTAAACAGTACTACTTGCAGTAATTGCAATTGTGGTGCCGGTGGAATAGATATTGAACACATTACGTGTATACCGACAATTTAGTTTTATTCCTCATTGTACTAATACATTTTTTTTAAAAAAGAATCTTGTGCTAAAGAACCTTTGAAGTCGTTTAGGCCATACCATTCCACTCATTCTTCACTTAAATTGTGTACATGAACACCAATTTGTGGTTGTAGGTAGTTGTATAATTTTTTTATTTTGATATCCATATGGTTTTGTAACATTGTATTTGTACATGTAATTTAATTGAATTAAATAGATCTTCTATTTTAATGTATTATATAGGGGATTATACATGCAGTTTTTATGGCATCACAGTATCAAACATTTGAGGGTTGTGTTTATGTGTGGATCTTGTGTTTGCATATGTAAATAGACTCGTTTGCATTGTTTGAAGTTGTAAATAATCTCCATACTGGTGAGAAATGTAATCGTGTAGGCCTATTTCCAACTGTTCACTTATCTCTTTGTGCACATCAAGCTAATGTATTATTCCATGGGGATGATAAAGATGCCTCAGCACGATTTCTTTTTTTCCACAGCCTTAACTTGCTCCAGGCAGCACAGCTGGACTCTTTACAAGTTTCACACACAAGGCGATACAAGTTGGTGTTTGTGGTTTTAAAGAGATGATTCTAACAAGGCGATACAAGTTGGTGTTTGTGGTTTTAAAGAGATGATTCTAACTTTAAATTACATAAATTTTGCCCCTGAAATAAGACCGAACAGTGACTGGTCCTTAGCCCCATTTCATGCTGATCTATTCAGATATTGAGATGATGATATTTCACACTGTGTCATTCACAAGAGAATGTGAGGACATTCCCCCTTCCATGTAAAGTGCTTTGAGGTCCCAGAAAAAGCGCTATATACAGTGAAGAAAATAAGTATTTGAACACCCTGCTATTTTGCAAGTTCTCCCACTTAGAAATCATGGAGGGGTCTGAAATTGTCATCATAGGAGCATGTCCACTGTGAGAGACATAATCAAAAAAAAAAAATCCATAAATCACAATGTATGATTTTTTTACTATTTATTTGTAAGATACAGCTGCAAATAAGTATTTGAACACCTGTCTATCAGCTAGAATTCTGACCCTCAAAGACCTGTTAGTCTGCCTTTAAAATGTCCACCTCCACTCCATTTATTATCCTAAATTAGATGCACCTGTTTGAGGTCGTTAGCTGCATAAAGACCCCTGTCCACCCCATATAATCAGTAAGAATCCAACTAACATGGCCAAGACCAAAATTGTACACCTCCACAAGGCTGGAAAGGGCTACGGGGAAATTGCCAAGCAGCTTGGTGAAAAAAGGTCCACTGTTGGAGCAATCATTAGAAAATGGAAGAAGCTAAACATGACTGTCAATCTCCCTCGGACTGGGGCTCCATGCAAGATCTCACCTCGTGGGGTCTCAATGATCCTAAGAAAGGTGAGAAATCAGCCCAGAACTACACGGGAGGAGCTGGTCAATGACCTGAAAAGAGCTGGGACCACCGTTTCCAAGGTTACTGTTGGTAATCCACTAAAACATCATGGTTTGAAATCATGCATGGCACGGAAGGTTCCCCTGCTTAAACCAGCACA
The DNA here is from genome assembly GCA_031834385.1 of Semotilus atromaculatus. Taxonomy (NCBI): domain Eukaryota; kingdom Metazoa; phylum Chordata; class Actinopteri; order Cypriniformes; family Leuciscidae; genus Semotilus; species Semotilus atromaculatus. The sequence goes on along the minus strand of JAULUF010000055.1, from coordinate 28,883,573 downwards.
TGTCAAGGCCCGTCTTAAGTTTTCCAATGACCATTTGGATGATCCAGAGGAGTCATGGGAGAAAGTCATGTGGTCAGATGAGACCAAAATAGAACTTTTTGGTCATAATTCCACTAACCGTGTTTGGAGGAAGAAGAATGATGAGTACCATCCCAAGAACACCATCCCTACTGTGAAGCATGGGGGTGGTAGCATCATGCTTTGGGGGTGTTTTTCTGCACATGGGACAGGGCGACTGCACTGTATTAAGGAGAGGATGACCGAGGCCATGTATTGCGAGATTTTGGGGAACAACCTCCTTCCCTCAGTTAGAGCATTGAAGATGGGTCGAGGCTGGGTCTTCCAACATGACAATGACCCGAAGCACACAGCCAGGATAACCAAGGAGTGGCTCTGTCAGAAGCATATCAAGGTTCTGGCGTGGCCTAGCCAGTCTCCAGACCTAAACCCAATAGAGAAGATCTGTGTGGAGGAGTGGGCCAAAATCCCTCCTGCAGTGTGTGCAAACCTGGTAAAAAACTACAGGAAACGTTTGACCTCTGTAATTGCAAACAAAGGCTACTGTACCAAATATTAACATTGATTTTCTCAGGTTTTCAAATACTTATTTGCAGCTGTATCTTACAAATAAATAGTTAAAATTATTTTTTTTTAGATTATATCTCTCACAGTGGACATGCACCTACGATGACAATTTCAGACCCCTCCATGATTTCTAAGTGGGAGAACTTGCAAAATAGCAGGGTGTTCAAATACTTATTTTCTTCACTGTAAATGTAACAAATTATTATTTACTATTATTCAGGTTCACACATTTACACACACTCAGAAATTAAGCTTTGAATAATCTCCTCAATGCTGAAATACAGTTCTAAAATACTGAGATAACATAATATATTCTGATGCAACACGCACACAAATAATGTAACGCTATTAATATTATTCAATCCCATTGTGGCTGTTGTGGATGGATGGATAATTAATAGGAAAGTCAGATAATGAGAGTAAAATCTGGCCAATGTAAGGCCCGGCAAAATCGATCCAATGGCGGCATTCGATTAGTGGGGAAGGTCACACGCGTGTTCCTTCTTTTCTCATGGCAAAGGGATTTTGATTAAATGCAATACATTTTATCATGTATTAACTCATTATTTCATCTGACTCCATAAAATGAAAAGATTTTTAATGATATCAATCTGTGGATCATTAAATGTGAGCGAATATTTGACTATTCTTTTTAACTCTTTAATGAAAATAATAACAAAGTCCATTAGAATAAAATCAAAATAATTTATTATGTCAGGTAAATGTATCATGCCAATTTCATAATCAGTTCAAAGATAATCAATACAATTACATCGAATGGTCTAGCTAGAATAAGAGAAAAAGATGCAAACCCGACATTAAGAAATACATGAGACTGAGAGTCTCTGCGAATCTCAGCCTCACGGGCCAATCTGAGGTACAGAAAGGCCCAGAGCCTCTTGCTGCCTTCCATTAAATAGCCAGAATGTCTTTAAACGTGCTAACAATGGTAATTTGCATTCAGAGGTTACGAGGTGTAACAGGAGGGTGGCAGGAGGACCATTTGCCTATCTTCCTTTGTGTGCCAGTTTCTCTAAACTTCTAAAAACCTTATTACCTTTTGTTTTACTCTTTGGGAATGAGACAGTTGTACCAGTCACCCTGAGACCGTTTAAATGATACTAAACATAATACTCAATGATAATCATTCACATTAAACCATATCTATTCTTGTGTGAGTTTTAGTTGTCTCTGAGAGAGAGAATGGAATGTGGATAAGGTGAGACTTTTGTCTCAAGGGAAGAGGGGGGAAGTCAGATGTTAATTTCCAACAAGATCCTTTGTTTCCTCGACCAGTGGTCAAATATCTCTTCAACCAGTTTTTCCAGCTTTACACCAATGATGATTCATATGTGGCAAACTGTTAAAGCACATTTCCATTTTTTTCACAGACTCCCACTGAACAGATGGTACATGGGGTAATATTCTGCAGAAGAGGTCATATATCAGTTAAATGTGTGATTGCTGTGATTGGGAATAACTTTATTGTTTTCCTGTTGCATGTCAGAGAACAGCTCCGTGAGTCCTGTGTGGAGAAAAATGTGGTGTTTTCATCACATGTGGAGATATTTCTGCAAACAGTCTTTTTTTGTGTGTCCTTTTCAGTGCTGTTAATGTCCTTTTTTTTATCTTTTTAAGGAATAGAAATATGTGTACTCATGCAATGCTCTTAAAAATAAAGGTTCCAAAAGGTTGTTTTCCCAGAGAACCTTACAGTGAACTGTTTTTAAAAGAACTATTTTTACTCCGTGTAAAGAACATTTTAATTTTATTTTGTGTATAGTGTGTACAGTTTTAATTTGTAAACGGTATTCAGAGCATAGTCTGTTGAGCTTTATCTTGCACAAATCATATTTTTTGCTGCCCCTGCAGCTGAACATCAGTCATCTTACAGATTTGTTTTTCAAACAAAACATTTATTAGTAAGTTTTATTACCGCTGATATTTAAATCTACAATAAAGTGACTGACTTTTGTGGTTAATGAAATGTTGTTTTGAAATGCTATAAGAAGTGTAACAGCTTTAAATAATTTTGTGTAGTTTAGCCTTTTGGAGGCATTTAAGTGTTCATTAATCATGCAGTTTGCATCATAATTCATGTTGTTCAATAACACCAATGCTTGCATGTACTCATTATTATTCATGCTCAGCCTAGCAATCTAAATCTTAGCTTTATTTGCTTTAAAAACACTTTTTTTTTAGCTGATAAGTACATATGCAAAACAGAAAATGAAAGAAATTAATATTAGAATAACTTTACATAACAAATAAGGCATCTATAACGGAGTCATTTTTGTTTGTGAAATGCTGAATTACAAATACCATAACTTGAATTATACCCTATACCTTATATTCTGCTCCCAGAATGCATTTTTGTTTCTCTTATTGATTTCGGACTGAGCACAAAATCTCATGCACAGACATCCCACTCATTGTGATTAAGCAGACGGAAATTAGCATTTTTCAAATGACATCCCAGCTCACTTGGGAAAAGCCAGCCATGCAAATCACTTGTACGGTCATCTGCTGGTGACCTCCTGCGACAGGCTTTATTGTCCGGTTATCCATAATGCATCCAATCCTTAATCCTCAGTCCTTATTACAGTTTTTCAGTTACACAAATTGTGTGAATTGTGTTAAAGTGGTAGAAGGGATTTGATTAACTGTCACCTTTTTCTCAGTTCATTCTCTTTGCACTCTCTTTTTCAGCTGAACTTCATCCTGTTTGTGAATATCGTGCGGGTGCTCGCAACCAAGATCCGCGAGACCAACGCAGGCAGATACGATACTCGGAAACAGTACAGGTTTGTGCGTCCACTTCCACTGGGCAATGTTTTTACGCATTTAAGTGCCTTGAAATTGTGAATTCAGTGTTGTACCAGCCTGAATTGTCGGTGTCAATACAGTGGCATCGTCTCTGGTATCAGATTGCTGAGAGTGGAAACTGTCCCTGCACTGTTTATTTCCTTATGTAATTTAGGCAAAACCTTTCATCTCACAGCTTGGAGGCAGAATTGCCTGTGGCTAAGAGATGTGATAACAAGCTTCCCTTCCTACGCCTACTCATTATGCGGTTTGATTCAGGTTGTGGTTTCCATCATTCCATCATTCCATCGTGTACTGAAATTACTGTCACATTTTAAGGACTCTGGATATTATAAATTTGATCGTCTTACATGTGGAAAGAAACATTATTGGCTTCCATTTATACCTGGCTTTGAATAAATGCTTTTAGACCCTATGAATGCACATTCGGGCTTTGGCATATCAACATGTTATTCTGGATGCTCCCTAAAAGATTCCAGTTTATAGCAAAACAATGCCAATGGATGTCATTTTCCGCCGCTAATAACAGTAATCAATTTGATCATTGCTGTATGCCCACTAATTAGTGGTATATGCTGAGCCACAGGTGTCAGCTTGCACAGCTGGTAGGGCAGACATGAAGACACAGACAAGTCGTGTTTGCAAACATTAGCAAACAGTGCGTTATGCTAAGCCAAAGAGAGCCCTGGCTGATTCCTTGTCACAATTTGAAATAGAAATAATGCGAATGACCTTGGCTTGTACGCTCGCATGTCACATCGTTTGACTCTTATTTGGTTCGGCGCTCCCTTTACTGGAACACTTTGGTTGATCAAACTTATCCTGGCTTTAATTAAAAGAGGATTTGGTCTTCTAGCATTGCTCTTTTCCAATTATTTTTCATGATTCTTTTCATGACTAATTTGCAAGACATTTTACCTGTCTTCCAGGGCAATCAAGGTGTAGCCATTAAGATGTTGCGCTTGTCTTCGTTCAGATTAAAGCAACACGGAGGCGTGTTGGGTGTCGTTCATAAAAATAGGATTAAAGACAAACTTTTTGAATTTATAATATCACAACTATGTCTCACGCCGTACTTGGCATCATCAACCTACACAGATATCTCACAGAGATCAAAAAGTGAAACTGTATTAATAGCACTTAACAGGGCAATTAAGCCAAAAAACAATATATCTGTCATAATTTACTCACCCTCATGTCATTCCAAATCTATATGACTTTCTTCTGTTGAACACAAATGAAGATGTTAGATTGTTTACTGTTTTCACATGTAATTGAGTAGGGGATAGATTCTGCCAATCTCCACAAATGACAGCAACCGTGTCCTATATTCATAGTGATCTGAAGCTGTATAACTTTGCAGTGCCGGGATGATTTTCAGCAAATTATGTTTTCAGTATCAGTCAGTTCCTGACATAAATCTACCACATAGTTTCAGAAGACTTAAAAATGTAGCACACAAGTCACATGGACTATTTTATGGTGCTTTTATGTCTTGAGGAGTTTAAAAACATCTGTCCCCATTCATTCACAATATGGAAAATAGCAGCCTAAAAATTCTGCCTATAGATGCGATCACATTAGTGAAACTTTGCAGTAAAGTAGATCCATTGTCAATAGTATAATGATGCATTAAAGGAATAGTTTACTCAAAAATTTTAATTCTGTCATTAATTACTCACCCTCAAGACTTTCGTTCATTTTCGGAACACAAATGAAGATCTTCTTTCTTTTTTTTTTTTAGAACTTTCTGCCCCTCCATAGAGTGCCGAAGTTATGATTTTTAGTTAGCATTTTAGCACTTCCGGTTCCCTCACCCTAAAGTCTATGGGTTTTTTGAATGGGTTTTTACTAAATCGCCTGAAATAAGGTCTGTGGTTAACAAAGCCTCTAAATATTTTCACGTTTTGATCTATGACAAAACACACCAGTTATAACCTGTTTGTGGTTTTTTAAACTTTTTACCGTTATCATTTTATATCTGACGGCTTTATTTAGGCTTCAAAATGTATACATTTTGGATTAACTTGTAAAGATTATCTTGATAGACAAAACGTGTAAGGGTCACAACTCTTTGTTGAACACAGACCTTATTTTTTGCGATTTTCCAAAAGTCTATGGGGAAAATGCATAGCTTTTCGATCGAGGGAACCCATGCGCCGCTAGCTTTCGAGTTGTCCTACAAAGTGACGTCATAACTTCGGCACTCTATTGACAACTATGCAACTACCACTTTGATGCTTCAAAAAGTTCATAAAGAGATTGTAAAACTAATCCATATGAATTGAGTGAATTAGTCCAAATTAGAATTGATTGCTTTAGGCCTATATGATTGAGGCTTTTTTCCCCGCAAGAACCAATGTGGTTCATTTTCATGTGTTATGCAGCAAGTTTGATTTTCCGCAAGAACCAATGAGGTTCATTCTTGTGTGTTACACAGCATGTTTTAGTTTCGGCAAGGACCAATGAGGTTTGGTATGAGGTGAGGTATGTGAATAAAAGTCTAAAATAAATCTGTTCATCATATAAAGCCATCATATAAAGTTTAATATAAAGTTAAGTCCAAAATTTGGTCTAAACCTCTCAATTCATAAGGATTAGCTTTGCAAACTTTTTGAAGTGTCAAAGGCCTCGTTTACACTGTCAGTGAAATGTGACCTAATTCCGATTTTTTGCTCATATGTGACACAGATCCGCACTTTCATGAGATTGTGTTTCCACAAGTCCTGAGATCTCCGCAGACAATAACTGAAGCAAATGCGCAGGCTCAATGATGGACCTTTTACTCCGCCTCAAAATCATGCTGATGTTTGGCGAACTTTGCATGTCGCAGAGCTATCATGAAGCATATTTCGCGTCCATCTGTGCAAGAACCCCCTTAGCATGCGCGTTGTTTCAGATCTATGGCAAGTGTAAACACATGAATCGGATATGGTTCACAACTGAAAGAACGAGTAAACGGACGGTAAAAAAAAAATCGCATATAGGCAACAAATCAGAATTGTGCATTAAGACCTGTAGTGTAAACGAGGCCAAAGTGGTAGTTGCGTAGCTGTCAATGGAGAAAGCTGTCAGATTTCATTAAAAAGATCTTTATTTGTGTTCCGAAGATGAACGAAAGTCTTATGGGTTTGGAACGACATGAGGGTGAGTAATTATTGACATGACATGATTTTTGTGAACTTGAGTCACTTCCAAACCAAGCAGATTTATTTTAGTAAATGAAGCAAATTTGCATGTTCAAACTTGAATCCAATGGGAATTAGCATGGGGATTGTTTTGGGTCATTTCCCTAATGTGAAATTCCAGATCATGGAGATTGCTATTGAGATGAGAGTATTTCGCCCGCTGAATTTTGCAGTGCAAAGGTAAATGTGATTGCACCTTAATATCTGTTTTTGTGTTCCACAGAGAGAAGAAATTCATACTGGTTTGTAAGGTGTTATTAAATAACATATTTTTTTGGTGAACTTCCCTTTAACTGACAGAACATTTTCATTTCTATTTGTTCAGGAAGCTTGCCAAATCCACGCTTGTGTTGGTGCTGGTGTTTGGAGTGCACTACATTGTGTTTGTTGGAATGCCACACACCTTCGACGGTCTGGGCTGGGAGGTGCGGATGTATTGTGAGCTGTTCTTCAATTCTTTCCAGGTACTTGGAAACTTGGAAGCTTTTATTGCATGAATAGCTAATGTAATCAGTGATCTCTGCAAGTAAAGATTCATATGATTTTCTTTTGATAATCCAAAAATCATACATTAAAATTTTTATTTTAGCATGATTTATATAAATGACGTGCATGTATTTTACATGATTTCATATTGATTTGGAAGAAAGACTAAAAAAATAAGAAGGAAAAACAAGCCACTGATGACAAGCAATTTTTAAAACTGCTCTGGCAATGAAACTTATTTTTTTCTGCATTAAATAATTTATGAAATATACAAAAAATATACAACTATCATAGAGGAAGAAATATGTTCATAATAGAATAAATTATTTAATTAATGGTAATGTTCTCTTAAAAACATTGCAAAGCAAATGAGAAAAATTTGTTTTTTTGGGGGGAAATCTCAGATATTTAACCAAGGATATTTAACCAATTTACTATTAAATATAGCCTAATTAACAATGAACAAGGACCCACAGATATTTATGAGAGTTTTGCTGACACGAAGATACTTGTTGCACAAACTGCAAGCAATAAAACATTCAAGTAATGCGTAAGACAGAAATAAATTGACAGGTCAATCCAATTCACAGCACTGTTAATGAGCTTGACATCTCATGACACACCGCATTGATTTTGTCTGAGATGTTCGGCTGTCTTAAATGACAGGTACTGGTTAGGTTAAGAGTCTTTTACCTGGATCTGGATGACACGACTCAAGACTTGTCCTTCACATCAAGAACAGATCACTTCCATGTTCACTTACAGTATCTTCAGAAACACAGCCACACACATTCACAGAACTGAATTTCGATAGAACTGGGAAAATGCAAAAGCCTTTAATTTATTTTTATATAAACTAAACAGGTGGCCAGTGTCAACAGTAATTCATTAAATACCTAAGATATCATCTGAATGGCCACCAAACTTACAAATGAATGTCTTTATAGATGTGTTTTCATCAGTGTTTAAATAGTGCTTGTGAAGTAGAGAAGACTTATAAATCCATTAGTATTGCTCATATTTAAGGCCCAATCACACCAAGAACGGTTACTATAAAGATAACCATAACGATAACTATATTAGTGTCCACACCAACGAATGATAGTGCTCTCTTCATTCCAAGTGCGCTGTAGATTTGTAGTCTGCCGCTTTAAATGTTCAAGCTCTTTAAAGCGAAGTGGATTCTGATTGGCTTTCAACGTTCATCAGCTCATTCAGCAAAAATCATTCTGAAAGTGGTTCCAACAATATTGTTTCTCTGTGTGGTTATCGTTATAGTTGTGATGTGGACTCTGCTATTCTTTTATATTTAGAATAATTTTTAGAGCTATATCTTTAATATTGTCGTTATAGTTTTCGTCCTCGGTGTGAACAGGCCTTTAGGAAGAGAGATCTGGAAAAAAATCTCCGCTCAGCATTAAACTGTGACATATAACTCTTCCTGTATCATAAATTATACCTCAAATCATAGCTTGAGAGCTGTGCTGTGACTTTATAAAGTTAAATATTAAGTATAGTGTCTTCAAAAAAAAAGTAGGTTTAAGATTAATTTGTGACTCTTTTTTTTCTACCTCAGTCAGCTGTTTGAGAAATTTGCTCTGTGTTGAGACAGCCTGCTGTTGCCCTTCTAACATCTGTTTCTGTTTTTAGGGCTTCTTTGTGTCTATCATCTACTGCTACTGTAATGGAGAGGTGAGGAATTGCAAAGCTGCTTTATAATCACAATAATTAGGGGAATATAGAGAGAATGTGCAATTGCATTCTGTACTATTTTGACAATTTGTCCTACGCAGTCTCATTTTTCTGTAGCGTCAAACAATGTTTTTAGGACAATTGCACACTTCAAGACTGAAAATGGTTCCCTGTCACATTTAAAGAATCAGTTTATTGATTTGTGCTGGTGATTTTGTGCACATTGCACAAATAATCGTAAACCAGGTGCCTGCGACTCATTGCAGCGTGTCTGACAAGTGTACAGATGTTAAACTGGTCTTGACTCTCTGAGAACATCAGAGATCCCAGGGTGCTTCTCAAAAAGAGTAGGAGTATAACCCTGGTATCCTGGCCAAATTTGCTCTTTGGCATCCAGCCATCATAGCCTCCTACTCCTGCCTTTTAAGCTGATTGGCTGCATCACTTGGCCTGCTCTCCACCAATAGCCGGTGTGTGGTGGGTGTTTTGGCATGCTACGGCTGCCATCACTTCATCCGGGCAGATGCTACAAACTGGACATCCCACCCCCCACTAAAGCATTTTAAGGGCTATGTAAATGTAACATATTGATATTAATTTACACATACTGCTGTCATCATTGTTAAGTGCTTTAGCACAACAAATGTTAGTTTTAAACAGTCAGAAAAAGCTGTGGGTGGAACAAGGATGTAGTTTTAAGTGTTGACCATTCCCCACTGTCAGAGTAGGCTATTGTTCTTTAATCTGTTTTGCTCTGTCTAGTAGTTGTTGAATGCCAGAACTGTGGTGTGCAAATTTCATAATTGAAGATGCATCTCCTTTTCAATTCCTGAGTCTGAATATGAAATGAATTGGCCACACCCAGTGGAATGGCAGGAAGAGGAATTTACTGAACTATAATTCAAATCAATTCAATGCAGGTAATGCATTCTGGAAAATGACGATTCTTTCACCCTGCACAAAAATGAATTAAGTACATATGAAAGATGACAATAAATGTCATCCATCCTTCTCTCTATCATTCTTTCTGTCTGTCTGTAAGGTCAATTCGGGAATTTAACTGAAATTTAAAAGCACTTTCAGTTCAATTTGACTTTGGCACATTTTTCGAAACAGTCTTAATATTCTCTAAACTGTAAGTGCAATTGTAACAACTTTTTGCTGGAACATCAGAACTCTATTGCATGCTTGCAAAATGTTGTAACTCACCCAAAACATTTAATACATGCTTCAAAACCTAGTTATTGTGTCAGTACATTGGCCAATGCCACCAAAATAAAAAGTGTTTTTGTCATGAACTTTTGTATTTATACAGTACATTTATTTTTGTAGAAATTTGTTACAGTGTATGTAAACTGAAAATTCACAATTCCTTGTTTATTTTAACACACACTTATAGTCTTCCCTTAACATCACATTCTTACTTATCTTCCAAGGCAAGCAACTGTGAATTTTCAGTTAACATGAAACACATTTCTACAAAAATAACACAAATGTAGCTGTTTAGGGTTGTGACATTCCTCTATGTTCACAATTAGAGGCCCGATTGTGCTGGGCGAAACTCCATATATATGATTCCTATTTCACTACAAAGGCAGACCATTTGCCATGTTAGATATTTATGTAATATTCATGCTCATGCATGTCTGACAGGATTTTGATCATTGAAAGCATCATTTTGCTTGTGATGGCTCACATGATGAAAGAATATTTAGAAGTTGTGTGAAGAGTTTAATAATTTCACTGAGAATCAACTCGCCATGTGCATTTAGTTATTGTGCAAACTGTAGACAATTGTTCTTATTCTTTTGTTCACATGCAAAAAACATGAAATTTGCATAAATCAATAAGAAATTCAAATCTGATGCGAACAAGAAACTTATGGTTTTGGGTAAAAATAAATTCTCATTCGATAATTGAGCCAAAGCAACTGAGAAAAACTGTAAAGCAGTAAGGCTCTTGGCCATGCTTTTTAAAGTCACTATGCGTTAGCAACAACTGTTCTACATCATCTAACTCTGATCCTCAGGTTCAGACTGAGATCAAGAAGACATGGACGCGGTGGAACCTAGCATTCGACTGGAAGGGCCCGGTGGTGTGCGGGAGCTACCGCTATGGCTCTGTATTAACTGGCCTCAACAATAGCACCAGCAGTCAATCCCAGCTCGCTGCCGGAGGCCCAAGCACCCGTTCCACCACACTCTTCTCCAGCCGAGTCTACCGCAGCTGCGGGGGGCCAACTATCAGCACACACGCCTCCTTGCCAGGCTATGTGCTCAATTCGGATGCTGACAGCTTGCCACCATCTATACCCGAGGAGCCGGAGGACAGTGCAAAACAGGTCGATGACATCCTGCTGAAGGAATCCCTGCCCACGAGGCCCAGCAGTGGCCTGGAGGATGACGAGGAAACTCTGTAGATAATGGTGCGGTGATAGTCAGCTAAATTGGGTGTAATAGCAGACATGGCATTTGTTAAAAAACAAAATTGACAGTACATCACCTGCAGCGCACTCCGATGTGAATGGCAACAGCATCTCTACAATGGACACTTGCTCAATCTGTGACACGTATAGTTTTGTTTTTGACATATAGATTGATATGTTCATGGCAAGACAGCTCCACCCGTCACGGCCCTGGAAATGCTGATGGTGGATCAAATTCCTGGTTGCCTCATGCAATTCCGAAACTGCCAAACGGACAATGTGAATGTTGGAGTTTTTTGATTTTCTATTACTCTGCCAACAATTTATTTTTGAATACTGGTTTAATTTGCTAAGAACCACGATGATATCAAATGATTTATTTAAGTCAAAAGCATGAATTGTGTTGACTGTGGAGCAATGCTCAGGATAAATAATTGTATTAAGGTCTATGATATGTTGGGGGGGGGTATACAAAATGTACTTAAGTCTTACGTACTTCCTATAATATTCCTTTCCAGAAGATGCATTTTAATAATTTAATAAAATTTATTTCAAATGCAAAAGAAAATCTGACAGTCTTGGATTTCTTTTTGAATGTTATGCAAAAGTTACTTTCACTTTATCAGAAGGTTCACTAGCAATGGACCAATCAGCTGTTAGCTCGAGACGAGACTGGACTTTTGCTGTGTTCATGTTATGTTATAATTACCGTAATTACGGGAAAGCAACCCGTGACGTTCTATTCCGTGCTGTTCGCGTCCTCGGAATTCTGCCTTTATGTGGCAACACTATCAAAGCTAAATGTGAATCTGCAGCGGTCACATGGTACAAGTCAGAGCTCAGAAAATTCTGAATTTACAAGCAATTATGAGTTCTACGAGGACATCAGTGCTTTGTACAAGTTGGAATTACTGGTAATTACGGTAATTACAGTATGGCGTGAATGCACCTTTTATAGCAACAAGAAAGTGGGTGACTTTTTTCCCAACATATTTTTTTTGGTATAAAAAAAAATGCTGTTATAATGCATTAAAACAATGCTTCAAATATAATTTAGGCCTGGGTTTGACAATCGACTTTAATCTAGCTTCATTTTGATGAACTGGTATCTCAAAATCAATCTTTGTCTGCTGATTTCTGTATGTGTACAGTATGTGAACATTCGTTCATCTGTCATGAAAAGTTAATAACAGACCCTGTTTAATGTTTATGTTTCAAAATATGGAGTATAAACATTACAGAAAATTACAATAGTTTTGCAAGCCAAATATGAAGCTAAGAATAGTGATAGGTTTAACAGTGATAGAGACTTCAGCCTATATTCGTTTTATTTGATCATATATAGAAAAACAGTGGCAGGAACACGCCAAGTAATTGCCTTGTCAGCTGAAACATGCTCTTATGAAAGGCAATGATTCGCCATGTTACTGTAACAGCTTCACACAGAAAACAACTCAAGTTATGACAAAATAATTATGGACTCCTTGCATGCCTTGACAAACGTCTCATTAATAGTCTGAGAGTCAATGTTTTAAAATGACCCATTTCATAAGTAGAAACTTAGAAGTGGGCATGGAGAAAAAGAAAATCATATAAGTGTGTTTTCTCCATGCATGTATAACGACTTATACAAGATGGAAACACTTATACACACTATACATATTTAAACCTCTGGGATACCTTAGCCCAAGACAAATGAATGTATGCATATACCACTGCTGCAGTGTACTATGATATGATATAACAAGCCCTCTTGAGCCTAGTTATGTGGTAATGCTATTTTTTGGTCTTCCATGTGCACTGTAATCTGAAGAAGGCCGTGGGTTGTTATTTTGATTCGATTTTTTTGGAAATGGTGAAAATCATTATACAGAATAATGTGTACTCTTAAACAGATATGTACACTGGAATGGGTTCTGACACCTATATGTTGGAGGACTTTATATGCTTTTATGCTTTATATGCTCAAATTGTCTGGCATATGTAGAGGAAAAATTACTGCAGAAAAACTTAAATAATAATACAAATTTCCCTATACAAGATTATGTGGGGATGTTTCGAATACAAAAGCATTGTAATATTACAATTATTATTTAGAACATTTTAAAAAAATGTTTACTTGCTAATGTGATTACTCAGAAGGAAATGGGTATTAGATTCACTCCCACAAGTAGCACAAACCATATCTACATGGGACAGAGTAATATGAGTCCTTATCAATCAAGTTTGCCAAAAGTGATAGAGTTTTTAGACATCAATTAAAGTATTTGCAACTGTTAGAAAGTGTTTACAGAACTAATTATGCAAATATTTGCTTAAAAAAGAATACCTTTTCAGTATTGCAGTAACTCATAAATAATGTTTTATGCAAGTTTGATCAGTTAAAGGAAAAATGTCACAAACTTTAGGGGGAAATTAAATGGCTAACTTTAAATTTGCATAAGTATGACCTTGAATGTCACTTTATAACAGCAAATAAAAATGAAATATCTTAAGGATAGAACCAATGAATTGTTAGTCTGGGCATCATTGTGATTATTACAAGAAGTCACATCATATCAAGGATTTCTCAGGAAACGTCTTCAAGAAACCTCTGCTAGCATAGAGACAGCTTGTCAGGTTTGGTTCTCCTGGGTTTAACTTCGAGCGATCAGACGTGTCTCTTCTATTCCCTAAGGACTTTATCCTGCCCACTGACTGCATGAACCTGAATTAGAGTGGGAATGAATACTTCTTAGTATTCACTGCAATAACAGCAGGATCTAGTGTGCTAGAGTGAGCTAAAATGACTTACAATTAGTTTTCAATAGACAAGTTTGTGTGCACTTCAATAGACAAGTGTCCATCCACTTTTTGTGCGTTTTTTTTTTTTTTATAGACAAAGTAAATATGCCTAAAAAAAAAATTTGTGAAATTTGCTGTCTCCGGCTAGTTTCCCTCTAATTGGCCTTTTACCGTTAAAATTGTGCATACTGACATCATCCCTAAATAAATAATAAAAAAAAAACTGCATTGTTGCATAATGTTTTGTTGTATGGCTAAAAAAATATTGTTTGTCGTTTCCATACATAATTTCGTATCGCAAATTATATTGTATTTTTTTGCATCCCAATTTTTTTGTAAAATGCAGAAAGTAACGAGACAATTGAAATTCAAAAGTTTACTGCTTACAAGTTTCATGAAAAATAGGCCTATTATTAAATTAGGATATATTAGGAAATCAGAAGATCCTGGAGAAGTGGGACATTATCTGACAGTCCATGTAACTGCCTTTATGTGATGAAGCCCATGGGTTTGGACACAGGGCAGCTCATGTACAGTATACGGTATTTTAGGGTGCATAAAAATATTGTTGCAGTGAAATGTGTAGGTTAAGGCCCCTTTTCTCGACAAAAAGTGTTTCCAAACTAGTTTTTCGTAAAATTTGATCAAGAATTTATGCTCTGAAGTCAAACGTAAAAAGATTGTCGAAATTTGCACAATTTGATCAATAATTAAGAATTTCTATGAGCTATATCAGTAAACATTTTGATGCGCTAAATCTTTTTTCGCAAAAAAAAAAAAAAATTCCTTGGATGGAAACCTGGATACTGAAAACAGCGCATTAATATAGAACGGTGATTAAACTGACTTCAGCAGCTTTATTGCACACTTTCCAGCCAATCAGAATCAAGTATATTCAGACGGATTATGATACATAAGCCAGGGCAAGTTTTCTTTAATTATAAGTTTATTACAAGCCCAAAAGTAAGTTGGTTGAGCACAAACATGTTAATTAGCTACCAAAAGCTATGTTTGGTCATACTTTATATTAGGAGTCTTTATGTACTTACATCAAAAAATAAGTACAATGTGCTTGGGTTGATGATGGGTTAATAGGGAAGGGAAGGGTCAACAGTGTAATTATACATGTAATTACAGAAATTAATTACAGATGTAATTACAGGTCATTATAATAATATAAGTATAATGTAAAACATGTATGAACAAAAAGAGCATTGTATCAAATTATTAATTTAAATGTTAGTTAAAGAGACACCTAATATAAAGTGGCACTCTAGATTTTAGTATTAATGCAAAGTACTTTTGTTTTTATCTTATAAGCTGTTGTGGACAATTGCATGGACCAAAATGGCAGGAAGTGACAAGGACAGCACAAAACAGCACTTTCAGCCTGTCATTATTGGAATCTCTCTTTTTTTAAGCAAAAAATAAATAAGCACACCTTTTTAAAATGGGATATATATATATATATATATATATATATATATATATATATATATATATATATATATATATATTACATCAGAAGAGTCTATTCTGAGTTATCATATTTTTTTGCAGAGTGTGTGTCAGACACAATACCACTGCGGTTAAACAATCGCTGCTTGTTATACAAAAGTGAATGTACTTTTACTACTCAAGAGTACACAAGTTTAATTATGTTTAAATGGGTTTGAAAGGCTTTCAGATGGAAATAGATTTGGACCTGGGCCCTCATCTCTGATTCATTTTACATTTAGCAGTGCAATCCTGACAAATCACATAGCTGCAAACTAAACAAGAATGTGCCCGACAATTACTAGAGAATGGGTTTAGATGGAGCCTTTGGCAGACACAACCATCTCCACAGGAAGCCTTTCACTACTCTCAAAGGGCAATTTAGCATGTACACAGTGATGTTTATTAATGTATAATTTCAAAAATGATTTCACTAATACAGCTTTGAACCACTTTAACAACACCCTACCACTTAGCAACTCAAGCAACCCACACAGAACACTCAGAGTTACCCAATCAGAACACATAGCAACTATCTAGAAATCCCCCAGCAACCAGCAACCAACACCCTATAAACCCATTACAGCTTTACATTAACCCATTACAAATTACCTACAACACCCCACCGACCACCTAGCAACTCTAGCAACGGTCCTTCTGTAATGCTTTTAATCAAAAGGGGCCAGATAGTTTGCCTAAATGGTTGTAGTCAGGTGTAAGCAAAGACTCACAAGATGTAACTGATATTCACCACTGTGGTGATTTTATTATCAGCGTCGCCCCTGTCAAATAAAAGCTGACCCCAGTCGTACACAACCAGGGAGCATTACTGTTTCACTTAACAACCATACAGACATGCCACAGTTGAAAAGCTGTTACAGGGTGAGAAAAACAAAAATAATGCACAACCAGGACAGTCCCACAAATCCGTACGTTGCACTTCAATTCAATAAAACAAAACAACTGCGTGCAACACCCACATATGGAATACATTGGGTCTTTTTTTTATTTTCCTTTTTTTCAAAACATCAAACCTTGAACATTTGTCTATAAACAAGAAATGACAAACAAAACCATTGTTTCATCTCTCCTTACTTAACTTCAATCTTGCGTGTATGATATGGGTTAGTCCACCTGTTAACTGTCCAGTCCGAAGTAATTCTGGGTTTCTGTCTCGGCCTCAAGTTTATAACGGTTAGTACCCTGGAACGGGTCATTTGTCAAATCTGTGAGTGTCAAAGTCACGTCTCATATCAGAGTACTCTGTGTCCGCAAAAACAGCACCGTCAAGTGTCTGTTCAGGTAAGCTTTCTGAGGAAACGTCATTGGGGAGTTCGGTCAACCAGTCTCTAGCAACACTTAAAGGAGAACTCCGGTCAATTTTAACATTGAGCTAATTTTTTTGTAAATTTGGAGAGGTGTCAGTACAGAGAACAACGACAAAAATCGGTGTTGCCTACACCGTGTTATAATCTTTTAAAAATTTGCACCATGTTGACTTGGGGCAAGTTTTAAACCTGCTTTTAGCCTCTTAACATCCTTGATGTGTCATTACAAGTGCACAGCCATGTGAGTGATGTTATTAAGAGTGAGCACAGTCAATCTGACTGCAGTATTTGTGAAAGATATTAATACAAATTATGTTAATTCAGCCAGCTCACATACCTGTATTTTCTTCCTGTTTTCGGTCGAAGTCCAAAGTAGTCAATTGTCTGTCTTTCTGTCTTGCCTGCACTCGAGATGGTGACGTGAGCTCCACTGAAAGTCTTCTTTCCTATTGGTTGTCCCTCGCGAAAATCGCTTCTCATTTGCATAAAGTTGAAAATTCTCAACTTTTGTCGCTTGTCTCTTGTCGCTTGACACGCCCACATTCTGTCGCCAACGGTCACTGTCGCTCATGTCGCCGGATGTCGCCAGCGCTCCATTGAAATGAATGGGATCTTGTCGCTTTGTCGCTGTGTGTCGCTGGCGGTGTGAACGGGGCTTAAGGCAGTATCGTTGGATTCTCTAGCCCCATTTTGGATAGAGGCACCTTCATCCAACGATTGTCCATTGTCACAACCATCAGAGAGTTTCTGTTTGGACAAAGCAGTATTCCATGAGTGAAAGGACTGAAGGTTCACAACGTGAAACACACCAACATCCTCTCCAGTATCGACTTTTTCCAGCCTGTAGTTAACATCAGACAGTACTTTTGAGACCCTGTATGGACCAGAGTATACTGGAGCCAGCTTGGCTGTAAAGTTTGTTATTGCATTAGACTTTGGGTGTGTTTTCACTCTAACCAGATCATCCACAACATAAGAAACCGAATGCCGTTTTTAGGTCATAGTATCATTTCCTACGTTTATGTCCTTCCTCTAGAGCTACTCTGGCGTGATCACGAGCGTCTTGTAAGGAAGCTCTCACATCTGGATCATCCACTCCATCAACATTCGGTTGAGTGACCAAATCGAGTGGAGTCTCAAGCTCTTGTCCATACACCATCATCGATGGTGACATGCCTGTACTCTCATGTGGCGCAGTACGAAGAGCGAAACATATCTGAGGTAGAATTTGAGCTGTTTCATTGGATGTAGTCCACAAGTCACTTTAGAGACTCTGACATACAGCAAACCGTCGTGAATGACATACTTTTCATCTACATTCTTTTTTCCGGCACTGTCAAGGCCACATAAAAGATTACTGATCACTGGGTAATTTTCCTGTAATTGCCTCAACTGTGCTTTGTCTGTCAGCACGACTGAGGACAGGCTATGGAGATCCATCTCTGGCTATGGAGATTGCATAATGTGGCAGAATGTATATTGGGGCAGCCTCGCATTGAATTGGGTTGCGTGAGAAAGCATCTGGGACCTTGTTTTGAACACCTGGCTTAGGCACAATGCTAAAATCAAAGTCCTGCAGGTGTAAGGACCATCTCGCTAGACGTCCTGAAGGGTTTGGGCGGTTCATCAGCCATCTCAGGCTATTATGGTCTGTGTAGACTGTCTCATGGAGGCCCTCTACATAGGGTCTCTTAAACATTCCCTTTCAGGCGTCGAGTAGGGTTTCTCAGCCTTGTGTAGAGTTCTGCTTGCAAAAGCCTCAACAACATCTCGTCCCATATCGTCTTTTTTCATTAGGGCCCCACCTAGACCCAGGTTGCAAGCGTCTGTGTGTACATAGAATGGCTGTGTGAAATTTGGAAAACATAAGATTGGTGCTGACGTGAGACACCTTGTCAAGAAATCCATAGCAGCCTGGCAATTTTCATCCCAGCAGAATGTGGTTTCTTTCCGGGTTAGACGGAAAAGTGGTTCCACTTTACTCACTAGCCAGGGATGAAGCGTCTATAATAGCCTGTTTGGCCAAGTAATCCTCTGACATCCTTTGTGTCTTTTGGTGTCACCGCCTTTACTTTCGCAGGGTTTGGTCGTTATAGGTGCGCAACTCCTTGGCAACCAACGAGAGGAACGTCTGCACCTCGTCCACTGACCACGCTTCAGCCATTTATTTTTTTAAAGTTTTCATCTTTTTTTTTAAAGTAAGTACTTTAAAAACAGGTGCTACAGTGTTGGCTGTTGTCTACTGGCTATTTAAATCTAGCGGGTTCAGTGTCTCGTGTCGCAAATACAATGACGCTGGTAGTGACGATTCTGTCTGTCTGACCAATCAGTGATCTGCAGTATTTACACGTCACATTTTAGTACCGGTACGGTACGCTTGGAACCTCAACAGACCAGGTACCATTTAAAGCCGTACCGTACCGTACCATGCAGTGGAAATGCGCCATAAGTGAGCCGAGTCGAACCGAGCCATACCGTACCATGCAGTGGAAAAGCGCCATTAGACAGAACTGACACAGAGACCTGCTGTCTGCAGTCTTAACAGAACCTCCCGAAGGTCTACAAGGTGTTGTTCAAAGGTCGGTGAAGCTATTACAATGTCGTCCAAGTGCACTGCACATCATTTATAAGTCAGGTCAGCGAGGACAGTGTTCATGACCCTTTGGAATGTAGCGGGGGCATTGCTGAGCCCGAAGGGAAGGACTTTGGGTAACGCTTCCTTTTACAGTCCAGTTACCCATGTACATACTATGTACTTATTTTAGTAATTACAATTACTGGGTACTAACCCTGAACCTACCCCTAAACCTATCCCTATTCCATGTACTTACTTTATATTAGCCAGTACTTTCTAGGTAAGTACACTGTAAGTACACTGTAAGTACTGTACTGTAAAAGGAAGCGTTACCGGACTTTGAACTGAAACAGGCCACAGTGAGATATAAAAGCCGCTTTTGGTCTAGACTTTCCCTCAACGGACACTTGCCAATAACCTCGAGATAGATCCAGAGTGGTAATAAATTTCCCACGGGACAGAAAGTCGAGTGATTCATCCACCCGGGGTAGAGGATATGAATCATTCAGTGTGAGCTGATTTAGACCCCTGTAATCAACACAAAACCTGGGTTCTCCACAAGGTTTCTTTACGATCACGACCGGCGCAGCCCACGGGCTTGACGACGGCTCAATAATTCCTTCCTCCAGCATTTGTTTTATCTGGCTTTTAATGATCTGCTTTTTCTCAGGGGAGTGGAAAATTTACTGGCTTCGCACTACCAGTGTCGATCATGTGCTCTGCCATCAAACATGCAACAAAAATCTTCCACCAGGGCAAGGAACTGAGCTTTTTGTCCCTGTCCTAAACATGCCTCGTCGACTTTCCACTTTTAAGTCAGATTTTTGGACACCCATGAATATCATGCGCCCTACCGCTGTAGTCTCCATCCATTCACTCGCTAGTTCACATGGTTCTGGCGCAATGGTGTCACATAAGGTTAACGTCCTGGTTGGAATATGAATGTTGACTGCAGCTCTTAACATGAAATCCATCCCTAAGATAAGGGGTGAAGCGAGATCAGGGACAATAACAAATCTGTGGTAGAACCGTTTTCCCTGAATCCAATATTCAGCCAAATGACGCCGGTTGGGCTGCAAGTTGCTTTGTTAGCTAAATGAATGGGGGGCGATAACCAAGGCTGCACTTTTTCAGAAATAATATTAGTCCCAATTGCGGAAAGGGAAGCACCTGTATCAAGAGTTGTGTCAACTGCTCTGTTGTAGAACAGACAATTCTGTCAGAAAATTCAACTGGAAATACTTGTTTAGAAAATTTTAAGCACAATTTAAAAAATCTTTGCAATGCCCAGTGCCCAATGTTTTAATAAAATAGTGTTCTCATGTTATGTAATATGACAGTCCCAAATTAATCATCGTTATTATTAGTCGTGCATTGCTGCTTGAGCGGCTCGCGCTGAATGAATAACAGTTGAGCAATTTGCTAGCGCGTTATTTAACTCGAAACGCATAATAGAAACGCATCCTATATGAGATTAATCAGATATTTACAAAATAAACACAGTATTACAAATCATATCTGCACAAAATGACGTGAATGCACAAGTGAACTTGAACTAAGTTACGTGCCATTCAGAATAACTCATGTTGTGGACGCACTCTTCCTGGAACAAGAGCTCAAATACGTAAATAAATTCCACATCCTTTTAGGGATTTTAACATCTTTTTTCTTGCTTTTCTTTCTCCCAACTCTGTTTCTTCTCCTCGTTCGACTTGCTGTATGTTTACATTCGCGAGGCCATCAAAATGGCCACCACATCCCAGAATGCAACGCGGCACCCAAGCCCTATTAAGATGCGTTTTCAGTTGGATTTCTGCTATTGCAACCCACTCAAATCTCTCAGAATGCCTTAGAAACACATTATTGGCAATGGCGCAACAGAGTCCTGTCAACTATCCACAACACTTTAGCATTATGATGGCTATAGTTTCTTCAGAAAATGTAACATTTCTTCCATTAATTAATAATGTTTTGAAGACAGTTATCACACATGATTGTCAAGGAAAAATATGTTTTTTTTTCAACACATTTTAACGACACTATTAATATGCCTGAAAATTTTAAACGAATGCATTAATTAGTTCTCCGTGATTAGACTGTTGATCCAGTCCAGATTAGGGGTAAAGTTGCTGTTAAAATGCTAAGCAGATATTTTCCACCAGGGACTTTGGAAGCACGTGACTTTCATGTTCATAGCGAACTGACGCTTGCCTTGACTGACACGTCATTAATAATGCTTGTGGTATAGAGCACTATAGTAATGGTGTTGTTTGGGAGTTTGACAATGCACACAGAAAGCCAAGTAGAACCCTAACGTTTAGGGCATTTAGGAAAGAGATGTGTCAAGTGCTCTTGTTATCCATCAACTGCCTCTTGCATTTGCCATTTCAACAATAAATGTTTATTATTTCAGAAAATAATAGACATTTCTATAAGAGAAATACATTTCTAAAAGAAATACATTCACAATGTATTTCTGCTTCAAGTTTGTGCCTGGCGAGTTAGTGGTTAATTTTCAAATCTCTCTCCTCAGCAAAACCTAGCTGCTCTCCCAAGTGGCCAGCTCAGAGCTTCATCAGCATTCGTGTAACATTGTCACATTATAGTCACAGCTGGGAGGCATGAAGTTCTTCAGCAGATCCTGTCCGTAATACAGTCCCCTGTTGAGGCAATCCAGCTTAAACAGCAATGTCAACAGTTCCACTAAAATCATCAGTCCTAGAGTAGGTAATGACTATACTAATATGTCATGTGATACCAATTACAGTTAGTTTTTTTTGTAGTTTTTATAATTTGAAAATATAAGCTC
Source organism: Semotilus atromaculatus (assembly GCA_031834385.1). NCBI lineage: Eukaryota > Metazoa > Chordata > Actinopteri > Cypriniformes > Leuciscidae > Semotilus > Semotilus atromaculatus. The sequence continues at coordinate 28,861,378 of JAULUF010000055.1, read as the reverse complement.
ATGTCTAGTAGCCAGTAAATAGAGTACTTTTGAAAGTAACGACGCATCAAATAGCTAGGTAAAGATTGTATCAGTTACACCAGTAGGTGGCAACAAGAGACTTACAAAATTAATTTGTCATAGAATCCTTAATTTAAGAGATTCATTCAAAAGCACTGATTCAGTTCCTGTAATGGGACAAGTGAAGTCTTTATGGGCGAGTCGTTGAATCATTCATTCAAACCGATATTTAAAAAAAAAATAATTCAAATGAATTTTATATTTTTTTAAATAGACTGCACCAATCAACATTTTGTCAGAACCTTTTGTAAATTACATATTATTTTTGCTTGATAATGTTAGTGAGTTCAAGTCATATCCATCCTTTTCTCTAAACATGAGAAGTGTTATCACGATCTAACACAATAGCAACAATTCACATCTGCACACATTATACAATTTATTTATTTAGCAGATGGATACTTCCGCAGGATGACTGTGGCCTTGATTGGACTATATTTTTTTATTCCTTAGAATTTAACTGATAGGCCTACACAAAAGTGGTTATCAAATAAGAGTCAAATATCAGCAGCTCTGTAAAAAACTATGCAGAAGTGAATACAAGCATTACTGGAAAGAGATATTTTGTGTCCATTCACAGCATGAAATTTGAATGGAACAGATGTCAAGGTGTTCAAGATGAGAAGAGGACTCTATACGTGAGGGTTTTGAAAATCTTCAAAATTCCTGAAGATTTATGGAGAAAAAACAACAACAAAAGCGCTAATACTGCTTCTAAAAGACTCTGACATATTGGTGTGTTGTTGGCTGTGTTTGCTCTCCAAGCATCTGTAGAACTGTAGGAGGTGAACGTGTTAGGCTGTGTAAGTTTTCATGGACCACGCAATAAAAAGGAATAAAAGAGGACATTAAGACATTCTGAGTTTCCTTTCACGTGGCTCTTCTAAGGTCACAGTCTTAGCAGTTAGTGCAACATATAAAAATAACGCTGAGTGCATCGTTCATACAGCTTGGCAAGGAAAGCATCAGTCAAATCAATTATATTTGAACCTTTTTCTAATTAGCAGAGCCTGGTGATTGTACATGTGGAGTACACAAACATACGGAATGAACTTATCTCAGAGCTTCATTTAAAGGGACAATGTGTAGCTTTTTGAGTATTTTATTATCTAAAATCAATATTTTATTCATAAATATGTCCTCAATGGTGTACAAATACCTCAGTCAATGATCTGACTTATCCTCGTAAACGAAGAATTTATTATTTTTATATAAATGGGACGGGTAGGTCCACGGAGGCTTCCATGTCGTTCCGCCATCTTGAAAAATAATAGCAGCGAGGAACAAAAAGTACTAGGCCAACGCGTTTTCATTCAGAGCCAGCGTCACGTCTGAAAGCAGCAGAACTGGACAAGAAGATTCGAGTGATGCTTGTCATTGCCCCGGCAAGTTTTAAAGGCTGCACTGCACGGTTATTTATAATGGAGGACCATACTTATGTGGAGCCACAGGACCGGAGATTGCAAAAAAACAAGGTTTAATGTCGGGATAGCTTTTTCCAGGTGGAAAGAGTTGATGCAGGAGAAAGCTTTCAAAAGAGACGCTGAACTTGCCTGCTTTCTTCTCAACAGGTAAGTCAATGTTACGGTCTAAATTACAAGCTTTTTTTCATTGCTTGGTCGCTTCTCTGCCTTTGGAAACTTTCAATTCTATCAAACATCCTTGTTCATTGTGTCAAGTTACAGTTTGTTTGAAATAACAAAACCTGTTCACCCAAAGGAAAACTCCATGAAGTGCTATAGAAGACATCCTGTCATAGATTTTTGGTACATAACGGCTACCGTGGAAGCAACGCGGTGCTGTAGAGCACTATTCGTTTGAATGCAAAATACAATTTCACCACTAGATGGGAGAAATTCCTACACAATGTCCCTTTAAGCAATAATCAAATACTGAGCTCTTTAAAAATCCACATTTTATTGCATAATCTATATTTTGCTAACACTCAGCATTTTATGATGGATGTTAGAGCCAGACTCAGAGAACAGAGTGAATCCTCTAAGGAACTGTTAAAAAGAAAAAAAGAGAGAGTTGCTTTGAAGCCTCTTGTTTTTCTGGGAGAGAAGGAGATAAGATATCAAATGAATTCACTGTAACTTAAAAATACTCAAATTCTTATTCTTAATGTATAGGCAGAATTCAAAATTAAGCAGAACAGACTCATTAATCCACAGGAAAAAGACAGAGCACATAAAAGAGACGCATATAAACATATAACGAGTCTGCTAAAATATAGGCTAGCCTACTACACAATAGGTAGGCCTATAGATATCTATATATCATAGATCTAAATCTATATTTTATAGACAAATCTAAAAAAATAAAGACATTATTATGGTTGTGTTGTATATTATCACGTTATAATTGTTCTAACAGACGTCAGCTTTTTAGTTTTTCAAGAAGAAACTGATCATTTTGATTGCTGTTGTAAGATAATGAAACTTTCTTGAAAGATCAATACAAATGTCTGTACTTTACTGCCACCTGCTGGTAAATACGAGCGTATCCTGGTATCTTTTTGTTTAAGATTTAGCTACATTCAGTGCCCAATATCCATAAATGAAAAAAACAAAAAATTCGTTAAGAATTTACTACAGATGTAAAGATATAGCGTACTGACGTAATACACATATTAAATGCACAAGCAAGTCATCTTCTGGTAAAAATCTATGCTTGGCTACATTGTGTGTAAATAATTATTTATTTAAAACCCCATCACTAACAATCCATCATAATAGGTTTACTTTCTTAATTCAAGGCAAATTCAAATGTAATATTCTTCTGAGCAGCTTTTTCACAATGACTTGCACATTGAAACACTTTCAAATCTTATCAGGGTGAGAAAAAAAGAGCAAACAAAGCATTTGTTGCACAACAATATCAAACCTGACATGCTTCTCTGATTTAATTTTTTTTTGGTTCTGTTCATTATGGTAGAGATGTTTAGAGATGACAACTTATTAAATAGTTATGGCATTGTAGAGCAATTGTGAAGTAATGCAATAAACAATCTTTCCATTCATTCATTCAAAAATCACAGAACGAAAAACCCATTAGACCCATGATGACCTCTGGATGCAAAACAACTCACTTCATCATTTACAAGCAGTGCATGCACACAATGATTAATGCTTGACAAACCTTGTCCGGATCTATCATATCATACATACCATGGGATTGGATTGGTATGAACTCTGATCTAGTGTACAGAAGTGACCTAATACACTCGTTTACTTTTCACTGATAGCAGTGTTCTTATTATGAAGCGTTTCATGTAAATGACCAACCAAAGGAAAAACAAATAAATAACAACAATATTTCTAGGGGAGCAAAATGGAATGTTCTGTCAGATTACTGTGATTTTACTTTTATTTAACCTTATATAAATCAAGCCAGAGAGTCATTGTAAGGGATCTATTCGCCTGTGGAAATTCATCTCCATATACTATCAATTTAGTCCAATGTCAATGTTAAACGAATTCTAACAGAGCTTCAGGATATGTTGAACTCTCTAGCTGATTAGACATGATGTTTCAAAACAATAAATAAAATAAACCAAAAAATCCCAATTCAACAGATCACAGCACGGCCTGATATTGTGCCTTGGGCTACTGATTTATTTACGTGTCAATATAAAATTGGGTGCGCAGAGCAAAGCTGTTATGAACATTACAACACATAATTTGGCTTAACAGCAGATGGGATCAGCTTCTGCAGGCCTGCGCTTTGGGAACAGTTAGATTAAACAGTGGCTAAGAAACCGATTTATAATCCCACTGGCACAAACACAATAATTGGTCCAATGTAGAGGAAACTGAGGCACAGGAGGTTTGGCAAACTGTTGAATACTAAAGGTTGATCAAGAATAAAATCTATATTTTTCACACTGCCTTGACAACCTACAGTCACAATGTATGCTAAATTTAATGGTTTATATCCGTTCACATGTTTGGGGTTGGCAACATTCTTTAATGTTTTTGAAAGAAATGTTATACTCACCAAGGCAGCATTTATTTGATTTAAAAAAATACAGTAAAACAGCAATGTTTTTACAATTTAAAATAACTATTTTCTATTTGAACATATTTTAATATGTCTTTAACTCCAGTCTTCAGTGTCACATGATCCTTCAGAAATGATTCTAATATGCTGATGTGGCACTCAAGAAACTCTCTCTATATGTCAGCGAATCCGAAGGTGCAAAATCAGAGAAAAAAATGCTCTCTTTTTTTTAATACTGCTCTGTAGAGCTGTCACGGGGACGTGAGATTTCTGGGGACGTATTTCAGCGGTATCTATTAAGTAGTGGGGATTTTTCTGTGTGTTATTATAAATGTAAAAAAAAAAAGGCTTAGAACACCTGTTAGGTGTGCAACAAAATTCAATACATGTGCCTTTTACATCTCAAGTCAACTTTAAACAGCATGTTAAACAGCAAAAGCCAACGAGCAAATACTGAAAGTGCAAAAAGACTTGCATTTGTCTGCTAGTGCAATGAGCCCATCCATCGTTTTAAGTACTTTTTGTGCTTAACAGTAAAGGCCATATTGAAGACGCATCTAACACTCTATGACACTAAAAGTCAAAGAAGTTTGACAATAGCTACATATTCCTTTGCGAATAAATATCCATTTGTAAGTTTTTTTTTTTGTTCTTTTTGAAGATTAAACAACAATATCCCTTCATATTTGTGGTAACTACTGAAAACAAAATGTTTAGACTGCTCTACAAATCAATCATCCACATGATTATATGAGTGTTTTGGAAGCTGCATATCATTTTAATGTAGATGCGTAAACGATTGTGGTGTATGGTTTCGGTTTTGATGCATCTTTCTGGGTAGCTCCACCCACAGAGCAATCTCACTGGACTCAAATTTAGCTTCAAATAGTATATTAAACATCAAACGTGTTCTGATTGGCTGTGATCTTTGTTGTTTCAGGCAGTGCTTCCATTAGGACGTGTTGAACTGATTGTTCCTCCTTTGTCTGGCAGTAGTGATTCCTTCACTCACCTAATATGCTTCCCTGAGACAGGAAGAGATATTATGGCTTCATGCCAGTTCTTTTGATAAAGTCTGTGGTCCTCTGATTAGTGCAGATCTCTAGTCAGTCCTCTCTGGCATTTTATCTTGCCAAACGCTGACGATTTCAACAGAAGAGACTCAATATCACAGTATCACACAGTGAAGCTTGTGAGAACTCATGGCTCTGTCTCCACGCCACTTTGTCCTTTTCTTGTTTTTCAGAATATGCTCTGGAACTTGCTGTCTAAAAAGGCAAAGCATGAATGAAAGGGAAATTTTAATATAAAATCTCTGAAACTTTTAACTGCAACTATAATGCCCCAAAATACTGTCTGGGTAGGCAGAAATAGATAACGTTTTTATCTTTTACTGTACATCATTATGAGAAGACAAACCCCTGAAAAATGTGAAATTATGAGTTTTATTCACCTGATAACTCTGACTAGTTCATGAAAAGCTCTTTCCACATTCATTGGGGGATCCTTGGCACTTGTTTCAATGTAAGTAATCTAAAGAAATAGTTTAGCAATAGTTTAGTTAATGCAATACACACTTGTGAGATAAACACTTGTGTGACCATAAATTTGATATTTTTTTCTTTAAGATTTTTGATAAACTGTTAATTATGAATACAATATCAGAATAATTACAAAAAGACAGTACTGTTTAAAAATTTGGAGTCAGTAAGATTAGATTTTTTCCAAAGAAATCAAAACCTTAACTCAGCAAGAATGCTATAATTGATCAAGTGACAGTAGTAACAAAATGTTTGCATATAAATAAATGCTGTTCTTTTAAACTTTCTATTCATCCTGGAAAATGAATAAATAACTAAATAAATATAAATACACATAATATTATACATAATATATATTAAGCAGCACAACGTTTTTCAACATAGCACCAAATCAACATATTAGAATGATTTCTGAAGGATCACGTGACACTGAAGACTGAAGAAATGATGGTGAAAATTCAGCATTGCCATCATCACAGGAATAAAATGACATGTAAAAAAATACAAACATATAAAATAGTTATAGTGTAGTTATAGTAGATAATAGGTTTAAATTGTAATAATATTTTACATTATTAATATATTATTATCTCACTGTAATCAAATTTTAATCAAATAAATGCAGTCTAGGCGAGCATAAAGAGACTTCTTTTGAAAATATGAAGAAATCTTACTGACCCCAAAGTTTTGAAGGGTACATCTACAGTGTTTATGCATGGGGCTGCATGCTCCAAAAGTGACATTAAAAAGCACCATAAAATTAGTAGTTAAGAAATTTGAGTGTTATACACTGAAAATTCTCCCATCTTCTACAGAAGAAAGTCATACAGGTTTGAAATGGGGTGAGTATATTATGACAGAATTTTCATTTTTGGGTGAACTAACCCTTTAACCACTGTCAGTCAACACAAACACACACACACACAGGCACACACACTGAAAATTGTCATTCTCACATAAAGTAGTGCTTTGATATCTGACGGACTCACGTTGTGTTTGGCGGCCATCTCGCAGCCCTGTTCATTTGTCACTTTCCTCAGATGCACCAGGTCCACTTTGTTAGCCACCAAAACCATGGGGAAAGACTCTCTGGTGCAGACACGAAAGAAACTTTACTTAGAATTTTTTTGTTAGGAGAAGTCTAGTCAAATATGTGTAGTGGTCTTGAGTTTTGTATGAAGTAAACATGATCTCTGACCGGTCTTTCACTCGAAGGATGAGCTGGTGAAACCGGTCGACATGTTCAAAGCTGGCCTTGTCTGTCACTGAGAACACAATGAGGAATCCGTCACCAGTCCTCATGTACTGCTCACGCATGGCACTAAATTCCTCTTGACCAGCTGTGTCTAAAACTGCAAGGAGCAAAGGTAAACATAATAGGTGTAAAATATTATCTGGAAAATGTTTTCAAAATGTCTCTCTCTCTGTATGCAAGTATGTATGTATGTGCATATATAAAGTGTATATATATATTCAGTTATATGTATTCAATGTATATATTCAGTGTATATATATTCAATTCAACTCTCATTGCAAATCAGATTTATTGGCAAAATGTAGACTTTCAGCTGTTTGCAATGAACAAATCAAACAAAAGTAATTGAAATAGCTCAACACAACAAATGTTTCAAGTGGTTTCCCCAAATTTAACTGAAAATGCAATTTTCATGACTGAAAATTCTGAAATTTCAAAATTATTCAACCCCTGAATAGAATCCCTCAAAACAGCACAAATCTGCAAAAAAAGTTGTTGTCTCAAGCACACCTGATGCAACTAATCAAGGGCTTCATTAGTTGCACCAGGTGTGCTTGAGCTAGAACAAACGAATTATCTGAACTGGCTAGGTTTGTTGAGTGTCACATTTGACTTTAAGTTAGAAATACTGTATGGCTAAGTCAAAAGAATGGTCCAAAAAGTTAAGTGAAGATTTCATCGCCCTTCACAAACAAGGAACAGGATACAAAAAGATAGCAAAGGCAATAAATGTTCCTAAAGACACAGTTGGAAGTATAGTTTGCAAGTTCAAAGTTAAAGGAACAGTGGTTACACTATAAAGGCAGCTATTAGCAGCTGCAACTAGGGCTGCACGATTAATCGCAATTTCCATGTAATCGCACTTAAACCAATTAGGCTCATTGCGAAAGCACTGCGAGTTTGAGTCACTTATAACGTGCATTTGAAAAAGCAACACGCATCAAACATCTTTCCAAACATGAAAAGCATTTATGAACTTCTTGTCCAACAAAATACAACATTTCATAACATGCTTTTCCTCCAAACTCACTTCATAACTACAGTTGAGCATCCTTCTGTGAAATGACGTGGCTTCTTATACAAAATAAGGCAGTCAAGTGTTTATAAGTCATGTTTAATCGATCAAAGTGTTTCAATCTTCTGTTTATTCAGCTACACGATTTCCTGGAATGATGCGCGTTATTGTACTTCTGCGGCGGGGCATATTTGGCGTGTCTGCGTGAGAGCGCCCTCTGGCTTTCAGATGGAGCAGCATTTACTGGCTTCTAGCATTACCATTAACGGAGAGATAGTTGAAAGGGTAGACTAGAGTATTTCAAATATCTCGGCATTACTTTGGATCAAAATATCAACTTCAACCAGCATGCTCTAGGGGTTTACAAGTGCTGTCAACAAAGACTGACAGCTATTCGTAAACTTAGACACTTGTCTGTTCAGCCACGTCTGCTTCTTCTTTTGTATTACAGTATTATTGAGCCACACCTTACTTATGGTGCCATCTGTTTTTTTTTTTCATATGCTAACAGTTACCAACAAGAACAAATTCTTAAAGATAACTTATTTAGCAAGTAAAATTATTGGTATCCCTACCCCTAATTTATCGGATAGTGTCTCGACATTCATGTTGCGAAAGGCACAACAAATCTTAAACGACTCAGACCACCCTAAACCATATTTACAAATATTGTATCTCCCTGCCTTCTGGCCGTAGGTATAGGTTAACAATGTGTAGAAAGGCCAGGTATAGTTAGATTGATCCCAAGCATACCTCAAATTCCTCCAAGGCTTGGTTGCAGAAGAAGTCCTGGAAGATTCTACAGTGGCCATCACAGTCAACTGACTTGAACCCCATAGAAAATCTCTGGTGGGATTTGAAGAAGGCGGTTGCAGCACACAAACCACAGAATATTAATGAACTGGAGGTCATTGCTCATGAGGAATGGGCTAAGATTCCTCAGAAACGCTGCCAGAAGCTGGTGTCTGGTTATACATCTCGCTTGCAGCAGGTCATAACAGCAATAGGGTGTTCTACTAAGTACTAAAGATGCTTGCCATGAAGGGTTTTAATGATTTTAAAACTGCAAAAGTCATTAAAAGTTGCATTTTCAGTTGAATTTGGGGAAACCACTATTTCAATTACTTTTGTTTGATTTGTTCATTGCAAACAGCTGAAAGTCTGTAAATGTTGTCAATAAACCTGGTTTGCAATGGGGGTTTAATCATTTTGATTGCAACAGTATATACATATACACATACACACATAGTATATTAAGTTTTTTTTTTAATATTTTTGAAAGTAGTCTATTAATCTCACCAAAGCTGCATTTGATCAAAAATACAGTAAAAACAGTAATACTGTGAAATATATTATTACAATTTAATTAACTTTGTAATTAAATTGTTATATTAACAATTTAATATAAATATATTACTATTGTGTAATATATTTTAAAATGTAATTAATTTCTGTAATGGCAAAGCTGAATTTACCATTACTTTAGTCTTCAGTGTCATATAATCCTTCAGAAAGCATTCTAATATCATTTCTTATTATTATCAATGTTGAAAACAATTGTAGCTGCTTTATTTTTTTATTTTTTTATAATACACTGCCATTCAAAAGTTTGGGGTAACTATTATTTAAAAAAAAAAAAGAAAGAAAAAAAGATAAATTAATATTTTAAATGAAATACATTTATGAAATTAATAAATATGACCAAAAAAGTAAACAATCCTGAAAAAAAAAGTTTCTATCTTCTATCTATCTACTATTCTCTACATTTTTTTTCTACCCAGTCTCAAATACCCAGTATTTTTTACAAAGCAGAATGTTAAATTCAGTACATTTGACCTTTTTGTATTATTTTATCTAAACTAATGACCATAACTGACCAACTTCACTCAGTTAGAAATAATTTAAAATGGCAAGCAGCTGAAGCTAGTTTTAGCTGGATTTTCCATTAGGCATCACTTTTGTTTTGTCGTAATGAGGCTAAAAGCTTGATATACGGTAGGCCTACTGATAAGGCTGCAAAAACGCATAACAATATGAGAGCACTAAAAGCATGAAAAAAACACTACAGATAATAATGAGGTATTGGCACATACCATCCAAAATAGCCCACTGGCTATCGATCTCTGTGTGTTTCAAGTAGGAGTCTTCAATAGTAGGATCGTAATCTGGCACAAAAATCTTTTGGAAAAACTGGATGGTAAGAGCACTTTTTCCTACACCTCCATCTCCAACAACCACCAATTTGTACGTCGGGAGGTTGTCGCTAGGGACCGCGCTGGTTGCCATGATAACAGCTACACCTGAGGAGATGAGAGGAGAATCTGAATCTGATCCTGGAACATGATTTAGGCCCAAGCATTGAGGACAGTTATGAGCACCTCTTGTGTTTTATGTGAAATAAAGAAGCTCAAAGTATGGATAAGTTCAAATGAGGTTTTGTGTGGTTTGGGAACAGTTCTGCAGAGAGCTAATTTAGGATAGAGGGATATGGTCTAGACGCAGACATTGTGCTTCTTTATAATTGCTGTTATTTTCTGCACAACACAAGCCTTGAATCTTCAAAGCCCAAGTCTATATTTTTTTTTGTTTACGGTAAAAAAAAGAAAAGAAAAAAGAATTAGGCTACACTCTATTAAAGCTCCATGAACTTTATATGTCAGGATGAGAAAAATGTCAAAATGTTGATGATATTCATATATTATTCATAAAATATCAGATCTATCCCTGTCTTTAAATACAAAAAGTATCCTTAATCCTATAGACCAAAAAATAAATATACAAAATGTACCAAAAAGTACAAATGCACCACATATGCACATATATTTCTATACTGATCTCATAGTGAAACTCGAAAAATTTGAATATTCTGCAAAAGTTATCATTTTGATGATTATGGCTTACAGCTTATTCAAAATCTCAGAAAATTAGAATATTACTGAAATCAATTAAAAAAAAGGATTTTAAATATAGAAATGTCAGCACTATGAAAAGTACAATCATGCATATGTATATACTTATATAATAAATATATTAGTTGCACCTTTTAATTTGAATTACTGAAATACATGAAATTTTGCACGATATTCAAATTTTTCGAAATATATATATATATTTATATATAAGCTATAAATAAATAACCTACAAGCACTATATTTTATTTTATGGCAATCAAAAATAAATACATAATTATTTTACTAATCAATATCCAACAAATAACAAGAAAACAAGGACTGGCTGTGCTGTGTAAAACTATGAGAACGATTCTTAAGCAAGTTCCCCAATGTTATTATGTACAGAGTTATAGTGAAATAGCAATTTGTACCTACAGGTTGTATGATAATAAATAATAATAAAATAAGTAAAAACACATTTTCTTACCTAAAAAGACAACTAGCAGAAATAAGAGGAGCTCAGCTAGGTTAATGAAGAAGTGTTTGCCTGGCCCGTGAGCAGGGCACTGTGGACTATTCAGGAGGAAAAGTCTGTCAGTGAGTGACGGCCTCCCCTTCCTGCGGTCCACAATGTGAGGAAGGAGTAAACTTCCTTCCTAATTCCAGCAGGCCAGGATATTTGAGTGATCTCTCTTTCACACGGAAGCTATGAGACACCTCTCGATCAGACACACCCATGAGAGAGACCCCAAACTGACCTCTTAAGATGACAAGCTAACATGTATTGTAGGTGTAGGCATCATACACATTTGTCCAAAAAATGAAAATTGTGATTTACTCCATCGTGTAGCCTATTCCATATGACTTTTTCCTTGAGTGAAAAGTCTTTTTCAGTGTTTCAGATTTTCTTCCTCAGGAAGTCAATTCAAAGTGGTTGATAAAGTGCAATGATAAAGGGTCACTGCGAGTTTTAACTTTCCTTAATAAAGAAATTGAAATAATCACAGTTATGCTAAGTTTAAATAATTATATAGTTATAAACAGTGATATTATGTATGATATATGGATAGCTTAACACTTACTTTTATATTCATATTTGCTTTTTTTTTTTTTTTTTTTTTTTTACCTTATAGACTTCTTCACATTCAGAGAAATGGTTAAAAAGTAAAAAATTATGATAGGCCAATAAAAAAAGGAAAATTACATAAACTGACGAGATTATGATAAATTTACAAAAAACAAACAAACATAATTATGACATTAAAATTCTACTTTTCGTCATTATAACTTTACCTATAATTAATCTCATAATTAGAATTTCAAACTCATAATTAGGATTTGCTACAGGATTACTTTTAATAGCATAATTATGACTCACTATGCCAATTTTTACCTTTTATTTAATAATTCCGACTTTTTATATCATTATCACAGTTGTATCTCATAATTATGGCTTTTCAATTTCTAATTATTATTTACCAAAGCATGATTTTTTTTTATTATGTGATTGAAATCTGTACACATGACCATTTCATGCTATGTACAGTAACTTCCCTAATATGATTACAAATCATATATTTTCTAAATGTATCATTATATCACTTCCACCAGATGTAAAGCAATTTTTTTAGTTTTAGCTTTAATAGTCTATTACTCAGATGTTTTTTCCCCCATGCGCCCTTTCATCAGAGATGACGTCACTTTAAACGCGGCGTGATGACGTTTCTTGTTAGATCAGTCCCAATATTCATTTTTCAGAGTTTATTCAGTCTCATTTACTAAACATCTTTGATGACTATAAACAATGACAAGCAGTTTATACCCGAGGGGTGTAAACTGACAAACGTTTATGTCTGAAATTAAACATATGAGTGTGATTCCTCTGACAATGATCATCAAAAACCATCATCAAACTCTGGCAGGCAGGAAACTTACCAGTGCCGTGTTGGTTAATTTACCAAGTGTGCAAATATCCAGACTCCTCCTCGACATCCCTGTATATTTAAGTTCAGAATAATCAACGGGATCTTAGTGAAGACAGGGCCTGCTGTTCAGATTAAATGAAATATTAAAACATTTACCCCGCCCTTATGAAATTACGGAGTAACAAACTTCACATCGCAACTGCTGATGCTATAAATAGCATGGTTTCGATGGGTGGATGCGTTTCTTTTGCCACTCTTATAGAGCAGTCATTGTTTTGTTTGGCTAGCAGCATTATACATCTGATACAAACAACCGCGAATATATACCCAGATCTTTTCCGAAAACGCCGTCTTCTTCAAAACATGTACATCGTCGAATAAACGGAAGACTTTTTCTTCCCCACACACGCAAATGGACTGTTCCTCTGTGGGAAGCCTCATCACCACTTTTAAAGCGGCAGATAAATATATATTATTACAGTACAATTTATAAAATACATGAGATACATGAGATACTTTTCAATGGACATTAAATATACCTTTATCTACGGTTTCTCTATTTATCTTAAAAATACAACGCTTGACAGATAATTGTAACTTTTAAAATAATGTTTTTTAAAGAAGAAAAGTGTAGGCGTTGTCAAATTCTGTCACAACTGGATGAGGTTGAACAACAGAAAAAGTTGCGCTTACATCCGTGTGAAATTAATATGTAATTTAATTCATATGTTGTGAACGCGTGCTCATAAGTTAGATCAAGTTCAATAGGCCTACATAAGACAAGAAAATGTCCTAAGCTTGTAACGTTAACTCCTTAATTGGGACATGCTTTGTATTATTGGATATCCCATATTCATACATGACACGCGTAGACAACGCCGATAGCCACTAATTTATAAATACAAAATAAAGAGTTCAAATTATTTATATATGTACCTCCACGTCCATTTTAGTAATACAAATATATGCACTCTTATTTCTTCAAATCCTTATTCCTATGGAGTCCGCAAATCGTCCGTGGTGTCGTAAAAGTGTCGTAAAGGTGTGTTTCCATAACACTCAACGTGATGTCCTTGTGAGAATGAAAACAAAGTAGCAAGTAAGAGAATACGAAATGTTTCATGCTCTTTAATGGACAATTTTTTTCCAAAGACTTTACAGAAACCTTGTTAGAAAATGTATGCATTCGAAAAATATAAAAACGTTGGGAAAATAAGCTGCTTGCGACGATAGCCTACATTGAATGTGCAATATTTATGTAGCCTGCATGGTATGTTAATAAGCTTGCGACGATAGCCTACATTGAATGTGCAATATTTATGTAGCCTGCATGGTATGTTAATAAGATTGGATATCATTGCTATTAAATGCTAAGATTAGGCCTATGTCTTTTATGATTAATACATGTTGTCTTTTTTTCTTGACAGTTTGGCCAGGTGAGCAAGAGAAGATGGCTTCGCGATTTCTGAGATTCTCTGTGTTTATTCAGAAGTATCGGACACCACTGCTCCTTGTCGGATGTGGCGGGGTCTTCTCTGCCAACATTTTTTATCATGTTTTCCCAGATCACACATACAGAAAAGTGTACCAGGCCTGGCACAAAGGAGAACCTGCCAGCCTGTCAGAAAAGCTTGAGAACGTCTTTCAGGAGGTGCTGAAAGATTCTGCTGTGAGCTCCCCTAAAACCTTTAGTGCATTTGCCTCTTTCGGCTTTCATCCGGTAGGGGCTGGTGTTCCATGGCTTCCCTCTGGAGCACAGATCGGCCTCCCAGCCAACTTCAACAGCACCACTGAGGAGCCAGCGGGAATCACCAATCGCACTATTCTCATCAATGGCAAAGAGCTGGAGTGGGACAGCGACTTGGGCATTGCTCTCAAAAACTCCCTGGTGTTCTCTCCAGAGGCGCAGAAGTTTGCTATAGCCCGAGAAGTAGCCCGACTGGGGGCTGGGGGTCCTGTATTGCACGCTGCAGTGGCTCCAGCATGTCTGGCCGGAGCTTGTATATATAGCGTAGCCCTCAAACAGATCTTTGGGCTTCAGGCTGGGTCCATCATCTTCAGGGTCGGTGTTAATGTGGTTGCACTGGGTTTAGGAGTCGTGTCGTATATCATGACTTCTGATGCTCTGAGCCAGTGGTTAGACTACAGTTCGGACCACCGTGCGGCATGTCTGTCTAGCGATTATGCAAAGGGTGGCTTAGAGTTCTATGAGAAAATCTTGACACGGAACAAGACCCTGCGCTCTCTGATGGGCCCTAAAGGGAAAGAGATGTACGCCCCCAGTGGAAACTTGTTTCCTGGACACCTGCTGCAACTCAGACATGCAACTTACACATCTAGACGGGATGGGATTTTAAACGTTTTGAAAAATGAGAAAGTATGAGCTGCCCTAATATATTTAAAATCATGTATGTTAATGATTAGCTCTTGGATTTTAACATGTGAAAATCATACTGTTTTTGTAAATTAGATAGTATATGTACAATGTACAACACCCCTGGATACCATTGTCTTCTCTTTCACATGAATAAACAAACTTATGTTTATGATGTTGTTGTTAACATCTGTCAAAGTTTCATTTTTCTTATTAGTTTAAAGTATCAGTAAGAGACACTAGGCTACTGGTTGTATTATGTATACAATATGCCATATATATTTTTCTAAGTCATCACACAATGACATATGACACTAAGATTATTACAAAATTCCTATTCTTCCTTTTAGTACTGTGTTTTAAATATAAATGATCATGGAACATAGTATAGTTTTGGTCACATTTTAAAAAAATGTTTGCTACTGGCACATGCCTAGTGCCTATATAAAAACCTTAGTATGAGAGACAGTCAGCCGAAGGATGGATGCCAAAAGATGTTTGAGAAGCAATCTTGCCGAAGCACACATTGGGTGTGGACATTCCCCAGTGTTTGCATTCTAGATCACTTATTCTGTAATGACATTTCCAGTAGGTTTGGCTTTCTGCAGTGTCAGACTTTTTGGTGGCTCTCTGAACAGTATGTTTTTACTGTAATTTGTTCTCTCTAGATAATAATATCTCATTTCAAACTAAAATCATACTTTTTATTTCTATACAATTTAGTCTTTAAACTTTTGCTATAGTGTTACATATTCAGCTTACTGTGAAGTTTTAGATATATATTTAAAGAAATTATATCTAAAACATTTTTTATTATTGATATCTGAAAACAGTGCAAATAATAGTATATTAAACACTATTAATAACATTATAAAAAAAGTAGTGCTGGGCAATCATTAATCGCATCCAAAATAAACGTTTGTGTTTACTGTGTATGATATTTTGTATATATAAATATAAATGTGTTATTTATTTATAAGATATTATAAATATTTATAAATATATATAAAGCATATACATGCAAATATTTATGTTTATATATATATATATATATATATATATATATGACCAGCACTAAAAAAAGGGCTACACTTTGTTTTAAGGTGTCTTTGTTTCACTGTGATTATACATTTAAGCATTGAGTTATATTTAGTAACTACAAGTACTTACTATAGGGTTAGATTAGGATTTGGTTTAGTTTAGGGTTAGTAACATGTAATTGTGCATAATTTATAGTTTGCTTCATTTAGATGATTAACTACATGCAAAGTATGTAACAGTTACACTGTAAAATAAAGTGGTACAAAAAACACAAGAGACTCAAAAGTTTTAACAGGATCAAATCCGTACACGCAAAGACGGAACTAGGAGCTGTAGCGCGATTTGGCCACATGATGCCACTATTGTCCATACAAACTATTTGTGCCTCGAATATGTTCTTGGATGCCAAAAGAATCGTTGTACTAGACTTTTGTGAAGAGATGTTAGTGTGTCCACAATCAATGTTTGTTCCACTATATCTGGATAAAACAAGCCTGTGGATAAAAACAAGCTCTACCTATCTGTCTGTCTTTCTAAATGGAAATTCCCTTCCTCTCCAGGGTGTGATTCCACCCCCGACCGCTAGTGGCGCTGCGGAGAGATGTCGCGCCATGTTACACTGTAACACTCGGTACTGCTTGCTGCTTCTGCGGCTCCTACAATGTAACAGCGCCGTGAACGGAGACACAACAGGAAAAAAGTCAGCGATCCTGATGAGCCGACCTCCGGAGTGGGAAATGCGTTTTTATTCTCCTGCGAGATCCCTTCCTCCGCCCTAGTGGTCCGTTGACTGGATTGCAAAGTGTCGTCGCTGACTGGCTTTACAGGATTGAGTTTATGTGGATTATTGGAAGCGGAGACTCGTTGAGTTGAGTGTGTGCTGGGCTGGAGTGGGTCAGTATGAGGCTGCTGCTACTGCTGCTCTGAGCGGGCTCTCCGCTCCTCTGCCTTGGGTCTCGAACGAAATCACATTTACTTATAAAACTGGACACCCCTGGAGCAGTTTATGACGGTAAGAATCGGAATGTCACTTTGATTATGTTACTGGGTAATTTCCTTACTAAAATGCTGCCTGCTTTCCTGTGTAGAAAAAAAACTAAACACATTTCTTGGTATTTCTTGTAGCCTATCATAGCTACGTTAAATCTTTTATAAAAGAAAATAATTACATACAAGGAATACTTATTTAGCGTTTTATTTGTAAATGCTAGAAGGTTCAGCTGTTCAAGTAGCTTTTTCTTTAGCTGAAGACATTAAAAGCAGATTGGATTTTGTTGGAGCTTGTGGTGCTCAGATGGGAGATGATCATAAATTCTATTTGAGAGGATTATCCTTCTTTAACTTCTCTCATTAAGAGCCAATTAAGAGTGATTTCGAAGTCAAAGATGTGTTTGTGTGGTCGCACTTTTTATTTATTTATTTTTTATCAGAGTTATTTTATATGTCTACATGTCAATGACGTCATCGTTTTTGACAGTGTTTATGACTAGGCGCATGTGACTCGATCATGACGACGTCATATGGACAGGTGAAAACCAGTTGTTCAGAATTCTTCCCTCATTAAGGCATGAGTAGGTGTGTGTGTGTGTGTTTATATATTGTCAGGGTGATTGGGACATTGAGATGATTTGGAAAAATGTGTCCCAATCAACCTATGTGTGTGTATATATATATACATTACATACATATACATACAAGATCTTCTTGACCAAAAATGAATGCTCCTCTTGAATGAAATAAATGTGATGCTATGGTCATGATGTTTCATGGTCAAGATCTTGTATTGACAATAAAAGAGTCCAGCACTCTGTAAAGTCTCTAGGCTACTCCAGCATATCACAAAGACTTTCAAGGAATTTTAAGGTCTGGACTCAGAGGTGCCAATTCATGTGTGAAAATTATTATTCATGCTCCAATCGTTCTTTCACAATTTGAGCCTGATGAATCTTGACATTGTCATCATGGAATATGGCCATGATTTGTCTTCCTACATGGTTGTTTAATAAATGAAAAGCTACACACTCCATCGATTAGGGTTAGAAGAACTGTTGCCAAACATATATGCTAGAAACATAATAACCACTGCAATAATGATCCAATCATAGAGTCTTAAGCATTTGCCTATTTAAATCCAAACAGCAACTTTGTTTTGTTGGCCGGGCAGTGTGTGTGGCATGCATGTGTGTATACAAAAAAGCACATACACTTCTGTGTAAAAAAGAAGGGCCAAGGCTAAAATGCACTAAGCTATTAATTGTCTTAACCACAAATTGTTGGTCAGGAAATTAGCAAAATTAAAGCAAATGCACTACTTAAAAATCCATTGCTGTCTCAGAAAAACATCAAAGACAGAATTAAGTTTTTGGCAGAATTTGGGAAGTTAGTGATGAATCACAATGAAACACGAGTTGCATGGTGAGGCTCCAGAGCGGTGTCTTCGAACGTCTGGTTAGAATATAATAATAAATGCATCTCTCCCACAGTGAAGCATGGAGGAAGAGACTGTCATTGTGTGGGGAGCCTGTTTAGCTGCTATAGTATTGGTGAGCTGCTTCACTGTGAAAACTCATTTAAAGCTTTGGAGTACAGGAGAAAATTGTAGAATGGCTTGCTTTCAAAGAAAAATTTGATTCCCAAATTGTAAAGACAACCAAGAAGTGGCTTGAGAAGTCCATCAGGCTCATGGTTTGGTCTGTTCAGAGTCAAAATTTGTACCATAGTGAATATTTGGTCTCACATTAAACTCAAACGACCTGGGAGACCAAAACCATTAGAAGACCACTAAATAATATTTTTGGCTTGGCCCATTACTCCAATTTTTTTGCCCAGGAGTGTATATATATATGCGATGTATCACACACATTTACAATTTTTTGTCTTTTATGCTCACCAAGGCTGCATTTATTTGATTGAAAATACAGTAAAACCAGTAAAATTGTGAAATATTGTTTAAATCTTAAAAAAAACAAAAACGTTTTCTATTTAAAATGTAGTTTATTCCTGTGATGGCAAGCTGAATTTTCAGCATCATTACTCTGTTGTTCAGTGTCACATGATCCCTCAGAAACCTTTCTAATATGCTGATTTGGCGCTCAAGAAACATTTCTTCTAATTATTAATGTTGAAACCGGTTGTGCTAATTTTTTTTTTGTGAGTAAACCGTGAAACATTTTCGGATTCTTTGATGAATATAAAGTAAAAAAGGTAACACTTTAAATGTGACAGTTACACTTTACTTCATGTACTTACTAGTAATAACAGTAAAATATTCATAAATAAAAGTAACTAACCCTAAACCAAACCCTAAGATTAACTATATAGTAAGTAATTAACATTACTCAGTACTTATTTGACTAAGTACAATGCAACTACATCACCTTAAAATAAAGCGTAACCAAAAAGAATTGCATTAGTTTGAAATAGAAATATTTTGTAACTAAGTCACTTTTCTGTCACTTGTGATCAATTCAAGGCATCCTTTCTGAATAAAAGTGTTAATTTCTGTAAAAAACGAACAAAAAGATACTACCCCCATATGCAAAAGAGAATAGAAATATCTTCATGAATGG
This sequence comes from Semotilus atromaculatus, assembly GCA_031834385.1. Lineage (NCBI taxonomy): Eukaryota > Metazoa > Chordata > Actinopteri > Cypriniformes > Leuciscidae > Semotilus > Semotilus atromaculatus. Next base: position 28,841,705 of record JAULUF010000055.1, on the reverse strand, counting down.
TCATGAACATTACATCGTGTTGGGCTGAGTGGATGTTGTGCAGGAGCAGTCCGGATGGTTTGAGGGTGTCAGCTGTGAGGGGTGTGAGGGCTGCAGCAAGGGCCCTGCCAGTCATTTCTCTGCACCTGAGCCAAGGCCATGGGGAGCTGAATTTAGGAGTTTTGAAGAGGGGGTAACAGGAGGCAGGTGTTCAGACTGTTGGAACTGGCAGCACCTGCCCATCTCAGTATTGGAAACCACATTGCCTGACCAGGCACATTGCAGTGTAAATTCTGACCTCCTGAGACCAACCCATGGCCAAGTTATGCACCTTATTATGGAGATGTTTCATGGGATCTTAACACCATGTACTCTCTCAGACTGAGCTGATATTTTTCAAGCTAAAGGGTCTTCCTTTTCACTGTTCTCTTGTTGCATTAATCACTGGGCTTCCTCATGGGAGTAGCATTTATTTAAATTTAGGTAATATTACCAGTGAACTGAACAGTTCTGCCATTTTAATAGAAATAGTTAATTGAAGAAGATGTTTTATTTATATAGTGCCTTTCCGTAGCTCAAGGTTGCTTTACATTGTGAATTACAAACATTTACATACACACAAATTACAGTCACGTACATACAGTCACATTAAATTAAATACATGTTGAATAGATATGTTTTTAACTGAGTCTTGAATGTAGCCACATATGAAATATTTCGAAGAGTAGGAGGTAGTGCATTCCATAATTTTGGAGCATAAACACAAGTATTGATGAATGTTCATGCTTGAAAATATGTTTTAAATATTTTCAAGCATGACCTGTTCAGTTCACTGGTAGTTCCTTCAAATCGTTATGAAATATAAGCATTGTTATACAAGCTGTAGAAGTGTGTTATAATTTTATATTTTGACCCATTTGATTTTAGTGTAAACATTTTTTTTTTCGACTAACGAGCGTGGCTGCACACTACCTTTTAAAGTTTATTTCTTTTTTAATTTATTATGTACTGTATTACTGTGATGGCAAAGCTGAGTTTTCAGCATCTGTGTCACATGATCCTTCAGAAATCTTTTTTGATTGAAAACAGTTGTGCAATTCTTTTGTGGAAACTGATTTTTTTTCAGGATTATTTGATGAATAGAAATCAGTATTTCTTTACTATCTGTCTATATCTATCTATCTATCCATCTATCTATCTAGCTATCTATCTATAACTAAACATATATTGGACCCTCTGTATTTTTAATGACCGAGGCCCTATTTACAACTGGTATTAAAATGTGTTTTATTTACTTTACACTAAAAAAAAAATATCTTATTGGACATACTCAATTTAATTGAGGGCAGGATTTCCATCCAATAAATATGTGTAGCCCCAACTCAAAATTCTTGCAATGAAATGTAATTGAGTTGGTACAACTTAATTTTGAAATACACATTCTCTACAGTCAGGTAAATTCTTTACTTCAAAAAGTCAAACAAACTAATACTTAGTTTGAGAAAATGTGTCTGAGTCTGAGCTTGTCTTTGCACATGCGCAAATGGCACGCTCCGAAGCCAAATTCATTTGAGTTAATCAAATTAAAATAAATCTCATTGATGACACTATTGATGCATTTTACGTGAGACTTATTAAATATACGTATTATTCCTAATTAGATCAATTTAAATAAAGTGAACACAATTTAAATGTCATACCTAAGAAGGGTTTGAATCATTTTTTTTAGTCTTTTCTTTAGCGTTCTAGCTTTAAGTGAAGAAGTCTTTACTGTCAATTTTGATAAAAGTGTTACTATTTCTTATTGAATCAAAGTATTATTATTTTTTAATAAAACAACAAATAACTTGACCTAGATTCTAGTGAGAATGTGAGTCTGATACTGCGCATTGGGCTGTGATTATGGGGCGTGTTTCAACCGAACCAGGAAAAAAAATGGCTCTGCATTCAATTGGATAGACCGAATCCCGTAGGAAGGAAGGCAAAAACATCTTTCCGATTGACAAATGCCTTGATCGTGGTTCTCTGTTACTCTTTTAAAATTAATGCGCTGTCTAGATCTTCTATAACAGACGGACACGACGGCTGAATCTACTCATCTAAATTCTCCAACGGAGAATTTGTTCGGGAATACTTGCATCACAACGGATCAAGTCCAGACCGAACTTCCTGACCTCAAATGTTGTGGGCGGGGTTAAGTTCGTCTGGCATCCAGGCTAAACTTGTCCAGCTTATTGACCACAAACTTTTAAGCGATGGTGTACTCTCCAAGATGAGATGACACAAGGCTGATTGTAACTGTAACTGCGAGAGACTGTAACAGGCTTCTTTTCACCACCAACTTGAGAATTTCATTGTCTGACTCTCTTGATAATATTTGAAGCGCTGTTGTTCTTTGTCAAAACTATTATAAGGTTTGGTCTCCTACTTAGTTACTTAGAGCAAATCTTAAGAGAGCTTTGAATGGACCAATGTTTAGAGCACCTCCACGTACGCCAGGGGTCAAAGTGACTGAAAATATTTAGGTAGCAATACACCCATCAGATTTAACTGGACAATCAGGATTACTAATTACCATTAGTTCATTTAAACACTGCACCTTCTACTGCCAGGTCAAATATATTAATCTCAGATCTGATTCATAAAGAGATGAGCCTGCAGGAAATACAGGCTTGTTTTGACAGATTTTCTCTGCTTGTTCTTTCCAATGAAAACTTCCTGTCAGAGATGGTAGGAGATGAATGACTGGCCTCGGTATCATGAATAGAGAGTGTTCTGTCAGCGGTGTTGCGGTGACTGCTCATGTGGCACTCAAACGGATCACCAGCCACACATCGCATGCGTTTCAGCAGATTTAACAGAAGCAAATCACAGCTGTGTGTACAGCCCATCTGTCGCAGACTCAAAGGTGTTTTACAAGGGTAACGGTTGTTGTGAGCATTGTGTTGCATTGTGTTTTGTGAGGGAGGATTTATTCAATAATTTCCATTTCCCAGTTTTCCTGATGAAATGGCATATTCTTTCAAATCCACATCATAGATTTTGTTAATTATAAATCTCAGTGTTGCTTCCTCATGCTGTCACTAAACACGCCACATTTTTATGGTAAGTGCTTCAAAATTGAAAGGAAAAGCTATCAAGAGCTTCCTTTTTTTTTGTATCACGTGTGGACAGGAAATACCATTTCTTATTTTGAAACTAATTTGACATTTACACTAATTACCATTTAAATGTTTGGGGTAAGTAAGAATTTGTTTTTGAAAGAAATTAATGCTTTCATTCAGCAAGGGTGCATTAAATTGTCCAAAAGTGACAGTAAATGAATAGTTACAAAATAATTGTTCTTTTGATCTTTCTATGTATCAAAAAATCCTGAAAAAAGCAAGCAACACAAGTTAAAAAAAAAACTAAAAACATTGATACTGCTAAGAATTGTTTCTTGAGCACAAAATCAACATTAAAATGGTTTCTGAAGGATAATGCGACTGAAGACTGATGCTGAAAATCCTTTCAAAAACATAATACAATCTGTGCAATTGATGAATAGACTTTTTTATTCATTTTAACTTTTTACAATGTCTCATTTGTTAACATACTTAAACTAGCAGTGAGCAGTATATATTTTTTAACAGTATTTATTAACTTAAATAAAAATGTTCATATTCATGTTAGTTAACAGATTGTTTCATTTTAATAATGTTTTAGTAAATGTTGAGATTTAACATTAATTTAATACTGTAGGTAACTAATTGTTAACAAACAGAACATTCTTTTAAAGTGTTACCAAAAAATATTAGTTAAGTTGAACTTGACCTTAAAACATCCAAAACAGAATAAGTATTAGTGTTATTAAAATGTCCCTTCTCCCCCAGAAGATACAATTTATGATAAAAACCTGTGGAGATTCCATTTCATTGGCTTCTCTTGTCTGTCTGCAACTACACTCAGACAGACAAAAATAGACGACCTCCTTTTTTCCCCTGCGGTTTTAAATCAAGGCTTGTGACACATCTCAAAGAGACAATGAGATGTTTAAGCAGTAATGAGTAAAGTTCTTGTGTTTTGATGGAAAGCGGAAGAGTTGTTTGGAAAAATTCCACCGCACGGGTGTGTGTCTATATCTGTAGCCTACATCTGTATTATCCCTTCGATTACACAAGCCTGTTCCCTGTGTTTGGACTACTTGTGCATGAAATATTTTTCACAAGAAATTTACATTAGGCTTGTGATTTGTGCACATAACTATAATCAGTGACTACTTTTTGCAAAATTATGAGTTATATATGCCAAAAAATAAATAGAAAAATAAATAATTATATAAAATTTAATAATCTTGTAGATTAGGAATTTGTTAAAATAAGAATAACCATAAGCTATCTATCTATAACTAAACATATATTGGACCCTCTGTATTTTTTAATGACCGAGGCCCTATTTACAACTGGCATTAAGATCGTATGATTTGTATCACAAGTAGACGAGGTAGACACATTCCCGTTTACGCCTGGTGTTTTAATCCATCTCCTCTGTCCACCTTTGACCACATCTGTCCTGATTTCTTCGAGGGGAGGGTCTATTGGTGAGTAAATGGAAGGGCTTTTTTAGATCTTTCGATCTAATGGATGAAACAAGCTTGCACAATTTACATATGAACTCGACCGGAGACCGGAAAAACACACAAGCAGCTTTAGTTTATACTCTGACAGCCACAAGACGACGCCGAAATCAGGAATGGTGAGAGAACATTGTGCTTGGTATATATATATTTTTTTTTTGTCTTTAATCCAAACTTAGGTCTTCAGCCGGAAAACTATTGCGCTTCCCATAATGTTTACGCGTTCGTTAGTTTTTTTTTTATTGTGGCTGTTCGAACACATGAGTGTCTACACTTAAGAAAACAATCTGTCCCAATGCGTTTTCGACTACCTCTGGCAGTGGTCGAAAGTGGACAAGACCCCGTTTAAACCTGTAGCATCGTCCACTTGTGATCCGATCGACCAAAACTCATTTTAATACCAGGTTTAGACCGGGCCTGATGGAAGGGCTTAACTAACTGTTAAAAGTTAATTAAGTGTTGGTTTATTGACCCTTTTTCATATAGGATGTTTGATGTGGTGTTTTACAAATCTGGAGTGAGTGGAAAATAATTTTAATTACAGTGTTATGAACTTTACTTTTTGGGGTTTAACTACTTGTAGTTAATTTGAATGTAGGAAACTGATTTCAGATGCTACTACCAGACATGCTGAAACTCTCAGGAAACAACTGTGCAGTTCAGAGTAGACCTGTTTTGATAGGTCCACTGCTTCTTAGCTTTACATTTCACATTTTTCCAGTGTTGCTGCATTGGGATAGTCAAACAAATAGAGCCCATAATGTTTACTCTTTGGCGAGGATATCAACCTACTAATGGCTTTACTTGTAACTGTCTCTGCATATTAAATTAAATGTAACCTCACGGAACAGACGCTGCATGCTTGGCCACATCAGCCGAGGTTAGATTATTTTCTGTGCGGTATGCTTGAATGAACATAGGCTAACGTGTACCATGCTGGACAAATTACCATTTTAATACCATGGTATTATTGTTGAACCATGCAAATACAATGGGATATTTTGAAGTATTCCCACTAGAGATGAATCGATAGTTATTTAAAGCTTTATAGTTATTTTCATATTATGGTCATTAACCGATAAATGGCTTGTTAAAATTCTGTAGTACATAAATACATTTACAATAATACACTAAAAACTAAAATCAATTCTTTTAATTGTGACACTTTAAAATTGTGTAAATGAATTTAAATACCTTATGGGTATTTAATCCAATGTAAATGTAGACATCACAACATTATAATGTACAGTATAAAAAGATTAGATATTCATTTTGAGATTTGCTAAAGATACATTTAACAGTTATTTAAAAGTGTTATTAAAGATTAACTTTTAAGTTAACATTAAATCACGGCAAATCATGTGAATCTTTTCGATTTGATTAGCCTATGATAACAAATTAAATTATAAAACAAATTAAATTATAAAATGCAATGCATCCTTTCCTCCAATTCTTTTATTATTAATAATAATTACATTAATAATCATAATATAGTTTATTTTAACTTTATAAAAAAATAAGAACAATAAAATGCAGCATAAGAAAGAACCATTAAATTAACAGTGCTTTATTTATTTTTTTCCTTTTACATTTATGTCGAATGGGATTAAATATAATTATTTTATTTAACAAGAATTGTACAGTAATTGAATAATCAAATGTACAAATTAATCACTGCAGTGTCTTTAGTGTATTGATTACAAATAAATGTTTTATTAAAGCTACAAGTTATTCAGTCAAGAGCAGTGAATGATTCCCTTTTATTTTATTGTTAGATGAACATTGATACAGACAGACAGTCAGCAGGTTTATTGTATTAAGACCCAATGCATGGATCTTAAAATGTTCCACATCAGCCCCCCCTCCCCCCAACTGTTTAGGTTTACGTAAGAAGACATAACCAACTATATTTATGTGAATACTCACCAAGACAGATATTTTTAAATAATTCTGTGAGTATCGAACCGTTCAAGCCCAATATAAAGAGAACTGAATTTGGTATTCGCCACAGTGTCTGAGTAATAAACCTTTTTAATATCAAGCACTTCCTGCACTTTTTCTCATTCATCCATGTTCTTTTCATAAAAACTGAAACCCAAAATATAAGTAACTAAAGTACTTTTAGTTACTTAGTTAGTTAAGTAAAACTTAAAATAAAAAAATATATATTTTGTTTTTGTTTCGATGCAGAATCGTTCAGCATCCCAGTGTGTTGATAAACTAATTTATTCAACTGCTCTATAATCTCAATGTTAAAATAGTGGAAATGAGCACGCACAAATAAACATTTAATATCGACCAATAAGGTACTGATATATTGTGCATCCTAGTGGTTCCGCCACAGTACTTTTTTCATTGTTGTTCCCGACGTTTACAAAAAAGCTATTGTAGTATACACTAAAACTCTTTAAAGTGCTTTCCCTTAAAATTCCATACTGTCCAAGCTGTTTTTCGTTTCCCTCATTCATCCACATTTAAACTGTTTTTGAAGAAGAGCGGTTGGAAAAATCACTCTTTTCTTTTTTACTTCTTCCAGTCACTGCATTTGTGCTTGCTGTGCCAAATGTAGCCAGAGGCTGCAAAAATGTCAAGTTCAGAGATTGACTGGGTCATGCGTGAAAGATCTGGTTACACACTGACTCCCGTAGACTTAGTTTGAAAGTGTGTATACTCACCTGAGTCAGGATGTACGCCCACTTCCCCTCCCCACATGCCAGAGAACACACTCGCAGCACATTGCGCTGTTTATGTGGGCTGCCATTGGCCATTTCGCTGTAGAGGAAAGGTCTGTGTTTGTTCTCCCAAAATGGGATTCAAACCAACTGCAAGCTAATGCATGGCACATTTACCAAACTCTTCATCCTTTATTAGTTATTGGCTATTAAGCTTTACGCTTTCTCTGTGCTTTTGCAATTCTGTATTGTGTGTCTGCGGTATTATGCTGCATTGTTGCAAATGTCTTTTAGAGATTGTTTGCATTTGTTTTGCCTTGTTCAACAGTGCTACTGTAACCTTAAACCTTAAGCTTTAGACTGAGGGAGTCCTTTTGCTAGCAGTAATTCTGAATGATGTCTGTGCATAATTGTGTGATCATTCTCCTGTTTCAGTTTTGATCAAAGTCTGACTTGCTGACTGATATAGATATGCTGGTCCCATTTGAACACTTTCTAATATAAAGAACACTTTCTAATATAAAAATGATCAATTTCTGGATCCACATACTCAAGGCAATGCAAAATCAACCACTTCCTAAGAGCTTAGATTATGGGTCATTGTGAGAATGCAAATTCTCCCTATTAAATAAAAGTTTAATATACTTATAGTAAATATAACTTTAGTATTAAGCTGTAAAATCAGCTTGTTTGGAAATCCTTGGATCCGTAAAACATTATATGACTGCCCACATTTATACCAGAATTACTAATAATAAGTAGATAAAGTGTTAAAGAGGCACAAAGTTTACCTTTAACTGTTAGTCGAATAGGCTACTGTATTAATGCGGGAAGTTGCCAAGCAACTGTAATCAGGCTACAGTTAAGCTATTGAACTATATTGGCAGAAGAAGTGTTTATTAATTCAGGTAGCATAATGTTTCATGCTGGTTACAAAATTGTTTTAAAACAATTAATTTAGCTTCAACTGCTTAACACTTTCCCCGCCAGCGTTTTTGAAAAAAGTTGCAAGCCACCGCTAGCATAAGCTAATGGACAGAGTAACACGTGAGTCTCCAGAGTCATCTGTATCCTAAGCAAGATGAATGGAAGGAGATGTGACACGGGGATTTCCAACATACAACACGTCCCTGCAAAAGGCTCAAGGCTCAAGTTGACCGTGTAGTACACACAGCATCTATCGATCTGGACTTCCCTCGTCTGGGGACGTATAATGAATACAGAACATTTGAGTTGAGCCAGCCGCCTTCTCAGCTGTAGTCTCCATTACCAAAGTGCTCAAGACTCTTCTACCATCTTCGGCCCAGGGGAGGCTTTCTTCCCTCTAATGAAGTGAGGCAGATTTGTTTACAGGATATTGATTGCTGTGGTAGTCGTCCTTTTATTCAAGTAGCTTTGTGTTCCTGGTGAGTGGTTGTGTCTCGGCGGAGAAGCCGGATACAGGAGTGGAAACATGCAGGGTCCGTGTGTCCAGAAACTGACAGCGTCATTAGAGTGGACAAACCCTCAGCAGTTAAACCTGCTACTGTAAGCAGTGCAGAATTGACTGGAATGTGCAGCTTTAATCAAAAAATATTTGAGTCTTGGCTCAGGGGAACCAAGAAGCTTGTTAGTGTAGCCTTTTGCCATGCCTTGCAATATTTTGTACCTGAGAACGCACACAAAAACAATTTGGTGTAAGCTTCTAATAAATGTGAAAGTGACAGTAATTTTACCTGATTTTGATAATTGGCATTTTCTGTGTTTCTCATTCCCACTATTCACATCCTCCAATGAAAAGAACTTTTAAAGGTGAAGTTTGTCATTTTTTATGTTAAAATACTTGTTCTCTTTCAGTATAATGTGCAGAGACTACTATAAATAATAAGCTATTTGTAAGCTGATTGCCAGAAAAGTTTGACTTGGGATGATATTATAGAGTTATTTAAATAAGGGATGCATCAAAATTTGCATCCCTTTTGTTTTGTTACTTTTAATATTAAGCAAAGTCTTAAATTCTGTCGATTTTGTTGCATAATTCAAACAATAAATGTTGTTTTGGCACTCTTATAAAGTGCACAGATAAAGTGCACATGAACTGATCATCTCATCTCCTCTTTACTACTAGTTACAGCATGAAATAAACATGGGTGAACACAGGTAGGGATGTTGAAAGATACATTACAACTTACTGAAATGGATCATTTCTCATGTAATCACTCAATCAGTGTTTCAACCGGGGAAAGACATCAATAAAACAGCTTCTACAAAGTCACTGAACGTTACATTTACCTCAATGACCATAAACTCATTAGTTAGCTAGAAAAAATAACTCTAGAGAGAAGTATTTTGCTAATTATATGCATTATTATAAATTCATTATAATTTTACTTAACCTGTTAGTGAGGTCTTCATTATTTAATGTATGCCTGAATAAACCTGTCATGAAAACAAGTTATTACAGTTTTTCGTTTGAATGTTTATATTTCACCAACAAACTGGAATAGAAACAATTCTGTTATTAAAAAGTGCCTTATGTGCAATTTAAATGTTTGTTTTAGCTACAGTATTTAACAGTGTTGACTATTAAAAAAGTTTGATTAGTTAATTACTAATGTATTATTTATTTTTGTTTTCGACCAAATGCTTCCAGAATTTTCGGTTTCGGCTCAGAATTTTCATTTCGGTGCATCCGTAATTTAAAGAAAGTAAGTTGTTATAAGGTGATTACTGATATAGTAATATATCATATGAAACAAAAACTACATCACTTTTTGAGACGTGTTTATTAATGCGTATATGGCAATGGCATAGTATGTTTAAGTTACATAAATGGTCCCTGTTGAATCTGAATGGTGGATTTGGTGCTCAAGAATTTATTTATTTTTGTTGCATTTTTTTGCTGCCGTGCTTACTGACCTTTGAGTTTGTGTGCTTTAAATGCATTAAAGCTGATGATTTTGGAAGACTGTATAGTAAACCATAAAGGTAAATTTTTGTTTACACCTTTTTAAGTCCCTCAGCTGCTTGTTCGGCATTATGCCTCAATGAGAACATTGCTCTTAGCATCTGTCTTAAGTTTGTAAACTGTATCTGTCTTCAGTAGTTTGCCCTTTTACTCTCCTGATTGTTATGTTTTTATTTATTACTTCCAGTGCACATGCAAGCTGCTACATTCAAATGTCATACTCTAAAATTAAATCATTAATAAACCTGTGAACAACAGAATCCTATTGTCTGCAAAGGGCAGTTTCTCTCTAGATTTGTTTTAAATACAGAGGCAGCAGGCAGGTGAGGTGCCTTATCATCAGCAAGATTACTTCAGACATTTTTCATTATAACTGTGCAAGACTCATGCAAGGTGCACTCATTCTTAATGGTCTGTTAGGCTAAAATGTATGCATCCTCCTCATGCTGTTCTAGACTGTCTAGCATTTTCACAAAATGATGGTCATTTGTTGGATCACAAGGCATTAATTTGACCTGATCTCTCTTGTGACATGCACACATGCCCTTCAAAACTAGGAATTGTTACGAGTTATTGTATGTATTCTATTTTATTTTATGCTTATATATCATCTAAATGCTTTATTATAGTGTTTTCCTTTTTTTCCCACAAACATCCTTTGAGCTTGAATGCCCAGAAATCCCTGTGAGGTACCTTAAAGGTCAGAGATATTTCTCTACGACCTTTGCATGACTGTAGATCTATGAATGAACATGAGAGGGGTTCAGAAGTCTCTGTGGATGGCCTGCTGGTTATGACCCTTGGACATGTCAGAATGCTGAAGTGAAAGCGCTTCACACAAGCTGCTCTATTCACCTGATAGAGCACAACAGATTTCCCAAGATAAGGCAATCTGAGAAATGTGAGGGGAAAAATAGATTGATAATTGAATCTCTTAAAGGTTAAAGGCACAGTATGTAAGTTTTGCCGCTATGGTAATTTATTCAAAACAATAACAAAGGCGTAGCTTGATGACTCCAAGAATGAGCATATTCATTGGAGTTGTCGTTTTCACCTCCACAGCTGATGGGAAGCTATCCAATGGGATTCGGGCAGGAATCATGTTCATGGGCTAATGTATTAAAGTTTTATTAACATTACTGTGGTAGGAAGCAGGGTGGGCCGAGAGCCTGCATGGGACATTTTAAGTTGCTGTTTTATTATATTTATATGCCGCAGTTAGCCACTGCTGTTTCTTTCTTTCGTTTTGTTGTTTGTTTATTTTACAATTAAAGTTACTTTTAACGTCCGCAGCCTCCTTCTCTGAACTTGAACTTTGTTACAGTTATGTTTGGTCACTTAAATTCACATTTTATTTCATTCTAATGAAATAGTAGCTGGTGCTGAATTACTTCTCATACAAGTAGCTTTATTTGACCAATTAAAATGGTTGGTTAACGCAGGGCTGTTTTACTTGGTCAAAACTATCATACTAAAAGTACATTTGAGTGTTTTGAAAGTTATGTTATAATGTTACTCTGTCTGGCTGGTATGACACTTTACACTGTGGCACATTGCGGTAAGCTAGATCGATATTAGCATATCATATTAATACAAACTGGATGACTGTGTTGCTAAATGGAATGCAATTCATTTTAAAATATTACCCCGATTTCACAGACAAGGCTTAATCCCAGCCCTAGACTAAAATGCATGTTTGAGATGTTTTAACTGAAAGCAACTTGCACTGACAAGGGGCTTTCTCACAGGAGGAACCTTTTCACAGTTCCTAGAACTATTGGTGGAAGTACCCGGATTTTGGTATGTTTGCACTGCAGGAACTGGGAACGATTTTAGTTCTAGGAACTCCTTTTAGAGGAACTAATTTAGCTCCTACTTTAGAGTAGGGTCTAAACCAGCACTATAGGAACTACAAGTGAAGTTCGTGTACGCTGATTAGCCAAACGCACGGGAACAGGCACGTGCACAGGTAGGGCTCAACCTGTGCAGAGCACATGCCCTTTTTGTCCTTACACTCCGAAGTGCCCTTTTTTTTGGTGGTGTTTTTTATTTTATTTTATTTTTATAAATCAAAATCTATTGGTCACACTTTACGTCTCTCGGTTTTACAAATGTTTAGCCAATGAAAGTTCTTAAAAAGAGCTCGTGTTTATCTTGTTCGATCCTCAAACTGTCTGTAAACCTGATAACTCCGCCCCCTCTATCGTCGTGACTGAATGAACGGATCGAAGCTCCGCAGCAGCCGCACAGAGACAGCAGCTGAACGAAGTTTTGCAACGGTAAACAAATATCTTGTTGTTTGAAGTCTATAAAGGATCATATTTTATTTATTTGATGTCTGACTGAGACATGTGTGACCTGAGAGAGAGGTAGGCTATAGCATTTGCCATCTTGCCAAAACATAGCCTACACTTAAATAGCCTGTATATTTGCATTCATCTTTTATAAAATGAGATTTTGGCCAAATGTATTTTACAACAGGAAAAAATGAGCGCCCACATAGCTACAACAAAAATGTAATCTGATGCCGCCGGCGCCGTTTTAATGACGGACAAAATGCATTTGCGCTGCTGCGCACATTCGCTGGTCTAAAACGTTGTAACTGCATTTGAGTTTGACTTTTGTAAAATGTTGTTAACAATATATTGCTAAGTAATACAACAACATATCATTTGTTTTTACCATCGGAAAATCATCACAGGGAGTTTCGTACTGGAACTTACACAAAGCGACTGGGTGATCATCGTCACCTTTATTTCTAAGAAATTTCTAGTTTGATTTATGATTGCTGACACAATTTATTAACATTTAATCATTTCATGGTAATAATATTCAATTATGGTTAATTCAAGGCTGTTAATATGCACATATTCGCTATATCTAGCAATTTTTTTAATCTATACTGTTCTAGACTCTCTGCTCGTCTTCAAATGTTTAAATGTATAAAACATGTTTTTTTAGGGCTAAAGAAGCCCTGAAACCCAATATATATATCTATATTATCTATATATTATTATTATGGTTGTTATTAATAGTGAATAAATCTAAAGCTTTTAAGAATAATTACTTCATAATCTTAATATATACTGTGTATATATATATTTTTCTCTCCCTATATATATATATATATATATATATATATATATATAATTTTTATTTTTTTTATTTTTATTTTTTGGAGGGGGGTGCCCTTTTTCAGTTTCAACACATGCCCCTCAAAAGGTCTGTGCACGGCCCTGCACGGGAAACAGCATCCGCCATTTTTAAAAATATTTAAATATTTACTCCAGAAACTAACTCTACGAACTTGGAAAACAGGGGAACCACCCTGGTGGCTAGTTTCTAGAACGAAGTTCCTAGAACTAGCCGGTGCGAAAGCCCCTATATTTTAAAATGTCAATATGTCATTGTTTTCTCTCAAGATGCAAAATTACTTAGATGTCCTAATCCTGTCTATGAAACCAGGCCGTTGTATGGTGGAGAAAATGCTTACTACAAATAAAGCTCTGACTTTCTGATTATGCTTTGTTAGCCACTTGACAAAAGTGTTTCATGTTACTTGTTAAAAACATGTTATGATGTTACTTGAGAGATTCATTTATTTTAATCCAAATTTTTTTTTACTATATAAAGGACAATTCAGGTTAATTGAAAGGTAAATGGTCTCGTGAACTTTAAGATAAACCTGAATCAATAGTTGAAACTCTCTTCCCAGTTTCACTTATAAAATTGAGAATTATTTTGTTGTGATTGTATCAAATGTATTTCTGTGTATGAATACCTCTTCTTTGAGTCCATCCTCTATGTCCCCATTTGCTGTTACATTTAGCAGGAAAGCTGCGCAAGAACCCCTAAGGAAATAGATATATTTAGGCACAATGTAGGCTGTACATATAAATATCAGTTTGTCATGTGTGCATTTTAGTTGGAGTCTGAATCAGCCTTGAAAATGCTGTGATCCAGTTTAACCAGTACAAAATTGTCTATGCTGTAATTATATATTTATAGTAATAATTATACCTGTTTTTAAATTAATTACTACCCCAACCTGATGCAAATGTTATGTTCTACTGGAATTGCGCATCAACCCTAAGCAGAAATCTTTGTTTTGCAGACTCTGGTTGGACCGTAATGACCACACGCTTCCGGTTGCCTGCAGGCAGATCCTACAATGTCCGGGCGACGGAGCTGGCACGTGACAGGCAGCGCACCGAGGTGGTCTGCAACGTTCTTCTTTTGGATAACACTGTCCAGCCTTTTAAAGTCAATGTAAGTTTTGTGAATAATTTAATTTACTTATGATCAGATCATAAACTAATGTTGTGGTCAAGTCTAACTTCGCCGGTTTTCAAGCCACTTTATTGTTACAATGTCGGGAGTATATGTAAATTAACAATGTTTACTCGTTCTCCGTGTTGTTTGAACCGGGAAATTGTTGATTGTTGGCGTGACAAAATGGCAGTTTCTTTAAAAAATGCCCCCCTCCATTTGGCATAAAACAATGTATTCGTATTCAGTCATCCAGTTTGAAATGTTGACTACATATATGGAGGTTTTTCAGATTGTTCGGTGTGGCGTTCTCTCCTTATTTACGGTTCTTTGCAGCCTTTAGCCACTGCCTACAATACTTTTGGATCCGGAAGTAACTCTCTCCCGCTAAATGTTTATTCTTGAATGCTTGTACCCGGGAACAATATGACAAAACACCATTATGACTAAAAGTTTGCCATGCAGTATTTCCTACTAAAGCAAGGTAATATTTGACTCTAGTAAGTGAATCCCAAGCAGGCTGGTGGGAGTGGCCATTGATAGCATGACAGTGCATTATGGGTGTTTTTTAACAAAAGGGAAGAAACGGCCTTTTTTCTTTTTTCCCAGAAAAATAAAAATCGCCTTTCTACTGTATAGGCAGATAACTTTTATTGAAAGGCCATTTAGCAAGCAATGAATTACCCCTTTAAGAAATATATATTGTATCTGCATTTTTAAATTTTCTAAAGAAAATTTGAGTGGTGTTGCTATGTGGTTGCTGGGGTGAATGTGATTTCAACAAATAGAACATGTTCCTGAATCAACATCCTTGTCGATCTTGGAATAACATTCCAATCAGCCAATTAGATCTCAGAATTAGGTCTACAGTGGAGTTAGGTTTAGGGGAAGGGATATGGTTAGGACTATGTTGATATATAATTTCTAGATTTTTCCTTGTAGAGTGTTCTGGATGGAGTCCAATGCACGTCCAAGTATCTATGATATTGTGGTCTTTATGGCTTGTGTGTCCATCTTTCAATGTTAGTCAGTTGTGTATTCTCACCCATTTCATCATTCCTCAGACGAGTCTGATCATTTGTTAAAGTTATAGCTTGGCTTTCTACAACAAGCTGTTCAATTTGAGACATGATTCATGTCTGTAACATGGTGCAAGACCAGTTTCACACTGATGTTTAATACATGTAGGTTTTTTTTTTTCAAATCCCTAATCATATTTATGATAAATAATAATAGCGATGCTTGCTTTAACCAACACAAATCTCGATTATATCCTTGTCAAACACTAGTAATTAGGGATGTTCATTTAGTTTTCAACTGACAACCGAAACTCATTAACCTTTAACTGACAAAATTGTTCAATTAGAGTTAAATTTAATTATAATGGATAAGTGTGAACATTTAAAAATAACAATTTTGTTTTCCAGGGGTTTAATTTTACATGTGCAAATAGCAGAATAAACAACAGAACATGAGGACCTGCACCTGCAGCGCTTGTGTGAACGAAGAAAAACAGAATAAAATCATATAGGCTATGTATAAAAGCAGCCGCAGTGCTCCAAAAAACTTTTCAAGGAAAGGAGACCGAGATGGCAGAATGCGGCATCCTCTTTGTTTTCTTTATTTTACAAAAGCACAATGTTTTGTTTTTATTTTGATTGTACACAAATAAAAGTTAACCCTTTATAGTTTCGAATTATGTCTTCTGTATGACCTTTAATGGAATTTAAGTGACCTCATGTGCGCACACACAACATATCAGTTCTAGCAATGCTAACTTGACATTGCAGCTTGTTCATTATCAAAATAAAATAGTTAACCAAACATAAAAAGTTACACAGCTCAATTTAAATAGTCCATTGTACAGTCAGTGCCATTCAGAGTGACCACCGCCCCAATGGTGCTATGCCAAGCACATTTTTGCACATATGAAGGATGATATTTTGCGTCGATACTGGAACGCAAGTGAAGTACAAAGCCTAGTTTGCATTATAAATACTTCAGCGTTCAAAAACATTGTGAATATGGAAATATTTGGATTTGTGCCTAATGAGAGTGGTAGGCTACGTGAGCTCAGTACGGGTTTCTGTACGGTTTTGCTTTAAAAGGGTCATGACATGAGAAACCAAATTTGCCTTGATCTTTTGGTATATAAGAGATCTATGTACTATTAAAGGGTACCTATTATGGATCTTTGAAAATTGCCCTTCATGTAGTGTGTAACATAGATCTAAGTGAACGAAAACATCCTGCAAAGTTTTAAACCTGAAAGTTCACCGTATACAAAGTTATTGTCTCTCAAAAGTAAGAGTCGACTCTGAGTCGCTGATATGAATCGTTCGACGAACGATGCTTTTTCTCTAAATTTATGACGTCACCTGTACAAGTTATTTGAATAAGATACGCCCACTTATTGCGTTCGGAGACGCCAGGGAAAACTAACATCATGTCGACGAGACGCTGTGTTTTGAAGTGCGACGCAAAAGCGCAAAAGCAAACTTTTTTCATCTGCCCAGTGAGGAGCATTTGAAGACTAAGTAGCTACAGTTCATATATACAACTATACCACAGAAGTAAAGCCCATCCTTGTGCTGTGATCGCGTCATTTTGAAGATGATTGCTTCACAAACCTAAATGCTATAAAGTATGGATTTGCGAGCCGGCTGATACTGAAGGAAGGGTCAGTACCGACTTTATTTGGATCAGCTTCCTTCTCCGAATCACAACCTGTAAGTATTATTAATATTAATTGTTGCTTTTATGTTTTATGTATCATGCTCAATAATTATTTTGTGTGTTGTGTACGCACAGCGCAGCTTCGGTCTTCAATGTCAATTGTATTGAAATATGTGAAGTGCAGGGCTCTCAAGTGTCACGCATTGAGCGTGACAGTCACTCATTTCGGTCTTTTGTCACGCTCTCCCGCCACACATTGTATTTCTCACGCTGAAAAACTATTTGTAATTTATTTAATATGCCGCAGCCAGCGCCCAAAACTCTGGCCGCGCCGCTCTCACTGTGGAACCGGCAGGAATCAAGCGCATCTCCTCTGGTGTTGTTCGTCTGGTGTTGTTAGCCAATCAGAAAATACCACTATTGTATCTGGGTAAGATTTAACGCAACAACCAATGACACCCCGTCGGCTCGGTGTCACTCCTTTGGGCTATGGTAGCTAACATATCACCGCAGATTAGCGTCACGCAAAGGCGGGGTTTGGAAAAATGACTCGCTAAACGATTCATATGGGAGTCGGTGAGCAAATCAGGTAAAAATAAATGCATATTATAAGACAACAAAAGTGTTTTTTGTCATCTCATGCTTGTAAAACTGTTGTTGGGGACTCCCAGAACAATATTAGGAACATTTTAAATGCCATAATAGGTACCCTTTAAAACTTCCTGCAAGTTTCATAGCTTAAGACGTCCTCCCCATTATAAATGAAGCATTTATTTAATCAAGCTCTAAATACAGCTCGTTCTAGATCCATGGTACGAAGTGACGTCACGGTACGAAGTGACGTACCAGTCGTTTGCATATGACCGCCTCCAGCGCAGGACAACGACGCCTAATTTCGCATCATCGCATCGTTGTCGTGCAGCGAGTGGGTCTGTTTAAAAGACGACTGCGATGTCACGCAGATGTGCTGTTCCTGCTGTGGACAAACAACATGTTTGAATACGCTGCCGAACGATCCAGACGTCAGGGAAAGCAGTTGGATGCTCCAAAGCTTTATTTGAACGGTCAGTGATGATGATGAGTGTGACAGGGCGCATGTTACACAGAGAGAGAGAGAGAGAGACCGCGAGACTGCGCCTTCAAACTGTCTTTCTCTCTCTCTCTCTCTCCCTCCCTCGCGCATATGAATCAAAATCAATTGAGAATTGACACGATGATAAAAGATCGGAAGACCGAAGTTTCATGTGGGGGAGCATTGTGTAGTCTACTTGTGATACAAAATGATTAACGTTAATAATTTATGCATAAGCAGCACTGACGTTAGCCAATCATAACAGTGGGTGTTAACACTGAACTCTTAAAGGGGAAAAACCTCCAAAACAGACTGTTTGAATCAGAGGTGAGAAACAGGGTGGGAAAAGGTCATAAATCACTAAATTTTTTTAGTTTTTTTTGCACAAAAAACTATAGTAATACTATAATTGCACATAAGGGAACATAATAAAACAAAACAAAAAACCATGTCGTGACCCCTTTAAATTTTGTTTTGGCTTGACTTTTATATATAGCTACTTTTATTTTTTCATTCTTCTAAATAGCATTAAATGTAAAGGATTTGTTGTGGAGTGAGGGGAACTAAAATAGCCTATAGCTATGTTTATGGCTTTTATAATATTTGTAAACAGCTTTAGCTTTATTTACCAGTATTTTACGTTATTTCTGAAAATAATAATAAAATACGCTAATAATATACGACATATATTTAATATATTTATATTATTTATATCTAATAATATACGACAATATACGACATATATATATCTGTTTTTTCTCAATTTCTCAACTCAATTTTATATGTGTAGCTTATTTTTTAAACATGCAGTAAACGTTTTAAAATATCTTGAAAAATTACTTTAAAAATAAACCGTTTAACCCATAGCATTAATTGGTCAAAGTTTTTACTGTCAGTTAATGTTTAAACAAGTGAATTATTAGAATCTGTATTAGTAATATTGTTAATATCAATTACACTATACCGTTCAAATGGTTGGGCTAAGTAAAATAAAATAAATTAGTAGTTTTATTCAGCATGCATCAAATAAGTGCTGCTCTTTCGAACTTTCTATTCATCAAAGAATACTGAAAAAAAAGTATACCATTTCTACAAAAAATATTAGGTAGATCAACTGTTTTCAACATTGATAATAAGAAATGTTTCATGAGCACCAAATCAGCATATTTGAATGATTTCTGAAGGATCATGTCATGTGATACTGAAGACTGAATAATTCAAAGCTGTGCCTCACAGGAATAAATTATTTTAAAATATATTCATTTAGAAAGTTTTTTTTTACATTTTAATAATATTACACAGTATTACATTGTTTACTGAATTTTTAAATCAAATAAATTCAGCCTTGGTGAGCATAAGAGAATGTTCAAAAACATAATAAAAAAAATTAATAACCCCTAAATTTAATGGTAGTGTAATAAATAGCTAGAATTGCCACCAAACAGCATTAATCATATTAATTAATGATTGTATGTGAATGCCTGATATGTAGAACATTATGCAGTGTTTAAGGTCTTATAAATAGAACTTATTATTAAGTGTTCCCTTTTTTCCTATATGATGCCCAAATCATATGCCTATTTGTTTGAAATGTGTTGTCTATGTGTTGGCATAATGGTCTGTCTACATCTATTCTATATCATGCTCATGTTCTAGCTAGAGGATAGTGTGTAATTCTGCATGCTTGATATTCCAACAGGATGAAAAGCCTTCAGGGTTCCAGAGATTCATGTAGATACTTGCACCTGCAATATCAAGCTACCACGACACACCCTACACACGCGACAAGCAAAGGCTCAAATCCTCAGCTCTTTCATTTGTTGGTCTTATTGCAAAACCCCTGTGTTTGTTCATCCTTGTCCACAGTGTTGTGCATAGTGTTGTATATAAAAGGGTCCTTACGGAGAACTGTTATGTCCTGACTTGAAATAAGGGCCTGTGCCAAAATTGAATTAAACGTAGCTCAGGTTACAAAAGGTTATTCAGGTTTTCCCCAGTGCTTTCCCAACAGTTACACTGTCCACGGATTTCCTGTGAATCAGGAAGTATTTCCATATTTGAATTGGAGCAAGCAATAAACAATAAACCTATACCCATCACGTGACTCACTTTAAACAGCTGCTGATCTGTTAGATGAATCAAGGCGTTCTTATTTAGAAGTTGTCTGTCATGCTGCTCTTTGATTTGTAACCAACATTTCCTGGAAAGCCAGTCCTCATGTAACAGCCCCATTGATCAAATTTACTCACTCGCTCTCTGGTCTGTACTTTTTTTGTGCCAGATCTCTTTATGACCTAGATAGTCGGCAGCACAGCGGGTCCTTGATGAGTATAAGGCGCACATGGAACGGAAGCACAGGGTCTAATGGAAGGGGCGAAGGAGGACCAGAGGCAAATAATCAGGGGGGGAGGCGAGGTGTTATTTGCAGGAAGGCTGTTATTTGTGTTACAGAAGTTGATGTTGTTGATGTTATGGAGGAGCCATCATAAATATGTCTCATCTGTGTGTTTGTAGAGGTGCATGTTATGTCTGGAATGCAGAGAAGAAGCCAAAAGTTTGTAAATATTAGAATTGATTGCTGCCTTGTAGCGTCTCCCTTAATTTGAATGTCTAGGTTCTAATAGATTTTGTCACTTTGATCTTGATTTTCTTATCAGTGGTGTTTGTGAAGGCAAGTAACATCATATTGCACATACTGGGGTTAGGGGTTTGTTAAAATTCCTGACCCTAAGCATTATCCTTTGCCGCAAGACATGAATTTGAGGATTTCATTTATTTTCAGTGAGGGATGGCAACAGAGACCTCTGGATTAGCGTAATTAGCGTAAAAATAAGCATATGTTCCAATTGCCTAGTCGGACCAGTAGTTTAGATTTTTAACTATTCTTGTCAAAAAATGATCATTTTATATTGATATTGATCATAATGATGATAATGACCAAACATATATGGACATTTTGTGTATTTGACCATTTAAGTGCAATGAGCCACGGAAGATAATTGATTTTAGGATCGCATGCTGTCTGATAGCTAGCTTTTTGAACGCAGTATGTCAAATGTAGCAACCCAGTAGGGCGAATGATGGTTCCATCAGCTGGACCGAATCTCTCCTTCTGGCTCTGGTCTGGATTAGCGGGCCATCCTTTGTTTTTAGCTCTGGACACATTTAACACCACAATTGGTCTTAGTGACATTAGCTTAGAAGGACATTTGTTTCAGAAGCTGAGCTATTTTGATGAAATGTTATGACAATTACTTTTTTCCTTCAAAACAACATACTCTAATGAATCTTGCCCAATAACCCCAGGAACTTGCATTGAGAAATCAATTTCATGCTGGCTATAATTGTGGCCTAAGTGTGTCCAAATACTTTGTGGGCCTCCTATGCAGTGCCAATCTTCCCTTAGTTTCAAAACACAGACCTCAAAGCTATTTGCTGCCTGTTACTTTGGACTGACTATTCAAAACACTCACGGGCTTCCTGAAGACCTCTGATATCTGGACAAGCTGGCGCAAGTCTGCTCGCATTTCTGTCATACCGCACTCCTCTCCTTTTTCTCCTTTAAAGTCAACATGAAATAAAAATGTACAGTATTTTCTAAATGTATGTTATTGACATTATTGTAAAGAATTCATCCATGCATGTCACAATTTGTTGAAAAATTTTTTTTTGTGACTTTATTAAGATTAATCAAAATGTCAAAAACTTCATGTAAAACTATTTCTCTCTGGTGACATATGGCAGACTTTTCCAGTCATTTAGTCCGTTTGAACCCCAGCATTTTCTTAAAATTGACTGCAAGTTCACATTCAGCAGTTCTGCCTCCACCCAATCAACAAATGATGGAGAGAACCAAGTCCTTGACCTACATTTCTTTTTATTCATTTACAAAATACAAAATAAAAAACAAAACAAAATCCACACATTCATTGGAAATACCGCACTTGGATCCCATTTCCAGTTCTGACCGTTACTTTAGACTTCTGTTGAAAACACACACCCGAATAGCCACGAGCTCTGAGACCACAGCAAGTCTCTTATTTAGTTTGTAAATCTACACAAAAGTGCTGAGGGCAGGGGAAGGAAACACAAGGTTCCAAAAATCCGGGAACTTCGTTCATATCCACATCCTAAAAAAAACTTTTAGAATAATCAAAGCCCATATAAACACTTCCTGTTTTGGGTATACCTAAAATTTTCCCATGGTTTATTTTTTAAGGTATAGAGAGGCCTATTTGTTACTTCACCTGCTGTGAAGCTGCTTTGAAACAATCTGTATTGTATAAAGCAGTATGTAAATATAGGTGATGTGACTTGACTATTTGTTATTTATGTCGACTCTCATGCTGATATAAAAGACATGTATGAATGCGCTCGAGTCACTAAATAATATGATGTGACTAAAGGCATGTAACCTGTCTAAATAACAATAATCAGCATGTATGATCTGTAACTTGATAATCTTTAATTTTTCTATCCATGTGACGTCAATATGTAAATTCTATTTGCGCTCCATATTTCTGTATTTTCTTGCACGTTTTGCAGCTCTGCAGAGGCGTTAGATTGTCCATATTCTCTCGGCTGGCCTGTCATTCGTTCTGCTGATGTGACTGTTGCCATATTTTGTGTATTGAGCAACACAGCGTGGATGTGGTTTGAACTGTCCGTCTGTGTTTCTCAGAAGGCGCGTGTTCAGAATATGCTGTCTTGGCATTTCCAGGACCATTTAAATGGATAAAACAGGAAATAAAAGTACTGCTAATGCCTCAGCTTTGCTATCAGGATGCTGTAACGGATCCTGCTGTAACGGTTTCTAACCACCCAAGTGGCTTGGACTTTACTGGAAATATGGGTATACTTCCGGTTTTACTTTGCTGCTGATGTCAGCCAAAAAGATGCACATGATTGTTGTGACAAATGCAAAGTTTAATGAGGCTCTGATCCCATTTTGCTTTTAGTCCGAATCCACCCTTATAATTTTATGCTCTAGGTCCTGTTTTCAGATATTTATACCAACTTAAAAAGTGACGAAATCAGGAGAGAAATGTTATTGAAGACAGTATAATTCTGAAGATGATGATTGTATTTAATACAATTAAATCGCTCAAATTCAAATATTTAATATAAAAGAATAGAAAATTATTCTTAAATTCAAATGTATTCTTAAAACTTGCATTTTTTTCCCTTTTTCCTCTGTGTATGCTCATACTATATAGAAGCACGATCAAGGAGGGATCTTACTGGACGCTGTCTTCAAGCACCTGGAGCTGACCGAGAGAGACTATTTTGGGTTGCACCTGGCCGACGACGACTCTGATAGCTTGGTGAGTTCAAAGGTCAAGCTCAATGATGTGCCAGAGTCCAACCTGTCTGGGATTCACAAGGGTTTTGCTTGGAGCTTTTTAAGCTTGACTGTGTGAATGGACAGTATTCCTGATATAGGTTCACATTTAGGAATGTAGGACACCCAACGGTTCACGTTTCAAGATACTATTAAGCATCTCTCCCTTTCGGGTGGCCCAGCTCAATATTCAGAATTAGCAGAATATTAGACTACTACTGATATTACTGGATTGTTCATCTCACGTGACTTTCAAAAGTGCCATTTGTTTCTTTAGGGGAAAAATGTGTTAATGAATAAATCACATCTTGAACATTACAAAAACATGAGCCAATGTCCTTCTAAAATATTACAGTAAATGTTTTATATATATATATATATATTCCAGACACTCTAAAATAAATTACATCATTCAGATTAAAGCAAACACATTAGTAGACATCTTGGTGTTGTATGTTACACATCAGTCTACCAGTAGATATCTATGAAGGTAAAAGAGTAGCTAAACTCGAGAGCACGTAGAAGTGAATTTGAGAACTTGTACAATAAATATTTGTACTTGTACGCTAAAATTTAAACTCACAGCTCCCATGTGAAAACCTGTACAATAAAAATATGAAGTTGAATGATGAAATTTGCACTCGCAGACAATAGTCACAAACCTGTATTCTGAATGTGAAGCTGCAGACAAGTAGTCACAAATGTGTAAAATGCCATTTACAGAAATACAATGACAGTCACAAACTTGAAATCTATATTTGCACTTATTCTTACTTTCACATTTGCAGTACAAGCTCAATTAGGCACTTGCAACTTCTCAAATCTGTCGCTGCAATTTCAAATTTCGCGCCTTGACTTTTGCTACTCTTTTCGCGATATATTAGATGCAAAACTAACTTGTGCACTTGCAACTCAGTGGCGGCGAGAGAGAAAGGGGGGCGGGAGCGGGGGTGTTCAAACGAGCCATTTATTGGTTGGCGCCAAGCCAATGAAATGGAACTATTGTACGCGATGATGTCACAAAACCCACGTCCTCGGGACGCTCTGAAACGCTATCATAGATTATAGCATTAGACTTATATTAAAATAAATAAATGATATTAACTCAGTGATCCAAAACTCAATAAACACATGGTTTTCACATGGGAGCTGGGAGTTAAAATTTTAGCGTACAAGTACAAATATTTATTGTACAAGTTCTCAAATTCACATCTACGTGCTCTCGAGTTTAGCTACTCTTTTACCTTCATAGTATCTATCTACCAATCGGTCTATAAAAGACTTTATAGTTACATTGATTCCGTTGAAACTGGATCAAAGTTTTTTTTTAACTCAACAAACACACTTACTTTGTCTCTTTGTGTAACTGCAGATAAGTACATCCCCACCTCCCCACAGGAGAAAACACAAGCCTATTGAATTATTGAGTGACATTAGGTCGTGTTGGACTGTTGCCATGTTATTAAGATTTTTCTTCTCCTCTCTCTATCTCTCTCTTTCTTTCTCCCTATCAATAATTTATAGAGGTGGCTGGATCCAAATAAACCCATAAGGAAGCAATTAAAAAGTGAGTAATTTTATACAAAGCTATACTAAAGGCTGTTGTTTACAATCCAATATGGATTTATTATTTCTCTCTTTTGTATTTCCACATCTTGCACATGTGTTCTTCTTGTGAATAAAATGCTAGGGGGCTCCCCACATCATCTAAACTTCCGGGTGAAATTTTTTGTGAGTGACCCCAACAAACTTCAGGAAGAATACACATGGTGAGTTTGCGGATTTCAGCTTTGATGCACATAAAATGTAGACCTTGCAAAGCGTTTATTAAAGAAACATTGCTCTGGTCATTTGTGTCTCTTGAATTCTGGCTCATGGCATAAGTTAAGGTCGTAAGGTGAGAAGGACATTCTAGTCCTTTTTTTTTTTTTTTGAATTCAGGCATCAATATTTTGGTCTGTTTTTCTAAAAGAGAAAGACTGAACATTTTAAATGCATGTTTAAAAGTTTTGTATTTAAAATGCGGGGTGAAAAAAAATACAATTAAAAAAATACTATTTGTTTAAAAATAAGTATGTTAAAAGTTCATTTTGAACACTTTGCACCATGTCATGTAAAAGTCTTCAAAGCTAATAGATATAAACTAAAAATAGATTTAACGTCATGGGGTCTGTCTTTTAGATTTATTCCTTTAGCATACTTGAATCATTTATGTTGTAATTCTTGTTTCTAAGGCGGCTGTAAAAAGTGAAGTAAATTACAATGATTGACATCCTCACCTGAATCGGTGATGGTGATTCATAGTGATCATGGTGATGCATAGCATTATCTCTTTGTAGTGTTTAAACAGTAGAATATGGCACTAGCAGGTCATCATGGGTTCAATATCCAAGGACTGCACTGAAGTTTGATTTCATTTAAAAAAAAAAAAAAATTATATTTAAGACCCCTCATGTACAATACATTCTTTTTTTTTTGTTAGTCCAGTGGCTCACATAAATGATTTGTCATGTTCTTTTCCATCTGTGTAGGTACCTGTATTTTCTACAGATTAAGCAGGACATACTCAGTGGAAGGTGAGCTGGATGTTGTGAGACTGTTTTGACTATAAATCTTTCTAAGTCCAGTTGCATAGTAGGGGCATTCAATTTACTTGTAAATGATTGTAACTCGTACTATGTAGATTGTTCATTCAATATTCATCTTGTGATACCACTGCAGTTTGTGCTGCTGAAGTTGCATGTGCTTAATGTTCTTTTATGGTTACTTGAAAATAGTATTTTAGGACCAATTTGGTTTGATCTCCAACATGTTATACTGTTAATTTAATGTAATATATATCCTTTCCAGACTGCCCTGTCCGCACAATACTGCCGCACTCCTGGCATCATACGCTGTTCAGTGTAAGTATGAGTTCTTCTCCTTCATTGGAATGGACGGTTGTAGGATCTAAATGACAAAGAAGCCACAAAATTAAATCATTTTTTAAAAAAAGCAAAACGGTATGTGACGGTCAATTACATGTGGTTTGCTTTAATTCTGGTTTGGCCTCACTATCTTTAATGTTACAACTTTAAATCCTGTTTAATGTTATGTTTGGTGTCAAACAAGTGGTGCCTGTAATTCTCTTTCTTGAGTGAGAGGAATTGATTGCAATTTAGCATAGCAGCAGAATTATAATTAAAGTTGTTTTCTGCCTATGATATGCACCACATTTCTTTTTCCACATCAGGCAATATATCTCACCATAGATGGTATCATGCAAACTAAAATCCAGTGCTGAACTTCCCAGCAAACCACTGAAATACAACAGCGCAAGCTCAGCATGGTACATTCCATCTGTGCACAACCTCAACGCTTAACAAGCACTAGCTTGTAAAACAAGAGTATATGCGAGCAAGAAATCTCTCTGAAGTACAGCAGGCACAAACACAGCCCAGCACATCTGAGTTAACCTAATAGTGCCCACTCAAGATGGAGCAGTGACATGGCATATCCCGGGCCTTAGGGGGTCCGCTTGCCAGATTGAGCTCAGCAATAATGACTCTTGACAGATTGCTGCAGTGAGCACATTTGCTCCGGTCTCTCCGGGGCTTTTAGCATGCAGTTTGGGCGCTATATAGGTCATAGGGGATTCTGTTGAGCCCAGTTGCCTAGGACAGCGCTATCTATTGCAACTTATTTTGTTTGCGTTAAGGTTTACTGACAAGCTGCCATAATGGGAAAATTGATGCTAAATGCTGCAGTTTATGTTGTTTTTTTCAGTCAATGGAATTGGTTTACCGGATTTGAAAGACTTAGTGAGTGCTTGTGTGTTTTACATGATAATAAGTTTGTAACAGGTGTTTAATCATGCTAAACCCCTGAATAGCTTTAAGCATTAGTGTGTTTTGTCATTTTTTTTTCTAAAGTGAGGATGAATGTAGTGATAACACAATGCTTTGCTTTTAAGTGAAAGTGAATTGGTCCCGTGTGCAGTCATAGATTGTCTCAACATGTTTGATCTGACAACATTTGGCATTTGTCAATAAGAACATATTATCTCATCAGAATGTTTTGATTTATTCACTCTAACACACTCTAAACTTGTAATGTGAACTCAAAAATAGTATATTTTTACATTAAAAAAGTAAAATTCTCACATTCTATCTTACAAAGTCAAAAATACTAAAAAGGTGTGCACAATCCTCAAACCCAACAAAAGCAAAAAAACAAATGTAATGTCCGCACACAGATATGACTGCTCCAGAACGAAGACCTGATAGTCGAAACGTTGCAATAAATACTTTTCTGGAGCAGTCATATTAGTGTGCTGACATTACGTTTTTTTTTTTTACATTCTATCTTACACCTTGAATTAATATGATTGTTCACCTCTTAATCATTATTTTCAATACATTTTTCAAATAAAGCTAAAAGCTGTTTCTTATGCTCACCAAATCTGCATTTATTTGGTCAACATTTTTTTCACAATTATTAATATTGTCAGATATTATTACAATTTAAAATAACTGTTTTCAATTTGGATAAGTTCTAAAATGTAATTCATTCCTGCGATGGAAAGCTGAATTTTCAGCATCATTACTCCAGGCTTCAGTGTCACATGATCTTTCAGAAATCTTTCTAATATGTTGATTTGCTGCTCAAGAAACACATTTTTTATTATCAATGTTAATTATCAAACTTAATATTTAGTTGAAACCATGCAAAAAAAAATGATTAATATAGTATAATATATACAAGTTCAAAATAACAGGATTTATTTTAAAAATATATATATAAATAAAAAAAGAAATAAATAGAAATAAAAAATAGATTTGTAACAATTTAAAAGTTTTTACTGTCACTTTTGATCAGTTAAATGAATCCTTAATAAAAAATATTTTCTTATCTATTTCTTTTATATAAGTTGTAGACATATAACTTTTAGGGCATTTTGCTTCGGTTTTATGTCACTTAATAATAGTGACTCATAATAATGTGTGTTAGTCACACACAAAGCGAGTGATCAAGAGATGTGGGCACCAGTGTGTATCCATCGTGATCCTGCCCCTTTATACACATTATCAGGTGACTTTGTTATGAGTCATGGCTGTTATTCATAACACTGTGGTTGTATTGTGTGATTCAGCTGAGCTGGGTGATTACAGTGAGGCAGAGAATTTGCCAGGATACCTGTCTGAGTTCTGCTTCATCCCCAACCAGCCTCAGGGCTTTGAAAAAGATGTCACCAAACATCACCAGCAACACAAGTAAGAGTCACCGCTCTAAACGTACTCTGGCTGAACTCTGGCCAACCCTGTCACTGTCACTATTATAATCAAATATTTCTTTCAGCACATTACATTGCTGTCAGAAATTTGCCACAATGGAGGAGTCTGGTTGATTTCACATATGGCTTTATGAATATTCATGAACACTCACATGCTTTCTCAGTGCTCATTACTTGGTACGTACACTGTAGAGCTGTGCTGAGAACAGGAAGCTCATTGTATTCCATGTCTTTGCCATACTGACAAATCGGTGGATTCTCAAACACCGCAATTTAAGCAATTTACACAAGCGTTTTGTGCACACATACCTCTTCTACACTGTCTTGTAATGTGAATCTGAAGCATATGTCTTCTTTTTTTACCCTTTATTCTCCCCTTTTTTGGCCTGGGCACAGTGGACTTAGCCCGGCACAGTCTGAATTCAATTATCTGAACACGGCACGAACGTTGGAACTCTATGGAGTGGAACTGCACTATGCAAGGGTAAGTGTGCCAGTGCTGTTCCATTATGTATCTACACACAAGCCTCTTTGTATATAAAGAGAAT
Organism: Semotilus atromaculatus; assembly: GCA_031834385.1. Lineage (NCBI taxonomy): Eukaryota > Metazoa > Chordata > Actinopteri > Cypriniformes > Leuciscidae > Semotilus > Semotilus atromaculatus. Next base: position 28,812,314 of record JAULUF010000055.1, on the reverse strand, counting down.
CATTGAAACAAGCTAATTTCTGGTCTGTTCCGCACACAAAGCTATTGTATAGCTTCAGAAGACTTTGTACTTTCATTGTATGGGAAAGAACATTTTGCATAGCTTTTATGTACCATGAAAGTAAGAAAAGAGTTTTCACTTTTGGGTGGACTAACATTACACACCACAGTTTCGAAACCGTTTAATGATCCTCATTAATAATTTCCCTCTCTCGCTCTGTTCCTGCTTTCAGGATCAAAGCAACACAGAGATTTTCATAGGCTTGATATCAGCTGGCATTGCCATCTTCAAGAACAGGGTACGAATCAACTACTTTCCATGGTAAGTGAACTGGGAAGTGAGTGTCAAATGATTAATCACGATTAATCGCATCCAAAATAAAAGTTTGTGTTTACATAATAAATGTTTTTGTACTGTGTAAAATTATTTTGTATATATAAGTACACATGTGCATTTATATATTTAAGAAAAATTTGTTATTTATATATGAAATATTTATATTTATATTGAACATATATAATTTTTTTAAATATATATAAATGCACGTGCGTGTACTTATATATACAAAATAATTTTTCACAGTACAAACACATTTATTATGTAAACACAAACTTTTATTTTGGATGCGATTAATCGTGATTAATCATTTGACAGCCCTAATATATATATATATTAGAGGTGGGCATAGATTAATTTTTTTAATCTAGATTAATCTAGATTAATTTTGAAATTAATCTAGATTAATCTAGATTAAAATGGCTCATTTGAATTCTCCCGAAGGCATTCAGAATATGCTACCCAAATAATGACTAAAAGTAAGTCTTTGAGAATAGTTCGCCTCGCATAGGGATGTGCATTTCTGCCAAAAATGCCATTCGACAATCGAGGAGCAAAAGTCGAATATCGTTAAAAAACAAAACAAAAAAAACGCAATGACAGAAAGGGAGGCCAATTTCATCTTTAGCGATTTGTCATCAAACAAACTGTTTATTAATTGAACAAGTAACATGTTTTCGTCGTTTTTTTTTTTTTTTTTAACATAGTAGGCTAATTGGAAGAAGAAAAAAAACAATACGCACGACGGTCCGTTTTTGCATCGCCAATGCTCGTTAGATCAAAAAATAATGCCATCATATGTCATAATGATTTTATGTGAACCTGCCTTTTTACTGCAATAGCCTCCTTTTTAAACAAATTAGTTTCAATCAAAGTAAACTATTTTTGTGATTATGCCACTGCGCAATACACACACATTACGGGTGTTCATTCATAAACTGTGGACAATGGTAGCTTATTTAACCTGTTAACCAGTGCGCCGACTCTGAATCGTTTTTTTTTTTTTTTTTGCCTATAAATTAATGTATGTCCAAACACCGGATAATGTCATACTCTTTAGTAGTGATATAGTGGCGTAATAATCTGTTTGGTTGAAAAATGTATTACCTGAATGAAATGAAATCGAATGTATCGTCCTGTGGAATCATTCATTCACAGACAGTTTACGAAGACGTTCAACTAATAAAGATCTTCATCGCTGGCAAAGATATGATGCATTTGGAGATTTGCTTTCACTAGACTAAACTGTAGATCCACGGCCACTTCATCCAACGCTCTTGATGTTCTTAAATCTTCCTGTTACTTACGACTCCTCGAGTATGAATTGAAAGCGCTTCAGACGATTCAGTCAGTGCGTGAGGAACTGAACAGATCAACTGATTCGCGAACCGATTTAGATAGATCTGACAACTTGTTTGATGACGTCTTTGAACAGAATCGACTCAAAAGAGTGATTCATTTGTAAATGAGCATTGCTCATGCCCATACAAAGGATACAGCACACTTGGAATAAACTCATTTAACAACGTATTGCATTAAAATAAAGTAAGGAACGTCGCTGAAAATATAGCCTTGCGGACAATCTGCCAAGATGTGCAAACCATCAGTGGTACCACGGTTACCTTCCACATATCTCCTGCAACTCATACCAACGTACCAAAGTAAAAGTACACCTTGTGTCCCTGACAGGAAAATACCCTGCTGCGCGATCTGTGACAGTAGGCGCGGCGTCAATTACCGGTATATACTATGTCATACTACTACACACTAGAATTGCGCGAAAATATAACGATATCCGAAAAAGCTATTTATGATCCCAACCCAACTTAGATTAACGGCGATATTTTTTTTATCGCCCGATAAGAGTCTCACGTTAACGCAGCACGTTAACGCCGATAACGGCCCAGCACTAATATATATATATATATATATATATATATATATATATATATATATATATATAATATTCCATATATAATTATTTCCAGATTTGCTATAATTTTTTGTGTTAATGTGTTATTTTAACTGGCCGTCAGTTTGTCTGTCAACACTGAATGTTTAAATGCTGCACAATGTAGGACAATATAAGCTGATAAGATCATTATATATTACTCTTAATTGTTCTAAAACTATATAACTTAGTTTCTATTGATTTTATTTATTTTGTCAGCTTTTAAAATATGTGCATATCTATATTTTGTTATTAAGACTAAATGTTCAGACGGAATGGATAAAAACCTCTGCTAAATGATCAAATGTAAATGTAAATAGCGGCACCCAAATCCTCATCAGCCAAAGGTCCCTTCCCCCTCCACACACACACACACACACACACACACACCAGCAGACTGTTTTTCTGGCACACAAGGCCCAGCTGCTTCTGTAGCTGTTGTCCAAGCACCTCCCGTTTGAAATACACGCACAGATGCTTTCCAGGCAAACTATGTTTAGCCCAGAAGAGAAACAGGGGCTGTTTACCACAGATGTCAACTAAGCTCTCAGGGCAAACGGTTGCGCTTATTGATTATTTTATCGCTCACCCCTGTAGTTCATAAAGTTCAATAGTGATGGTTAAAAAGAGTAAATGTATACAACGCTGACTATGGAGGCACACAAATATGTGGATGTTCAGTTTGACCAACTTGAGCCAACACTGTGCTGTACTATTTGTGTGTAACAGAATGTGTAATAAGTGGGTGACACTCCTCCAGCATGTGTTTATTAAGACATTTGAGAGTGTGTGTTGTGTTGAATATAAGTATGTAGCTTCACTCTGAGTCATATTTTAATAGGAGTAATGCTTAGAGAGACACAAAGGGCCATGAAATGGGTCAGGGCATTTTAACAGCGCATTATGTGTGTTTGTAGCTGCCCTGCAACAATGCAATGTGTTTTTGTGTTGCCCACAAATTTTCTTTTTTTTTTCTTCTTCTCTATTTTAGGTTGAAGATTGTGAAAATATCTTTTAAATGCAAACAGTTTTTCATCCAGTTAAGAAAAGAGGCGGTGAGTGGTACACTTTTCTTTTTTTTCTTCTTCTGTAATTCTAGATAAATTAATCAAGGTGACTTAAAACAGCTTTAACAACACACATAACTTTTCTGAGTAAAACAGGAAACAATAGTTTAGGCTATTGCAGCTACCTCACAATATACATATCACAAAACAAAGGTCGCCATTCACAATGCGTCATAATATCATATTTATATTTTGACTGAAAATGTAGGGCATTATATTGACTGTGCAAATACTGAAATAATTAAATTACTAAATAAATAGGAATGTATTCAAATTATTTACAACAGTATGCATTTATAATATAAAAAATATAATATATGTTTGAGTGATGTGTGGTAGCACATTTGCAAATGTGTGAAGTGAACGTTCAATTTAAACTACAATATTTTTGTTCATCTGTGCCAAATAATTTGCTGATAACTATGTAAAATAAGATGACTCCAAAAGACATCATCATCCCATTTAGAAACTGCAGAGAGCAGTAATTCCTATTAATAAATCATCTTACTCAGTCAATATCAAATTAAATGGCATAATGGCTCCCATAGCACCACTGATCTTTGTTTATTTGAAATCCCTCTGTAATTACTGCCCTGCTGTCAGTGACGACGCAGAGAGAGATAGACACTCTTTACAGCTTATTAATTATGGAGAGTAGATGATGCATTTTGCATGTGGGGGAGCGGGATGCGGCCTGACATCAGAACTGTGCCGATTGCTGTCACAGACCCTCTGCTGGAGACCTCAAAACAACCCGGTGGTGTGAATAATGCACAGGGACCTTTCAGAAGCAGTTGTACTAAAAGCAGACCTCAATGATGTCATGATCCATAATTGATGCCCAGATGGCAGAGCTTGGCTGAGTGGGTCCGATTTCCCTGTGCCTGGGTCTCAGGCCCTGTGATTTGTACAACCAAAAACAGTCTGGGAAGTGCATTTACCCCCCTCTGGAGTCCCCAGTGACCAATGGAGCCTTGCAGATTGGAGTGTCAGGCCTAATAGGTCTATCCAGAGCAGAGGTTTCTGGATACTTTGACTAGGTTTCAAACGGAGGCCCAAGTTAAGAGCAAAACAAGACGACATAATGTGTGTAACGTTCAGAGCAGGGAATGTAAATGTCACCGACATCTCCAGTTTTTTGGGTTAAGCATGCTTGGTTTAACAGCCTCAAGATCCTTCCTTCTTTTTTTTTTGCCTACAGCACGAGACAAGAGATACTTTGCTCGGTTTCAACATGGTCAACTACCGAGCCTGTAAGAATCTCTGGAAGGCCTGTGTTGAACACCACACCTTTTTCCGGCTAGATCGGCCCGTTCCTCCACAGAAGAACTTCTTTGCGCACTACTTCAGTTTGGGATCCAAGTTCCGTTACTGGTAAGACGTTCCTATACATCCACAGCCCTTTGCATTTCTTTTTAAAAGGGGCTGAATAAAGTGCATGTATTTTGAGGAAGTGCAGCTTGTTATGAATTGCAGTTATCAACAGTAAAGATTTTTATTCTACTTGCCCAGTCAGGCCATTCCTTTTTACTTTTTCACTTGCCCCAAAAAATGGCCTGTATATATTTGTAAATAATTTTCATATTTCTCACTATCATTTTCTCATCATTTTTACGTTTAACACATAATATTTAAATTTAAAATAGAAAATAAATAAATTAAAATAAATAACATGTTAAGTTGCATATATAAAATGTTTAATAGTAGCTGGAAACCCAATTATATTTAATAATTCTCCCGTCATCTCCAGTAGTGTGCTGAGGGACGCCACAGTCACCAGAAAGCTTGACCTTCGTCCACATGAACAAATGCTCTAGGAAATCATGGGGATAAACTCTTGAAAAATAGATGATGCTCTTTTAGCCACTTTTAGATATAGGGAAACTAGGATGAGGAGGTGATCAATAATTCATCTCGAAATGCTTTCTAGATTTATAAGTGTTTATTGGTGCTCTCTATAGTATAATAAAACATATTTGAACTCTGTAGCTTTGAGGTAGCAAGAGCCTCATATAAAATGAGACCATTCACAGAATTGGAGGTCTCAGGCAGGAAAGTCATAGTCCGACGTCGTCATACTCAGATTCTAGTCAAATGTGAACTTCCCATCCTCAAATGTTGTGGGCATCCAGGCTAGGAAAGTCACATTATATGTTGTGAAATATGGATTGAACCCTGACCAACATTGTACATCTCTTCACAGTGGGAGGACGGAAGCACAATCTGTTCAGTATGGCAAGGAGAAGGGAATCAAAGACAGAGTGTTTGCAAGGTAATGTGAGCTTGTACATAAAGGTCCCCTGACATGGGGTTATTTTATTATTTTATAATGTTTCCTGGGTTGCCCTTATAATGTTAGTATGTTTTTTAGATCAAAAATAGTCATAATTTAGAAATAAAAGGCATTTTTCCTAGCCTGATTTTTGCCCTGAGCCCAAACGCTCTGTTTCGAGGGGCGTGTCTGCTGTGTGTAACCGGCCTCTGCTGTGATTGGCTGACATGCGTGCATATGAAATAGCTACGTATTACATGTGAAACTCTCTCGAATACTTTTACTACAGCTATTATACGTTTTTACTAATACAGCTATCGAGATTAACGAATCGTGAGAAGTTTTTAAAGTATTTAGATCTATTCCCATCACATAAAATGTTGCTGTGATGAGCATTGAGCAAACAGATGACAGTCTGTTGATCGCGAGACAACGCAGTTTCTGCACTCTCTCTAATGCTTTCACCAATGCAAACACGATGATGTATATACAGTAAGTGCAGTCACGTGCGTCATTGATTTCATAACGAGTTGTCCAGATAAACTCGATTGAACGATTTTGAGAGAAAGATTAAGTTACCTGTCTGAACTTGAACTTGAATTGTTGCTTGGTAGCTCGATCGATTTATTTTCGTTCATCGAGGCCAGCTCTGGATTGGCCCAAGTTGAGGAAACGAAACAGTCGTCTGTGAAATGTTTGGACCATCCAAAACTTTGGGAAGTTGTGTTGGCGCATTTCCAGAGAAAGTACAATTAACCCATTGTTTCTTCAGAGGCTCGGATGAAGGAACTAAAACATACTTTTGTGTTCATTTGTACATCCGAACACTGATCAACTGCCATGCTTCGCTCGTTTGCAAGCCATTATATCTCTCTATTCAACTTTTGTGCTTCGATCGGTCATACGCCATGACATCTCTCGAGGATAAACTAAAATCGCACGCGCGCGTTCGTACTTCCTAGCTCGTTTTCTCATGGGCGGGCAAAGCAGAGAAGGGGGAGGTAACTTTCCCCTATATGACGTCATATAGGGGAGATTCAAGATCAGCCCGTCTGAGATCTCATTTTCTCACAGGCAGAGAAAGATAGCCAAAACTCGGTTTACACCGACTGAAATTTCTAGACACGAGGGGACCAAATACAGGCTAGGGGAACTAATATTAATGTTAAAAAACCTCAGAAAGTGAAAATTTCATGTCAGGGGACCTTTAAGGGATTTAGTGTTGGTGACCAGTTATGATATGATTCTTCAGTTAATGATCATTAACATATTTGGTCTAAAAGAGTATTTATTTCTGTGGAAGTGTGAACTATAAACATAAAATATACTACCAGGGGAGGAGTGACTTGGGTTCAGCAGGTGAACTTTAGAGGGATCTTTACTCGCAGCTTTGAGATGTTTGTATCAAAGTCCTTTTTTAAGTAAATCAGTTCACTCAGTGGTCACTGTCTTAGTAACACCCCCGAGTAGATATTTTCAGTCTGTTTGCCAAGCTTATGTTTCAGTCGTGTAAATAAAATCACTACTACTGACAGCAGTGTATTGTGTAATGCAACTTATTTAGCTCAAGCCAGGCTAACATAAACTCCAATTAAAAAATTTAGTACGTTTAAAAAAAAAGTAGTACAAATTGCTATAGTTTTTTTTTTTTTTTTCCGGATACTTTGAATAGGAATTTCAAATGAACAGCATTTTTTTTTATTGGAAATCTTTTGTAACATTATAAATGTCTTTACTTAATTGCTGAATAAAATTAATTTCTTAAAAAATACACGCATATATTGACCCCGAACTTTTGAACTGTAGAGTACATGAACATTATAGAGCAAAAAGACCAGGTAATGCCTTTGTCAATAGAGAATTCTTGAATAATGAGTTACTGCTCAATCAAAACATATTACAATGTCCAATATAACCTAATACTTTAACTAAATTGTTGACAATGACTATTGTTATGCATCTTTTTGGAGTCTAATACCCTTTCTGAATAGCCTTTTATTTTTTTACTATCTTTTACGACTTTTCAAAAGTGTATTGCTTTATGCACTTGAGTTGTTTGAAATGTTAACAAATACGAAATTCTCAAATAATGAGCATAGTCAAACTTGTATTTGTTCTATTTTATCTCAAAATAATGATGACATTGGCAGTAGATTTTGTCTGATTTTCAGAGTGCATACTGGTATAACAGAGCAAAATATGACAATATATGAATGAATTTTACGTGTTTTTTTGTGCTAAAAAGAGATCTCTTACTAGATTTTACTGTGTCTAAATGTACTGAACGTCTGCAGTTAAAAATTCTAAATATAAATTGAACATTGTAGTACAATATCTCAGGAGAACATAAAGGTAAAATGATACTCAGAATTCAGTTTAAAAAGAACCTGATCTCTGTCAAAATAGATAATAGTAATCTGGAATATCTAACTGTCTTACCTCAGACAGTTAACACAAGCTTATAATTGACCTTAGCCTTTGGTTCTACTGGGGTATGACAGAGATTAAAAGAATGAATTTCATCTCTCAGATCTCCCAGCAAGCCCCTGGACAGAAAGTTGATGGGTGTGACAGACTGGGAAACAGTGAGCAGGAACTCACTGTCTGAAGAGAGGCTGGAGACCCAAAGCCTGCCCACCCGCTCCCCCCCTGGGACACCCAACCAGTGAGTGTCTCTCCGTTTCAGTGAAACTTTCAACTTAATGAGCAAAGACACTCCATGGTGCTTTGGGGTGATGGGGGTTATAGGGGAGTGAGACAAGTGTGTAAGCTGTATGTATGTGAATCTCACAATTGCAATTAGTCACATTTCACTCAAAAAAAAAAAAAGAAAAGAAAGAAATTATACTTTGCAAAAAGGAAATGACTCAAAAATATATTTTTTTTTTGGCATTATTACATTATTTTCATGACAATTAATAATACATTTTTAGCTTAAATTTTCATTAGCCTAATTTATTCCTTTTAAAAAAATCATATTAAACCTAGTAATGCATCTCATTAGATTTCATCAGAATAATACAGTGTTTAAAAAATACCATAATTTTTTTTTTAATCAGCACAAAGGCACTTCAACAAATGCAAATGTTTTTTAAATAAAATAGAACTACTGTGTACATTTTTGTTTCATGCAAAAACATGGTCCTGAAAAGGCTTAAATTCCTAAAGCAAAATATATTATAACTGTAATGATTTTTTCTTTGACTTGGGGGCGAAATACGACCTAGACATGTTCTTGTTTACTGTATGAATGCAGTAAAATAAAAATACAAAATAGGTTAGAGTTAACATTTCATCATATGTTATAATGCACTGCACTCTTTACAGTAACTAAAAATGCTACTGTAAAAAACATGTTTTAATAAGTAAGAACACCTTGTTTACATTCAGCAAAGGGATTTGAATTTTCTCATAAAACAAACAGGTGAAAATTATTATGTCAACTATGAATGTTCTGTCAACAGTAGAAACTCCTTATTTGTGCAAGAGGGTGCCCGGCTACGGCCCTCTTCCATGGGTCACCTGGTGGACCATGTCATCCATGCCTCCCCCAGCCTTCCTCTTTTCTCCAATCACAAATCAGCTTCCTCTACACAAGCGAACAGCATAAGCCTGGAGTCTACGCCGTAAGTACTTCCTCTTCTTCATTAGGAAAACAGTTTGTCCTCAAGAACTGGCTTTGGTAATGCTTTATTATCATTGATGGTGCTTCCTAAGGTTCCCCTTATGTTCATACTTAAGCAACCACCCAGAACTAACTAGTAACAATCTAGTGACTGCCCACAATACCCCAGCAACAACATAGCAATGCGTGGATTATGCCTTTTAAAGGATAAGACTCTCCAGATAGTAGTGTATTGTATGAAACGTAGTCCATATGAATACGTAGTCCGAAGTATGAAATGCTGATATTTTTATTCAAAGTAATTTCAGTGACAGTTTATTTGAATCTTTCAGTATCTTAAATCCCATAAAAGAGTCTTAAAATAGAATACCCGAAAACCAACTCTTTTAGCAGACGTTCGGTATTCTTGCTTTTTTTTTTAAAATGAATGTGCTTTGTAATGCATTTCAAGTCTTGAATGTTTGCTTATCCATACCGCAGTGCCGCTCTAACTTATTGAAACATTAAATCTCTTCAGTTATTATAAACCCTATTTACAGAAGCCACATAATTTAGTGTAAAAAAACAGAAGCGCAAGTCTGTTCCTCAGATGGGAAAAGTGGTTTTTCTGCACCAAAAACATCTTATATTGGCTGATTGTTTTGTCTCTGCCTTCCAATCACGGCTACCACCCTCTGTCTGCGCCCTTAAATGGCCCCAAATGGAAACTAAACGCACGCTGCGCAGCTGTAAAACGTGTTTACCGCTCTCAGAGCTTTGGATTTTAACAGTGCATGGTAAACATGTCAAGCCTTTTGTGATCCTCTTGAATAGGTCTGCAGTGTACTTAAGCCTAATGACATTGCCAGTGGCAGATAGGCTATTTGCATGACATGTGGTGGTTTTGACTTTGTTTGCTGAGCTAGTTTAATTGAAATATAACACCCCACCCCCTTTCTTTTGTTTCAGTCTTAAAACCGTTATCGAAATGACCTGTTTACAGTTGGGGGCATCACCACATAACCTGTCTGATGATGTGCCGAGGCAAAAAAAGCAACATTATTGTTCTTTGATTGCTTTTTAAATGAGTCTTACGGCTTAAAGTAATTTGATAGCGCTTGCAGTGTCACAAAATTTCTTAACACGATTTTTATTGAAAGATTGAGCTGTATTTATATGCCATTTTTAAAGGTCATTTGTCAATGTGATGCCAGGAGGATATAATAAGTTAGAAGGTGTATTTTGGTTCGAGTTAAATTTTGGTTGGTGATCATTCTTACAATGCTTGCAATTTATTTATTAATTTATACAAAAGGTCATTCATTCTATTCTTTTTTTTATGTGTTAAAATGTATGCAGTTTAACATTTAAAATAGGTGTCCTAACCAGCCACAGCTGCAGAATGTAATGTGCAATTGGACGTTTTGTCAAGTGCTTGGTTTCTAATTATGTGGTATTGCTGACCTACCAATATTCATATGCTATGAATATTTTCGGCTCTGTGATGAATTGCTTATGTTTCGCTTTTGTAAGTCGATTTGGATAAAAGCATCTGCTGAATTCATAAATTGCTTTGGAAAGTCCAACATCTGGTTCTAAATGTGTATTATACATCAAATATGTGTTCAGACACGGTTGTAGTTAAATTATCTTCACACAAAAAATTGGATTAATCACAGAAAATTGAAGTGTAAAGTATAAGCCCTTTTTACACATTAAACCCGGTAAAATTACCAGATTGACTTTTCCTGTAACTAGACAAACGTGCTGTTCACACAAGCATCTGCGTTACGTCTTATTACCGGAAAAATACCATTTACACTTCACTACCAAAATACTGGAAAACTCTGTAATGTCAATCATCAGAAATCAAACGCTGCACTGAATAGAAGCACTTTAGTTTCACTAACTTCTGAGTGTCAGGCGTGAGGTGATGATCACAGAGAATTTTTGCTCTTAAAAACACGAGACGCATAACACTGTAGTTACTATAGTACAGCCGTAACTAAGTAGTACGGAAAATGAACTCCAGCGCCACAGTGCTAATGAATGGAAACTAATGAATGCTAATTTACATAGAAAAACAATTAAAAACAGCAGATCTTACTGTAAACATCTCAGACAGAGCTTGATGGTTGGCCCAAAGCAGGCGTCTTATGTCAGCGTGTCGTGAGCTAACCCGGAGTAATCCCGTTTTTTTTCTTCTTCACACATTGGATCATACCATTAATTTATTAGTAATGTTAAAACTTCTCAAACTGGAAAATTGCCAGTACTGATTTACGGTATTTTGGAAAAGGTCCTGTTCCCGTGAACTTTTACAGTAATCGTCAGTTCACCCTTAAAGAGACTGTATGTGTAAAAGGGGCTATTAACTGTTATCGGGAAGTGAGAGTTTGGCATATCTTAGGGTCTGTATTGGCTTATTGGGCCAGTATGTGTCATTCGCCTTTCTGCTTTCTTCGTTTATTTATTTATCATTTAAAGGAACTGAATATGAATATATATTTCATAACACACAGATGTATTTATAGCTCATGCTCCACAGTGCATGAAGTGCCTTCTCTTCTGTTTTATCTTTCTGTACACCTAAAGAATAGACCAACATGCGCGCACACACACACACACACACACACACACACACACACACACTTGTTATCTGTCACGGTTCCAAATGATGACATAACCACCTGCTGTAGATCCTCAGAACCCAGCAGCAGAACTAAACTAAATTCTTCTTTTTTTTTGTTTTTTTTTTTGTTGCATTCTCGGTTCATGAAACTATTCGGCTCATACGATTGGACTACACTGATTGTGTTGTATGTCCCTGCTGTCTGTAGATAAACAGACATTTGCTCTGTGACCTTTGGCCTGCTCAACTGTTCTTTATGTGTGTGATGTGTTCAGTTTGGGTCACTTTCTGACACCATGCTAGGGTGCAGTAGCAGCTCCTGACTGTAAATTTAGCTAGGGCAGATTCTGGGTTAGCACTAGTTTATAATAAACATTTGTAAGCCTTATATTCTAATCGCAGAACACTTTTGGCAGAGGTTGTGTTATTCAGCCTGAGACACATGCATAGAGCGCTATCTTAGAATTGACTTAATGTAGTATTTATTGCCTCCAAATGTTCTCCATGTTCAGGAACCCTCTGCCTCACTTAGTATCATTATACATGCCTGCCGAAGCCATATAATAAGTTTTAATATATCCTTCTCACTTTACAACTTAAAATGTGAAAATATTTGTTGCAGAATGCTGAACACATTTACAAATTATGGATCGATTGATTCAGTTTATATATTTTGGATGAATATTTTGACGAGCCACAGCTGCTGGGGTGAAAACATGACTAGAAATAATAATTTAAAAAAAAAGCCTAACGGGGTCAGTAAGAGCCGACGCACACATTGAGATGCGCACACTCGTATGCCCCATATCCAAACACACACTCAGATACTCGTGACCCCCATGGTGTGGTGTTCATTGGAAGTGTGTGCCCAAGTGTGAAAGCTAAAACAATGTGTTGAATAATTCAGTGGTTCACTGGATTGTCACAGTATAATGTGTTCAGTTCAACTGAATAAAATATATTCAGCTGAATTGTGTTTGATGTCTCTGCTAGCTTTTTGCTACTGCTAAACTTTGTACGAAGCTTCATTCATGTGTCGAAATGAAAATTTACATAATTTACGCACCCTCGTGTTGATCCAAGTATGTATCATTTTCTTTTTATCTGTGCAAATGGAAAGATGTTTTAAAGAATGTTTTGATGCTCTTCTCAATGAAAAGCATAAATATATTTACATTTATTATATATTTTTTTATTCTCCCTGAATTTAACAGGTCTCCGGAAGGTGTCGAAGGACCGCCTCCTGCCCTCCCACCCAAACAGTCCCGGAAGAACCTGAGCCAGCTTATACTGTCCCACTCCCAACAGGACTTGAACAACCACATCAACGAAATGTATGATGTCCCCACAGCAACAGAAAAGCCCATGGTAAGAATACATCCACTGACTCACTCGACCCAGACTCTTTGTGCTGCTTTGTTGTTCCCTTTTCCAAAGTTGGCATTAATAGGCCAGCGTCCCTCCCTTCTATGGTACACCGCTGATGTGGTTTCTATCTCAAAAAGTTATAAAACACTGGTTGGTTTGGTGGACGCAGTTCCTTGCACATAAATCATTTTCACTCATTTTCACTGCCTCACTGTGAGTTAATATTTCACATCTTTTTATGTTCATCTGTTAAGATATTTTTTGTATTTTAAGATAAACACTGAGTTTGTGAAAACTAATAGTAATAAAGCATCTTATGTATGTAGTATTTTTCATACATAAAATGCAGGTCAAAGTGCTTAATTCTTTCTATATACTTACAAAGATTGATACAAATTAAGAAGCGGGGTTTCAATGTTTTACTAACTAAGATGTCTTCAAAAGCTATTCGCTTTTCCATATTTTTGGGGTGTAATGGCTTATAAGCGGTCTGAGATCAGGTGAAGATCCTTTGTTAGTGTGCCAATAAAATAGCTCAAACTATGATTTGAAACATGCTCAGAAACAGACAAAATGTAGGAAAGTGCCAAGTCTTACAATGCTTTAAAAAACAGATAGAATCCTGTACTTAATGGAAAATTGCAAATTAGAAAAATGCTAATTAGATCAAACAAATGCAATGTGCTGTTTTAAATTTAAACCTTGAACATAAAAAAATGACACAATTTTTTTTCCTCAAACGTTTAGCCCAATGGTGTCATTCCTCATGACAATCTTGTCCTGATCAAAATGAAACCGGATGAGAACGGGAGATTTGGGTTCAATGTGAAGGTAAAATGCTCAGCATATGTCATTTATTGTAAATGATTGTTGATGATTTAATGATTCCATTGCCTCTTAGAAATCACCTCTCTCTCTCCTTCTCTCTTTTTTTAGGGTGGCTCTGATCAGAAGATGCCCATTATTGTGTCTCGAGTAGCACCTGGAACATCGGTATGTTTAATAGACTGTTTATTGTTGTAAATACTGTAGTATTACCCTTTATAGGGCAACTGGGAATGGATTAAAGCTGAAGACAATAAGGAAAGATTAATTGAAGAGTGACCTCTATAGGATTGGCTGTGAACTGCCCTGTGTGTCAATGTTTGGTTTATGCCCGTGCCCGGATTTACGCTGCTTTTCATTCAAAATTGCATATCGAATTTTCCTAGTTGATATTTCTGACTTGATATTAGAACAGTCCAAATGATCTAGGGGTAAGTAGTTTGAATTTGGTTATTTTAAGTCTGTCTCCTCTCCAGGCTGACTTGTGTGTGCCACGACTGAACGAGGGCGATCAGGTTGTGCTGATCAACGGTCGAGATATTGCAGAGCACACGCATGATCAGGTGGTCATGTTCATCAAGGCCAGCTGTGAGAGCCATTCTGGGGAGCTCCTCCTGTTGGTGCGGCCCAACGGTGAGCACTCACCTTATTAATAAACAAATCTTTTGCTGCCTTCAAGTCATGGTGAAATGACTTCACTACCATTCAAAAGTTAGGGGTCAGAACGATTTTGTTTACGTTTTTGAAAAGTCTCTTATACTCACCAAGGCTGCATTTATTTGATTAAAAATAAAGTAAAAACGCAATATTGTGAAATAATATTTTAATTTAAAATTTGCCAATTTTATGTTATTATATTATAATAAAATGTCATTTATTCCTGTGATGGCAAAGGTGATTTTTTTTCAGCAGCCATTCATTCAGTTTTGATCAGGATCCTTCAGAAATCATTCTAATATGCTGATTTGGTGCAAAAATTTTTTTTTGCATTATTTCTTAAATATTTTGCTGCTTAATATATTTTGTGGAAACTGTGATAATATTTTTTTTATAGTATTATTTGATTAATAGAAACCAAAAGAGCTGCATTAATTTTTAAATGGCTTTACTCTACAAACAATGTATTCCCTTTTGATCAATTCATCCTTGCTGAATACAATTATTAATTTCTTTTTTAGTATTAAAGTATTAAAAAAGTATTAAAGTCTTACTGACCCTAAACCTTTGAATGGTGCACATGAACACCACTACAATTATGTAAATGCTACGGATAACTAGGTACTTTTATCGAGACCTCTTTGAATTGGGGTGCGATGATTAAGAATCATGGATCTAGTTGTACACGTCTATTTTATTTGGACCAAAATCACTTTAAATGCACACATTTATAATTATGGTTTCCAAACTTAAGTATAAAGTCAGCCTTTGATGTGATTCATTCACTTTCTATGGCTTTTGTTGGGGGAAAATTATTTATTGTCCTTTACACCTTGTGGACTTAGCTGCCATCACAATAACTGTTTATTTCTATGTAGCTATCTATGATGTAGTTGAGGAGAAATTGGAGACCGAGCCTGATTTTCAGTACATCCCAGAGAAATCTCCCACAGACCCATCCCAGCTGGACCAGGACGCCTGGAGGGACTCGATGCTGCAGTTAAAGGAGGGTCTTTACAATGCTACTATACTAGCCCAGTTTGATGTGAGTTAACAAACAGATTATTGTCACTCATTCTTTTGAGTTCTAAGGTCATGTTTTTTCTTCCATTTTTTTTTTTTTTTTTTTGTAGCACAAAATTCAGGTCTCAAGTAATCTGATCTTTACGATCAAATGCTTTTACTCCAATGATTAAAAAAACTGTCTTCTGTTCTCCACAGGAAAAAGGCAGTTTTAAGCTCATATGCTATTGTTTATCTAAATTGCTCATTTACAGAATGCTCTGAAATCAACGGGAATCAGGGTTATTCAGGATGTGGTCATATCAAAAGAACTTCCTGACTTTCATTAGGCAGCTCTAATATCTTCCTGTTAGTGTGTGTGGGGTTTGTGTATGGGAATATGTTGATAAAATGTGCAATAAAAAAATGCATGCTTTTTTTTGCTCATTGTGCTTTTATGTGGCCATGCATGGATTAACGCACAAAGGATCCACTGGGTGGAATGTGTCCTTGAAGTGATACATTATTGAAACGCTTGAATTATAGGTCATTCACACAGAATGCATTTTGCATCCCACTGCACTTCTTTTCTGTTGATTTTATATGTAAACATGCACTAAATGGACATGTTTGACCATTATGCTCCATTTTTTTGCAGCTTCATGTGCAAGACACAGTGTTCTTTGTGAATGAATATCAGATACAATACTATCAGATATCTGTAGTGTCTGCCCACAGTTCATATTTTGTAAAGGAAAATTTAATGTATGAAATTTCTGGTCTAATACTTGAAAGTTGAAAAGAAGGCATGAATACTGAAGGTCATACTTAAAGTTTTGTGTCCATTAATAAGTTTTCATTCAAAGGGATTTTTGTTTTTGTTTTGTTTTAAAGCAACTGTATCGGAAAAGGCCTGGAATGACAATGTCATGTGCCAAATTACCTCAGAATATTTCCAAAAACCGCTACAGAGACATCTCACCTTGTGAGTATTGCTGCACGCCGTTCCTATGTACTGATAACCAGTGATAAAAAAAAAAATGAATCAGTTTTTGTTGTTTTCTTGTCAGATGATGCTACTAGAGTCATCTTGAAAGGCCCAGATGACTACATCAATGCAAATTACATCAATGTGAGTAGCTCATAATTATTCTATTATCTCGCTGCAAACTCAAACGCCCAGCGAAAGATGGACTGTGATTAATAGTCTCTCGTAATGTTGTTCTGTTATGTTCGCAGATGGAAATCCCTGCCTCCCGTCTCATAAACCGCTATATCGCTTGCCAGGGGCCGCTGCCCAACACGTGCCCGGATTTCTGGCAGATGACATGGGAGCAGGGCTCCTCTATGGTAGTCATGCTTACTACTCAGGTTGAACGAGGACGCGTATGTATACCTCTTGATGTTTGACATTCATTTGTATGTTTTTTCTTAACTTTTTGAGCTAACATCAATCAATCCCTTTCTACCGCAGGTGAAGTGCCATCAGTACTGGCCGAACCCCTCAGGTAGCGCTACATACGGCGGCTTTCAGGTTTCCTGCCAGACTGAGGAGGGAAACTCTGCTTTTTTGGTTCGAGATATGACTCTTGCTCACATTGAGGTGAGTGATTCACAGATTTGCTTGTCAACAGTCAGAATCATTCTTAATTTGGCTTGAACCATGTAATGTTGCAGTTACTAATAAAGTTACAAATTGGTGTTTGATTTACTTGGTGTTCATTCAACAAAAATCATTTACTCACCCTCATGTCATTCTGAACCTGTGTGGCATTCTGTCTTCTGCGGAACACAAAAGAAGATATTTTGAATAAAGTTGGTAACCAAACAGTTTTGGAGCCCATTGACTTCCAGTGTATGGACGGGGAAAAAAAAAACATTTCTCAAAATGTATTCTTTTATGTTCCACAGAAGAAATAATGTAACAACATGAGGGTAAGTAAATGTTGACACAATTAAAAGAATTTTGGGGTGAACTATCACTTTACGCCAATGTTTATTTGCATTAGGCCCTTGGAAAATGTTAATATTGGACTCTGGGATCTTGTTTACAGTGTATCATTTGCTATGATGCCATTATAACCATGTCATTTTGTGTTTGCTGTTTTGTTATTTGTGCTGTTAGAGTGGGGAGAGCAGGGAATTAACCCAAATCCAGTACCTGGCGTGGCCTGATCACGGTGTACCAGATGACTCAACGGACTTCCTGGATTTCGTGACTCTGGTCCGGAATAAACGAGCTGGGAAGGACGAGCCTGTTGTGGTCCACTGCAGGTATTTCATTAGCCTGACTACGTCAGACTTCCTACTTCCGCTAATTTCATTTCGCTCCTGTAGTCAGTCTGAGATAGCAGCCTATCTTTCAGTTTTCCACCGGCCTGAAAACAGCCGGCCCAATCAACGAACAGAGGGCGGCTGAGAGCCGTGACGTAGCCGCTAAGCGCCGAGTTTTACATTGTAGGATAGAGAAATCGAAAACCGAAACGACCGCGGAAATGGGAAACGAGACACGTGATTGTACCGTGGATGCGTAGATTAACTTCGCATAATCTGCAAAAGTCGTTTACAGCCATGTTCACTCCGGTATTTCGCTCGCATCATCAAGTGTTTACAGCAGGTTTACAGTGGAAGTTCGATCATAGATTTGAGTTCGATGCATGATGTCTGTGTTTAGATGCGGCTGTGTCGGCGCATAACATAAACTTATCTGATTGGCTTACGGGTAACCAAGATTTTAAACTTCAGAAATCGCCCCCTAGCGAGAGAGAAAACACTTCTCTATTATGTTATTCCAGACTCTGTCTACGAAGCAAAGTGAAGTAGCAGAGTCTGGTATTACCAGGCTAGTATTTCATATATCTATATCACAAAGTAGTTTTTAAATGTAGTTATTCAAAGAGAATCACAGTGTAATCTAGTTTTTCCTCTCTCCCTCCCTCTGCTCTGTCCCAGTGCTGGGATTGGCCGGACGGGAGTTCTCATCACCATGGAGACGGCAATGTGTCTGATGGAGTGCAGTCAGCCGGTGTATCCGTTAGACATTGTGAGAACGATGCGGGATCAGAGGGCCATGATGATTCAGACGCCTGTAAGTCCTGCCCACCCTCTTTTGTCCTGTCATATCCCCATCAGTCATCCATTAAGGGTTTATCATTGGCTATCTGTCTTCATTTGCTGGGACATGGCTGAATACTGCACAGCCAATGATGACATGTTAAATAAACAACTAAAAAAATAATTTGAGTGACATTTTCACTGATGTTTAAAATGCAGCTACAGGCCACATAATGTGAAGAAGAGTTGCTGTAGCAGGGGGTCTTGTCCAGGCTGGGACTCCCAGAGCTTGAGACAATGATGCAGCTGTGATTTCAGCATGATACATAAATGAGGCCTGTCTGCCCAGAGGCTGCTGACCATGTGACCACACTAATTAGACAACAGGAAGAAGAAAGGGTTGATCTCAGTGAAAACACTTGTGCACTACATGCCCACGGTTCTTTTTATTAGTGGTGTTGCTAAAGCATCACTCTTTCTATTTCTATTGCTCTACACTACCGTTTAAACGTTTGGGGTCAGAACGATTTTTTTAAAAGAATTATTATTAATTTTATTTAGCAAGCATACTTTAAAGTAATCAAATGATCAATTATTATTATTATTGTTACAAAAAATATATTTAAAATAAATGTTGGTCTTTTAAACTTTCTATTTATCAAAGAGTCCTAAAAAATTCATCTCAGTTTCCTCAAAAATATTAAGCAGCAGAACCATTTTTAACATTGCAACATAATAAGAAATGTTACTTTGAGCAGCTAGAAAACTATTATTTTAAGTTGTAATAATATTAATATAAGGGCAATATGACTATTTTAACTGCATTTATGTTTGATCAATGCAGTCTTGCTGTGCAAGAGAAGAGACATTAAAAAACCTGACTGACTCCAAACGTAGTGTACACAAGGTTGGAGTTTTGAACAAATTATTTATGTTTAGGAGAGATGTGCTGTTTCTTCTCTGCCTTCACTTGGTGGACAATAAATTGGTTTAAACACTGATTTTGAAGGAGGGACCAGAGAAATATATTTTTAGTTGTCCACAAAAAATGTCATGGTGGTTCGACTGTATATGCATTCTTCCATCTTGCTTTCTCTCTCTCACACTCAGACAGTCCATGAATTATGCTCTCATCCCAGTTTCACGTACTACCGTCACGCTTGGCTGCTCTTGCTTGATAGACTGACTCATCTTTCATTCACTGTGACTTCCCCTCTGTTCTTTGTCTTCTCAGAGCCAGTTCAAGTTTGTGTGCGAGGCCATACTGAAGGTTTACGAGGAGAGCTTGGTGAAACCGCTCAAGTCCACGCTGTACGAATCCAACTAATGCGATGCCAGCTTTTCCTGAAAATTATGCTGAAATTCACTGACAGGATCTTCTCCATGTGATGATATCGCAGCTTCACGACAGCGCGACGGAGAAGTATCTCGAGCCAGGAACACATGACATAAACAAAGCACTGCTGCACTTTATGCTGGCAAAGAGACTATATGCCAAGCTTTAATGAGGAGAGAAAGAAAGGACAAAAACTAAAATCTAACAAAAGTGAATTAGGTACTTGTTGGGACTTTGAGTGTTCAGGGTTTTGACAAATATATATGTTAATAATGAAAATAGTAAAGAGATTGCTGGTGCCATATGTAAGTGTGTAAGGGCAGGCCCATGAATGAATGAGAGTTTTTATATATGGTCACGTATTATTTTGAGACAAACAACATTTACAAAACAACTCACATCCAGGCTGCAGATGATTATATGTAATTTTTTTTAGGAATATTTATTGTTTTAGTTTAAATTTTTGAGCCCTGTTAATACAACGTAACTAACTACTTACAAATCAAAATTCATATTTTTTATGATAATGATATTTTATTTTCTGTTTGCTGTCAAACTAAAATGCTCTCAACAAGGACTTTAAAGCACTTTGCATTACAGCTGTGATGCAAAATATTAGTTCAGCCTCTCATGCAGATTTTAAAGGAATAATTCATCCAAAAAAAATTTTTTACTCACCCTTGTGTCTTTCAAAACCCATATGTTCTTTCGTCAATGGAACAAATGTTTTGAGAAATGTTCATGCTGCTCATTTTCATACAATGAAAGCTTACAAGGAAAAAAACAAACTAACATAATATTTACTATTCCACATCTTCTGAAGCCAAACAATAGCTTTGGGTGAGGAAAAGACTGAAATGTAACTTTAATTACTGAAAATATTCCTCCCAGGGAGTAGTTGACACAATTATTTATGTAATGCAAGAACCAGTGAAGCTGTTGAATATTAAATTCAGGGCCAGAAATTCACATATGGAAGATTCTTTTAAAATATGATCTGATTCTTTTCATAAAATATTTTAAATTCACACCGCTGTTTAGTTGAAGGAAGAATGCCATTCAGAAATGTGATCTTTCCAGAAGAAAACATTCCTTCAAAATGAACTCCCTTATCATTTAAAATCAGATATTCTATTAAAAGGATTAGTATCCCATGTAGTTGATGTAATATCTGTGTTTCTTTTTGTTTTGTTGTTAAATCTGAACGTTACACACCACAGTGTGTCGAATGCAGTACTGTGTTGGGGGATCAGATTGGAGTTTGTTTATGGTTGACCTGTTTATTTCTTGTAGCAGACTGCACATGCAGAATATCCCTGCAACATTAGCCAGCTGAGAGTGTCTCCAGTATGTGTTATTACTGTATGTGTCTGCTGTCTGTATGTGTGCAAGTGTGTTTTATAATACTGTTAGTGTGAATGTAATATCCCAAATCACATGTTCAGGTTGTCTCTAGGCCTGGTTCAAAACATTAGAGCTGGTGCCTGGTACAGACGATGATTTTATTTAGTTTATTTAATTTAGCCCTAGTTTTATTGAACAGTCTTAGGTTTAGATTCCATCAAATCCAACATTGGCTTTGACTTTGACAAAATAGCATTGGCTTCTCATGCTAAGATGTTGCTGTTTGAGAGTTTAGGGAACACAATGTCTGCTAAATGAATTGTGTGACTCATTGCCCAGTTTCACAGGTTGCCTGTAGTTGAACGCAGAGTTGTCCATGCCTTTACTCTTTGTAAGGTACTATCTACTTTTACAGTCACTCATTTGTCATTTCTCTGTGGTCATGCTTGCTGGAAAACCTTGGTTTTAAGACCAAATAATTCCCTTCTATGCTCAACAGGTTACAGGTTTTACCAAAAGACATTTAAAACAGGAATGCGACATGCAATTTGGGAGAAACTACACGCCTCCTGTCTTGTGGGAAAGACAGCACTTTTTCAATTATAGACTGGTGTTAATGTTTATTTGCTGCAAATAACAAGGTCAAGTTGTGCCACTTGTCCATTTTTATGAAAATATTATAGTGTACATACGATGTTGTATATTAAAAAGAAAGTCTTTAAAATAAAATAAGGTGTGTGATCTAGGTCATTTTTGCATTAAATATATTCCGTTTTTTGTACATTCCATATTTGTACATTTTAATTCCTTTGATTTTGGCAGTGAGGAGAGTTTCTAATGTTACAGCAGTTTCGAGCCATCAGTAACCCTCAGTAACCAGTGGGTGGTACTGTTGGAAAAACAAAATGCAGAGCACCTGCAAGCACCTGATAGTTTGAGGGTCGTCTTAGCTAGAGAGGAAGGATTTTTCAAGTTATAATAATTAGTTTTCTTTTTTCCCCAATAATATCTGCAAATTATAATATATATATATATATTTTCTATCCATTCTATATTTTTTTAAAATAAATACAGTAGCCTACATGTCAAAAGTTTGTAAAGTTATTTATTTTTATTTTTTTTGAAAAAAAAAGTCTCTCATCCTTTCCAAAGCTGCATTTATTTATTCAAAAATACAGTGAAAACAGCAATATTGTGAAATATATTAAAAAAGATTTTTTATATTTGAATATAATTAAAAATGTAATTTGTTTCTGTGATGGTAATGCAGAATTTTCAGCATCATTATTCCAGTCTTGGGTGACAAAATCATTTAGATATGCTGATTTGCTGCTCAAGAAACATTTGTTATTATCAATGTTGGAAATAGTTTTTGCTGTGGAAACAATGATACCATTCAAACATTTGTGGACCTGTGATAAGAATTTGTTTTAAAGAGAACTTTTTAAACTTTCATATCAAGGAATTTGATCATTAAATACAAACAAATCAATCTGACGTCAAAGCGACGTTCATTTCCAACCAAAATCATCCCCTGACTGTCTGAAGTTACTACTTTCTATTCAAGGACCTTGACAGAAATGTAGTGGAGTAAAAAGTATGATAATTGTTTTTCAAATGTAGTGAAGTTAAAGTAAAACGTTTCCAGAAAAAAAAATACAGATACTCAAAAAGTGTACTTAAGGACAGTACTCAAGTAGCTACTCCACCTCTGGTAATAATACAAATGTAACAAATGTTTCCTAGAATTTAGAGAGATTTGTGAGGGAAGAATTTCCTTACTGGTGGATTGTGTTAAACTTTTAAAAGACGATAAAACACCCGGGAATGATGGCGTAACAGGAGAATTTTATAAAGTATTTAATGACAAACTTTCTCCTTTCCTGTTATCTGTGTTTGAAGAGGCCATTGAAAAAGGTGAACTTCCTCCAACTTTGAAACAGGGCGTGATTACTTTAATTCCTAAACCAAATAAGAATAAATTGCACATTGAAAACTGGAGACCCATTAGTTTACTTAATGATGCAAAGTTATTTGCTTTAATTTTTGCCAAAAGTTAAACATAGCCTGAACCAAATTATGAAGAACAATCTGGCTTTATGCCCAATAGACACATAAGCAATAACATACGTTTAATTTTAGACATGATAGATTACAGTGACCTCCTCCCAAATGATAGCTTCATACTATTTATTGACTTTTATAAAGCTTTTGACACCATCGAGCATAACTTTACATTAAAATCTATTTCCTTTTTTGGCTTTGGTAACTATTTTCATAAGGCAATTCAAACCTTATATAATGGGTGTTCTAGTTCTGTTAAACTGAAAACAGGCATATCAGAAAGATTTAGTATATCATGTGGTATTAGACAAGGCTGCCCGGTGTCTCCATTTTTGTTTCTCTTAGTCGCTCAGACAATGGCTACACACATAAAAATGTCTCCCTTTTTAGGAATTAATGCTGTTGGTAAAAAGTTTAAAATTTGCCAACTTGCAGATGACCGTAACCAAATTGGGACTGCAGTAAATAGTATCAAAACATTTAGTGAGGTATCAGGATTGGTAATGAACATTAATAAATCAGTTTTGTTCCCCCTAAAAAATTGCAATCTGGCCAGTCTTGATGGAATACCAATTAATGAAAAAGTGACATATCTTGGAATTGTACTTTGTAAAAATAAAGAGGAACGTCACAAGTTACATTTTTATCCAACTGTTAAAAAAAACAATCTAAACTAAATTCATGGTTAATGAGAGACTTGTCTCTATTTGGCAGGGTCTTAATTTCAAAGGCAGAGGGTATATCACGCTCTGTATATGTTGCCTTATCGCTGGATATCCCAAAAAAAATACAATTAAAGAATTGGATAAAATACTGTATGATTATATCTGGAGGCAAAAAAAACATTATCTCAAAAAAGATGTTATCACAGGTTGTAGAGACCAAGGTGGTCTGGAAGTGTTGGATTTTCATACTATAAACAATCCTTTTAAAATTAAATGGATTATAGAATTCTTGAAAAGCCCTGACAGCATCTGGAACGCTTTTCCATCATGTTTGTTCAATACTCTTTGGTGGCATAAAGTTTTTACTGAAATGTAATTTTTCTATTGATAAAATTCCCTTGAAATTAGCTGACTTCCACAAACAAGCCCTTCTATCTTGGATATTGATCTATAAACACAACTTTAGTCCACATAGATACTTTATTTGGAATAACAAAGAAATCCTTTATAAAAAGAAGTCTCTGTTTTGTCCGCCATGGTTTGATAGAGGAATTCTGTAGGACAGTTACTGAACAAAGATGGTTTGCTCATGTCCTATTCAGAATTTCTTCAAAATGTTAACTTCCCAGTGACCCCAAAAGAATACGCAGTTGTATTTGATGCAATCCCTACAGGTTCACTTCAAATTCTAAAACACATATCATTCACCGATATTAGTGTTGAATTTAATAAAAATTTTATTGGAGATACAGACATTACAAAGAAAAAATACACAAATATATTAGAAATCAAATTTCGTGCTCGGTTCCACCTGCTGCAAAGTTTTTTTGGTATTCAACCATGGGTGATTTAAATTGGGAAAAGGCAAATACTACTATTTATAAATACTGTATTAATAATAAAATAAAAGAAGTTTCATTCAAAATTTTACATCAAATTTATCCTGTTAAAGATACATTAAGAAGAGTTCACAAGAGTCTTGTGTTTATCTAATAAGGAGACTATTTTTCATTTATTTTATCACTGTATGTACACAAAAAAAATTTGGTCTGATTTTGAAGAATATATAATCACAAAATTAAATGTAAACATCAGAATCAATATTTTTGATGTCATGTTTACTTTGATTTATGTGGTTTTTCCAAAAATTTATTTTTGTTATTCAACTGTTTATTATCCTCGGAAAATACCATATTCACAAATGTAAAACTCCTGAAGGAATTGCATAATTTTTTATTTTCCCCTTCTATAATTATATTAATTAATATGTTATATCCTCTGGTCTGTACACTGTTCCTTTAATTTTTGTTGAGCAGGTTGCACAGTATTTGTAGTGTTCTCTGTACCTATTGTCCTGTGTATTGTTCATAATAAAGTTCGTATAAAAATATATATATATATATATATATATATATATATATATAAAAATGTTTCCTGAGCACCAAATCAAATGAGTTCTGAAGGATCATGTGACACTGAAGTCTGGAGTAAGGATGCCGAAAATTCTGTATTATCATCACAGGAAAAAAAAAATACATGTGAAAATATATTCAAATAGAAAATATGTCTTTTGGTTTGTGCTCATATTTATTTTGCAATAATACTGTTTATTTACTGTATTTTTATTAAATAAATCCAGCCTTGGTGAGCATAAGAGACTTCAAAAACATTATTTTGGTAATCATTCAGTACCAGGCTTTTACTATCTGATCATTTTACTATGTACCTCTACAGTATCTTTTTACAAGGAGGATATGCAGATCAGTGTGAGTCCTGTGAGAATTCGGCAGAACACCGTTCCTTTAAATGTAAATCCACTTGTAAGGATTTACGTGACGTCATTTCCTGAGGTAAAAACAGCCACCCCACATCCCACAATCTTTCGGAGCTGGGAGAACATCAGTTACACTTATCTAAAAAAACAAGAAAGAAAAAAGGTGGCTGTGCCACACTGTGGCTTAGAAGATGGATATTTCAAAGCACAGAATTGTTTGTTGATAAAAGCCGATGCTAGAGGACTCTTTCATTGGCGGATGATTCATCAATCTGCGGTAAGTAGCTGCTATAGCTTTTGTCTTTGGTCTGACTGATGATCAACAAGTGGATTCGCGCCGCAACTGCGTTTATCCCTGAAATGCCGTGCACGCGATATATATTGGAACAAAATTAGATTAGTCACCGGTGAATAGCCGTATTTTGATTTCTATCCGTTTGTGCCATTAAATAGCTAATTTTTTACATAGTTAACTTACGCCGTTAAATGTCAGTTAGGTGCAGTATTTCTTGCGCAAACAGGTGTCAGTTGAGTTCAGTCAGTTAGCGCGTGATCGTGAGCTGCTCGCTACAATTTTGACCGAAACATGAAATAGTTTGGATATTGCGCATGCACGCGTGAGAGCAGCGTTAAACATTTGACGTTTTGTCCGTCGTTTTTTTCAACGTCGTCGCCGTTGTTTTCTTAAAAGTTGCTTCAGTGTTGGTAAAACGCCGGTGTAATTTGAAGACAAAGTAATGAATAACTTATGCAACAGGAAAGAACCGATCACAATATCTAAGTAACGTTAACACTTAATAACATTTTGCTGTAAGGAAAATCAGGAGATTTAAGTCTTTACTACAGCTAGTACAACTGCAGTTGTAGTTAAGTCTCTAGATATGTTAGACCATTATTATTATAAATACCATCGTTTAATTTATAGAAATTATATTCTCATTGACATAACCATGACGTTGATGGTTTTACTTGTGTTTTTTTATTGTTACTGTGGTCTTATTACAAATTACTAATTAGTAAAATAATAGTTACTGTACAATTCTACACAAAAAGCTGATGTGAATTTCCATTACGAAATAAGGTGCCAGCTATGATTTTAATACAGTCTTAGTTTCTATTGCTACTTCTTAACCTCAGTTGTACTGTGATAAGAACACTTTCACAGAGGTTGGCCTGAGTATAACCGAAATGGTCTTTCTTTCAGACTGGACTAACAAATCTTCCTGAATATGCTGAGCTTCCTGCGCCGGACTCTGGGCCGGCGGTCCATCCGCAAACATGCAGAGAAAGCTCGACTCCGGGAAGCCCAGCGAGCCACAACACACATCCCTGCTGCTGGAGATGCCAAGTCCATCATCACCTGCCGAGTTTCTTTGTTAGATGGCACAGATGTCAGTGTTGACTTGCCGGTGAGTAGACTAATGCACAAGTGTTGCACAGTGGTTGGTTGACTATGGTCTTCATAAACAGATCTGTTTGTTTAGTCAGTTACTTTCAGTGTTCTTGCCAGTTGTACTTTTAATTTTTTTTTTTTTTTATTGAGTTGTGAAGTGTTTTTCTTGAGTTGCTCAAGTTTAAAGATGACCTTGATTGAAGCTCAAGGTTGAATTGGCATCAGTTTTGACAGATACTCCAGACATTATGCCTGAGAGAAAGCTCTCCATTGTTCGTTGCTGTTTGAGGCTGAAAACCTGAAACTAGACATCACTGTTTATTGACTACAGATGTTGACAGATGAGAAGTCTTAACTCTCAACTTTGTAATTATGTTAAAGCAACACTATGTAACATTTTTTACCTTAAAATTATGTTTCCAAAATCTTATCAGTGGTTCATCAAGTTGTAACCGGGTGAAAGACACTTCTGGATTCACTTTGCGGTCCTATATCTGCTATTACCACACTATGCAAGTTTGCCAGAACGGGTCGTGTTTCTGTAGTCTGAATGAGACATAAGAAAACTACAAATTTGACTTGCTTTACATCAAGCGTTACAATAGTCATTATTTCGTTTTTCTTCGTTTCTGATGTCGCGATACATCATACTTTCATGAAATCATGTAACATACTCTACCTTGTCTGTGGACATCGTTCATTCCAAAGCCGGTGCTGGATAAACAGGGAGCGTGCGTGCGACAGTAGGCTAAATTATTTACGACAGCGGTAATGGACAATTTAGTTTCCAACCAGTAGGGCGACCGAAGACGAAAAGTTCCATGGTGTTGCTTTAAGATTAGGAATTCCTTCATTCCTTCAAGGAATTCCTTGTCATGTCCACTTAAAACTTATTTGTGCTAAACACTCATCTATGATTTCAGTATCATTTCCACCCTCAACCTGATGCTTGTCATTAAACAGGTTGTTTTTGCTGTTGTGTCTTTATGACTTTACACTGTCTTAGCGTGTGAAATGAGAAGCTGTGTTCAAGCTGTGAATTTGCGGCCATTTTTCCTACAACTGCATCTTGACAGAATAAAGCCTATACCATATCATATTTGATGCGAAAACTCCCGTTATCAATGAAGCGCTGTGCAATAAATCACTTATTGACATTGTGTTTATACTTCATTGGTTATAATAAACCTTGCAGTGAACAAAAAAAACCCCCACACTTTTGACTAATTTAAACATCTGATTGGCCATTGCATTCATGTGCTCAACAGTTATGTCTGTGATTAGCTACAAAGCTAAACATGGCAAAAACGCATTGTAAATAGAAACCTTTGACACTCTTCATTGAGTGTTTACACAATTATTCACGGGAGCGTTTTAAAGTAGCTGAGTATCAGTGAGTTCTGGTTCTTCAGAATGGCAGGTATTGTTATATTATCATCAAATTAATCTTTGGCGGGACAGATTAATTTTGGTGGTTGCCAAAATATTTTTTTAAATGCAGAAAAAAAACCCTGATTCTATCGTCAGATTGATAGTCTTTTTCTTTTTTAAGCCAAAAAAAGGCCTTTTATTGTCAATCCAAAAATGTCTACCTTTAGTTTTTTTGCAATGAAATCTTTTTTACAAAGTAAACATAATAACTTTTTATATTGTTATTAATATTTCGAGATAAACATTTAATGGACTGAAGAGGTTTGCTTGATTACCCATACATCCTTTTTTAGAAAAATTGTTAGCTTGTGTGAATCAAATATGATCCAAAAGGCTTTTGAAGAATGTTTGTTTATACATATCTCAACCTTCATTGTACTTCATTGCATATGTTTTGCCCCCAAAAAATAAAGCTAGAGAGCTTTTCTCATAAAAACTAAAAACATAAAACTAACATTTATATATTATATAGTGACAAATGATATTTATAATAAGCATTTTATGTAGTCTGCTTTACTGTGACTGTTATACAAATCTAATTGCTAACAAGCTATCAGATATTTATCTTACTTTTGGACATAAATATTTCATTTGAATTACATATTTTTGCTCAGTTTGGGCCTCTAAATAAAGTTGAGTTTTGTTTGTCATTGAGTGTGATAATAACACTATTTAGGGTGAACACCTGGTCATTTCTCTGTTGCTGGTCAGCAGACGTGATTTTTGCGAAACCTTCGGGAGAACGATAACTTATTAGTGACACTGGATGTCAATATTCTTTAAGTCACCAAAAAGCTGCAACAAACGATTATTTTGATTGATAATAGATTAAACTTTATTGATCAGTTTGCTTTGATCGATTATTCCACTTTTGCAGTTAGTTACAATATTGAGTTTATAGCCTACCTATTTTAACTAATAAATAAAACAAAGAAATCCCCTCAGCTTTTTAAAATGTATTTTTAATTCATTTCGAGCCAACTGAATAGACCAATCTCCTTCAGGTTTTCTTTCCTCCTCAGAAGTCATCAATAGTCCAACTGTTACAATGAGTGGTACTGTGTTTTTATAAAGTCTGGAAATTGTAAAAAAAAAATGTGACGAGTAAAAATATGAATATGTAATAATATTCATATTAATGAATATGAGAAATACTGCCCTAGAGTTTTTTTTTATTATTAACTATCGAGTTTATGGTCACTGAATGTTTTTTCTGAGGTAAAGGTAACATTTTGTGACATTGTTTACATTGTTTATTGACGTCTTTCCGCGGTTGAAACACTGATTAAGTGATTTACATGAGAGATGATTCATTTCATGTACTGTAACTTTCAACATACTTTTTGATGTTCGTTCATGTTTATTTCGTGCTGTAATAGTAGTAAAGAGGAAGAGATGATAGGTTCATGACGCGTGCCGCTTGAACTGCTACACTGATCTGTCACACCACATTAAAGAGTGCCAAAACCACATGTATTGTTTGAATTCTGTAGGAAAATTGACAAAATTTAAAAGCAGAGACTTTATTTGATATCAAAAGTAACCTGCTCTGTCTTATCTGTCTGCGTGTTGTCTGTGTCCCCTTTGCTCTGCGATGTATCTTACACTGCGTGTGTGGCGTGAGAACAGTGTCAATTGCGTAAATTTGATTAAGTGAGAGTTGGTGGCCCTTCATTTGACAGCTTTTTTGTTATGTTAAACTTTCCCACAATTTACGGGTGCAAAGTGCTGACTTCTATTGGATAAAGGCTGCGACCCGAAGAGTACCTGTATTAAATCTACTACATCAGGTAGACAAGAATTATTTATTTTCTCATGTAACACAAGCAATTAAACCAACATTAGGCATTCTGAGTTGATGCATTTAAGAAAAATAGACATGCAGCCCAACATTGTAATAATTAAAAGAAAAAAGGATGAGAACGTGCATCAGTCATCTAAACAATACAAAAATTTTGCCTATATCTGAATAATTTGCCCATACAGGCTAATGTGCATAATATACGTGTAGGCTATACAGACGCTTTGAGGTCTCCATAAATTAAAAGGACATATAGCCAATTATGAGCCTTTACTGTCATATAATATCAAGGATATTTTAGCGGATTCACTCTGCATTTATGTGCGCGAATAGATTACCGTATATATAGAAAGTGAGCAATAAGCGCTCCCTAAATGACTGAAGATGTCAATCACTTCAGTTGCAGCGTGCCAATGCTCTCAACACTGCAAATCGTGTTGTAATTAAAAACCTTTGACTGTCTTCAGAGACTACGGAGTGTGAACACAGATAAGCACAGAGCACAGGACCGTCTGAAAGCAGCTGTCTATCAAGTGGGTACCGAATTGAGTCAATAAAGTCTTGGACCCCACAGTCCGCCTGTTGATTCCCGACCCACACCTGCACCACAAATGACAACGTAAATATTATATCACCCTTTACATCAAATATTAGCACTTGCAGGACTCGGCTGTGTGGACAGTGAATGACTTGATCCCCTCAGCTTCTTAATGCCTTTGTTTACGCTGTGGTTGAGCCTCTGGCAGGATTTTCTCTGACCTCCACCTGAATGTGTTAGGTATGATGTATGACTGAGTGTGTTGTTAAATTCAGTTTGTTGTGTTTCTCATCTCCATTCCTAACTAAAGTTTCCACTGACTGATGTTTTAATGCATTTTAGTTGTTTGTGTTAAAATGTGCACATTTCTGTGCTACCTGTATAACAAATTTAGTGTAAGTTCTCTTGGGATTTCATCTGTTGTCATTTTAATTGCGTAAACTATATTTTAAAATAACCATAGTGATCTTGCACCAATAGTAATTATTACTAATTGTCTGTGGTTTGCAACCCTTTAGACTCCACTCTCTGAATGCAACATTATGTGATCATGTCTCAAAAATGCAAACCGTTTGTAGATTCTCTGTTTTCTTTTTTAAATCAGTTATTACACACTGTGTACATGTTATGTTTTGGAGCTCATTCACGGTTGAGGTCAGCTTATATTAAAGGCTTAAATATAATTGACTTTGAGGCATCAATTTTAGTCACTTATGTGGTCTTGCTCCCAAAGATTTCATTGTGTTACATTTTTATTTATTAATGCAGTGAGGAAGGCCTGATTGATGTTAGCTGTTTACTGAAGGCACTGGGTTTTGTTCATCCGTCTGATAAAGATAATTGCGATCTCTGGGCTGGTCACTGTAGATTACTAATGGTGGCCTCTTTGAGGCTTGGCAAGGAAATAATCATTTCAAGTGGGATTCACATGCCATAGGCTAGTAGTTAAGATCTTAATCTACTTTTTTTTCTCTTTGTTCTCATTTCAGATAATTGGCACTACTTTTTGTTGTTGTTTTAAAGATTCCCTCTGATCTGATCGTCTCTGTCATACACAAGGGAATGATGAACAAACTGAACTAGTGGTGACTGATAAATTAGAGGATCTTGATCTGTTCCAAACCCATTTGTCTAAAAAACAAACTTTAATGTATAGGCTAGAGAAAGTTATACATTTATTCAACTTCATGCTTTTCCAAATGCATATGACTTGCGTTAATGTGTATTTTTTTTTTTTTTTTTTTTTTTGCAGAACATTAATGCTAAACTTTTCCACAACGAATAGGTTAAGCTTTTAAAAAGCTTTTTTTTTTTACTTGAATTGTTGTTTTCAAAGAATGATCTTTTCTGGTCTCATCTTCACACAAATTAAGCACCAAAGTACAAATGACAAACCACTGCTTCTCTCTAGGCAAAGAGACAGCAAACCTATTCTATATTACTCTGCTTCTGAGAAAGAAGAGACATAAATATCTTTACAGTTCGCAAGCTGCACAAACATGCAATGACCATCTGGTGCATCTCCAAAGAAAAGCCTTTCAAACAGTCACCCTGGAGACCCATAAATGCTGAATCGGATGTTTCACTGCTCAGATATTTCAAGTTCAGTTAACTTTCTGTCTTGACACTTATGTTCTCTTACTCTTGAGGAGTGAAGCCAAGCCCTACATAGGAAAGCCCAGTGTCACAAATCGTGACAAGCATACTTTAGGGCTGGGTCAACCTGTTTGTTTAGTGAGTTTGACACTTGACTTTTTTTTTTCTTTTTTTTTTAGCTCTAATTTTGGTAGTGCATCTAAGAGAGAGTTTTAGAATACTGACAATGGGTTGTTTTTATTCTAAAAGCGGTGATCTGATATTTGAAGTTACTTTCTGCCCTGCTTGCTGGAAGCAGACTGAGGAATGTAACTGCGCCTCCAAAGGCTGTATGTTGGCCTAGCAGCCTGGAAAACCTCATCTGAACAATGTGAGTCCTGAGCCTGGGGTTCACTCAAGCACACAATGGACTCTTTGTCTGCATTCTTGCAGCTCGCTGGGATGCTTTGTACACTATGCCAACTTACTGGGGCCTGCGTGAGCATCCGGTGCTGAGCGCCTGGACTACGGTTAAACCGGCCTTCCCAACTTGAAGCAAAGCAGTTGGGTGAGATGCTTGTGTGTCAGCACTCTTTAATACATGGAGATACTAGCACGGATGTAGCTGTCCATAAACTACTATTTTGTTTACTGTAAGACTAAAGATTAAAGGGGTTTGTTTAGATTTTAGATTATCTGGAATAAAGAAATGTGGACCCATTGTTAATCGTCTCTAGTAGTAACATTTATCACTTGTTTTAATCCAATCATGTGAAATATTTGACACTGTGTCTTTGGTGGTCATGGGTCAGGGGCTTCCTTCGTTGTAAAGCCAGACTGTGGCTCACTGGTTTGTCAAGATGTGGTTTGAAATCAGGCACAGTTGAAGTCAAGTGGTTGAGCTGTTGCTGAGTTATCATGGTTAAGACAGAAGAGCTCTTCTTGCAGTTTGGAAATAGAGATTTTGTGCTATAAAGGGCTGAGGTTTTTTATATTCCATATGGTTGGAGTTTTTAGATTTAAACAGAACATTTAAACTGATTCCAAGGATCTAAGGCCACGTGCGTGTGCGTTTTAAGCCAGCTGAAAACGCTAGGCCCTCTGCTGAAAACGCCAAGCTGTTGACGCCTGAGAGCGTTTCGGTAGTGCCTGCTGTTTTTTTTTTTCTTTCAGTTGAGACATTTTGGTTGCTCTGATACAGAATATCCAAGTAAGTGTTACTAGTATCTAATATCACAAATAGTTTGTTTCTGTACTGTTTCTAAGAAATGTCAATGCAATGTCTGTTTGCTCTGGCTCTTGTTTTAAATAATTTTGTTTGGTTATTATGCTTGTATGAATTGAATTGAATGTACATGCAGGATGTGGCAGTTGGTTAGTTTTGTATTTGTCCCACTCCTCCTCCACTGTGATTGGACGGCTGGGTAAGAAGAGACAGTGATGAGCTCTGCATTTTACCCAAAGTTAAACACTCTCGTTAAACATACTCTCGGCGACCGGTAAAAAAACTTAGAAGTGCTCAGTGTGAAATAGACAGCATCTCGTTATGCTGCTGGCGTTTTAAAAGCGAAGTGCTCCCATTGAAAATAATTGGAAAAATACACAAGCCTCGGGAAAAAATGCTTTGGTGGACACATGGCCTAAAGGTTTTGCTTTAGATTTTAGATCACAAATGAAGCCTGCATAAATACTTAAAGGGGTCATGACATGTTTTTTTGTTTTGTTTTATGTTCCCTTAGGTGCAATTATAGTATTACTATAGTTTTTGGAAAATTTTTTTTTAATTTAGTGATTTATGACCTTTTCCCACCCTGTTTCTCATCCTCTGATTCAAACAATCTGTTTTGGAGGTGTTTCCCCTTTAAGAGTTCAGTGTTAACGCCCACTGTTATGATTGACTAACGTCAGTGCTTATGTAGGGCGTCAGTGCTTATGTAAAAATGCTTATGTCATTTTTGCAAATTCCGCTTTTTCCATTTTTACCCTTTACTGTTATTTTAGTTGTAAAAAGACTGCTTTTAATGTTAATGATTAAAATGTACACAAATAAAACCTTTTATTTTTTTGAAGTTTATTGAGGTAACAGATAGGCTACACAAATACTGCATGATGCTACATAACACTGCACTCTTAAGTACTTCAAGTAACAACAAAATATGGTTATGAGCTTTAAACTGTCCAGTAAAATAAATTACATTAGTTTATATAAGTTTAAAATAAGTCACACTCTGTCTCTCTCTCGCGCACTCGACTCGGACAGAATCTGTCTATCTCGCTTCGCTTGATAGCTAGTTGTCCAGTCTGGCACCTCATAGACAGACGCGGTGTGCAGGGGATGGGGGTGTGTGTGTGTGAGAGAGAGACGCGTGAGTGACAGAGAGACGGAGAGAAAGCAGGGAAATGAAATGCAACTGAAAGCGTAAAAAAAAAAAAAGAATGAAACACAAATGTGTTGATTCTGTGGCGCACGCCATGAATTAGTCTGTGTGTGGGAAACGCTTAATAAAAGTCACGTGCATTGCTCTGCGTCGAGTTTCTTAACTTTTTCGCCGATGAAAGCAGAGCTGTGGAGAGCCGCTTCGCCATGCTTTCATTGTTTTGATGCTGTCATTGGAGCTGAAATGACAGGAGGGGTTGTGTCTCCCAGATTTGCTTCCCCCGGTCTGTATTTTCCCCAGACATACGTTCTTCTCCCACACAAAAACAGAATTTCATTCCAAAAATGTAAAATTCCGCGTTAACACTAGATTCCGCGTTAATTGGCCAATTCCGTGATTCCGTCCGCGATTCCATGATCGCGGAAATCATAGGGCCCTACTTATGCATAAATTATTATCGCCCCTAGTCAGAACATGTGCGAATTCCGAACTGTTTATAGTGTGCTGCCGATTGGTGCCAGCGAGGCGATGGCTCTTGAAATTATACAACCCTATATGTTTGAGCCAGAATCAGATAAGGAATCAGAAGAAAATGAACTATCACGACAACTAAGAATGGATCAGTCCGTGTCCACATGTAAAGTGTGAAACTATTTTGAATTAATGTAATTTTTTAACCCAAGGGCAGAGACACTTGAAAACGGGTTATTGTTGCGTAATTGTCCTATAATTTGCTAACAGTTGAACATTATTTGACTAATTTCAATGAAATTATAGGGTGTACCATGGACAAAATGCATGCACAGGCCATATTTGAAGATGCAGCATTGATATAGCAAAAATGTTAATTTGGTATCACATGCAGGCTACACAATGCTCCGCCACATGAAACTTCGGTCTTCCGATCTTTTACCATCGTGTCAATTCTCAATTGATTTTGATTCATATGCGCGAGGGAGGGAGAGATAGAAGACAGTTTGAAGGTGCGCGCGCGGTCGTCTCTCTCTCTCTCTCTCTCTCTCTCTCTCTCTCTCTCGTTCTTTCAGTAACATGTGCCCTGTCACACTCATCTACATCACTCACTGATCAAATAAGGCTTTGGCGGGCTGCATATGCTGCAAATAAACTGCATCCAACTGCTTTCCTTGACGTCTGGATCGTTCGGCAACGTATTCAAACATGTTGTTTGTCCACAGCCAGGAACAGCACATCTGCGTGGCATCGCAATCTTGTAAACAGACCCACTCGCTGCACGTCGACTGAACACTTGTGGGCATGAAAATGATACGATGATGCGAAATGAGGCGTAGTTGTCCTGCACTGGAGGCGGTCATATGCAAATGACTGGTAGGTCACTTCGTACCGTGACGTGACTTCGTACCATGGATCCACAATGAGCTGTATTTAGAGCTTGATTAAATAAATGCTTCATTTATAATGGGGAGGTTTTAAGCTACATCTTAAGCTATGAAACTTGCAGGAAGTTTTAATAGTACATATATCTCTTATATACCAATAGATCAAGGCAAATTTGGTTTCTCATGTCATGACCCCTTTAATATTACATAATATAAGTTTAAACCCCTGAAACCCACTTTTGACTGTTAGGATTTAAATCATGTTCTCTCTCTCCAGAAAAAAGCCAAAGGTGCAGAGCTATTTGAGCAGATCATGTATCACCTGGACGTTGTCGAGAAAGATTACTTTGGCCTGCGATTCATGGATTCTGCCCAAGTCCCGGTAAGAGCAAAAGTGTTTCTAGAAAGTGGATGCAAGATTTGCTTTTATATGTGATCAGCTGATTTGAACATTACTTTCCTGTATATTTACTAACAATCTTTTTTGTATAAAGCGCTGTATTAAATATATCAAATTAATATCACATCAAATTCGGCTGAGAAATTGTCTTAAATGAGAAATAGACATTACAAAATGTAGCTTTAGAAAGAAGTATTTTATTTGATTCAACAGAATTTAGCACACAAACTTTTAGGCTACAAAGGGCCACACTTTATTTCAAAAGCTGTTTTCTTAATATATATTTATAGACCAAAACCGTTATATACAGTAAATATCATCTTTTATTTTACACAAAAGAAAGTCATCCAGATTTGAAACGATGTGAGGGTGAGTTAATGTAAATAAACAGATTTAAAATTTTTCGACAAACTAACACCAAAATATGGAATTATTTTTGAATGAAGTGATACTCTAAATAAGAAACTTAACCTGCCAGTAGGTGGCGATAAATGTCTAAATGAATAAGTAATTGTGTCATTCATTCGATTTTTTCAAACGGCTGATTCATTCAGGAATTAAGTAAATGTCTCTCTTTATGAATGGGCCATTGAATAATTGGTTCTTCCTATTGATTCGCTCAAACCACGGATTAATTTGAATGAAACAAAACAAAAATGAAATCGGAATCGGCTAAAAACGGTATCGGCAGGTCAAACTCAATGGAAATCGGAATCGGCCTAGAAAATTGTAATCGGTGCATCTCTAATTATAACGTTCCTTCCTCGAAATAGATGTCTTTTTTGTTTCAGAAAGGTAATTTATTATACAATTTCTTAATTTAAATGACTATATTATTATTATTATTATTATTATTATTATTATTATAAGAGTAAATAAAGTGCATGGTGGTGTCATCCGGGGCTAAACTTAAATGTTTAACTGTTTGCAAAGCCATCTCGCCGGTGATTCGCAATGTATTCTGTGAACTTTCTCGTAGCCCTCCGTTCGGAGTGAAAAATCTCAGTTTCGAGGGCTATGTAGCCCTACCCCTTCGCCTTACCCCTCTATCGCAACAAGAATCGCAAGGGGAAAGGGGTGAATTTTGATTGAGCCTTAACCTTGTGTATTAAACTTGATGCGGGCAGCGGCTGGCAGCAAGTGAAGTAAGACAAGGAGAGTTTAGCATCCACTCCCCGGATTGTCAAGACTGAACTCACAGCCTGATGTTGTATGGCAGTCCTCATGACTGGGTGTTCTTCATGATTTGGCTTGAGTCAAACACAACTCCCAAAATTCCTGACAGTTTTGGATGCTGTTTTTATTGCCGTACCTAGCTAAATTTCAGGAGCATTCTAGATTTTGTGCATTCCCTGCTTACATTGTGCAGTAACAACACTTTAATCTACAGTCACTGAAAATCAGGAGCTTTTCCTTAATCACATTTGTTTAAACATGCCATTTTATGCAGTTTCATTTGCTTTAACTATTCTGATGGTTTCTTTTGCAGAATAAATTTTCAGAATTTATTCACTTCTGTTCAACTGAATAAAATTAACTTCAGGATGCACATTATACAAACTTTCATTATTGCCACTTCTGTAACTTTAAGAGTGATGAAATATTAAAAATGCTAAAGAGCAGCAGACAGAGCCCAGGCTAGTGCATAGAATGGAAAGATTGAGGGAAGAGAATGTGAGGAATGTGTGGGAGAGATTGAGACTCTATATTCTTCCATCAGCATGAGTGTCTACACCCTCCCTCCACATTGTTCATGCATCACCCCATTATAGCAGCCCATCTCAATAGACAGGACAGACTTTTCTAGTGTGTATTAAACACTTTTTGCCCACCAGCCAAAGTAGCTGATTATTTTTTTATTTTTTTTAACCAGACATGTTAAATGGTAGTGATCTATGCAGAAAATTAAAGGTTTTCCATTTTCCCAAACAAGTGACGCATTTCATTTATTTATTTTACAGCATTGGCTTGATGTTACCAAAAGCATCAAAAAACAAGTCAAAAGTAAGTAAAATGTTGTTTTCTTCCTGCTGAACTCACTTTTTGTGAAATGATGTTTTGATTATAAAAGCAACATTGTGAAGGGTGCTTTGATTAATGATATGATAGAGGCCTGACACACTCGATACATGGTTATTCACTCAGAAACTCTTTCAAAACTTTGTGGACAACCTTGTATTGCACCTTGTATCTTGGTAAGAAGCTCACAATGTTTTGGAATAGAGCAACATTTTTAGTTAGTCTTCCTGCGTACTCTTAGAAATAACTGTTTGTATAAGGTTAATGCTTAACTGTGTATGTGAAGGGCAGGTAATGAACCATGAAATGGAAACTCTGTATCTCATCACTTGAATGACGTTCATCCTGAAATTCCATTTCTATTCTGCGATCTTTATCATTAACTTTTTATACCACAAAAAGCTGTATACAAGCCATTTTGCTTTGTTTGACGTGTCTATTATGTTCTCTGCTTTGTGCCTTGTTTCAGTCGGACCACCATATTGCCTCCACATGAGAGTAAAGTTCTACTCCTCAGAGCCCAACAACTTGCACGAAGAGCTAACAAGGTTCATCTCCTGTTTATACCATTAGCAAACTAAATATTCACTCAATTGTTTTACTTATTTCTTTTATGTTCATTATCTCTTGTAGATACCTTTTTGTACTACAGTTAAAGCAGGACATTCTCAGTGGAAAGTAAGTTAAGTTGTTTTGAATTGTGTCCATAATGTCAAAACGTCCTGATCTAATTATTATTATTATTTAAAAGTTTTGTGTGTTTTTGAGCAATTGATTGTCTGTACTGGCACATTTCCATTCTTAAACATACAGTGGCCCCAAAATATACTGGTTATATTGTTTTTTTTCTTTTTGCCACTGATATTATAATTTAAAATTGTATTTCTAAACTGTGCAGTCAGTGTTATTAAGGGTATTGCAGCAAAAAGCTTTTACATGTAACAGGATCTGTGTTAAATGTCTCACTGTAACGAAACACTTTGTAAAATGCTTTTTATGAAGACTTTTAGTAAATATGCTTTGATCATTTTGTTTAATCTAGGTTAGAGTGCTCGTTTGACACAGCAGTGGAGTTGGCTGCGTATGCTTTACAGGGTAAGTGACAGAACTGAATGTTTTTTTATTAAATCAGTTCAGAAGTACTAAGATTTATACTACTGTTCAAAAGTTTTGGGTGGGTAAGATTTTGTTTTTGTTTTTGAAAGTCTCTTGTCAATCAAGACTGCATTTATTTGATTAAAAATACTGTAAAATGTAATGTTATGAAATATTATTATGCTCTTTTTATGTTTATGTTATTATGTTGTTTATATTATCAGTTTTCAGCATTACTCTAGTCTTCTAGCCTGACGTGGTCATGCTCAGATTCTAGTGATTCTCCAGCGGCAGCCATTCTTTGTTGTAAACTAATTCAACCCAAGCGCTCTTTGGTGACGTGGATGATAACGTTACTATTGACAATTTGATTGGTCCAAACAGCTTTGGTGCGGGAATACTTGCTTCACAACGGATCAAGTCCAGACTGAACTTCCCGACCTCAAATGTTGTGGGCGGGGCTACGTTTGGCTGGCATCTATATGACCAGTCCTCAGTGTCACCTGATCTTCAGAAATCATTCTAATATGCTGATTTAGTGCTCAAGAAAATGTCTTAACAATAATACGTTTTTTTTAATTTAAAAAAAAAAGTTTTTAGAACAGTATCTATTTGAAATAGACATTAAAATTAAAATGATAAAGGTCTTTACTGTCACTTTTGATCAATTTAATGTGTTATTGCTGAATACTTTTTTATTTCTTTCAAACTTTTGAACAGTAGTATATATTGCACATTCTTTTCATTTCAAGGGGTCATTTGAACTTTGAAAGTTTTGAGTCACAGAGAGAGAGAGAGAGGGTGTGACAATGTTTTTGAAAGATTTCTCTTTCATTTTGAAAAGTAAATGACGGCTCATTAGTGTGGATCTGAAAGCAAGGGCTTTCCCCATCTTCCTACTGTGCTCTGATCTTCTTCATAAATGCACAACACACTGCTGGCATTTAGCATCTTTTTTTTCTTTTTTTTAATTAGAGCTGTTTTAAAAACACGATCATGTAATCTCAAGTTTTGAGGGCCATGCGTTTTATCTGTTGGCGAGAATTTGTCCTGGTTCTCTCTAATGACATCTTCATAATTTCACCACCGTAGCTGCTGTGCAACAATTTGAACTGAGTTGTAACATGACAACAAAATCTGCAACCAGTTGCAATTCTTTTTTTTTTTTCTTTTTTTTTTTTTAATCGTACAGATCATGATGGAACATTCAGTCCTGATAACAAATTTTTATGCTTTAGAAAAAAAAAAAAAATCAGCTAAATGCTACCAAAATTGTTGCTGATCTGTAGCATTTTCACCTTTCAGCTGAACTGGGGGATTGTGACCCTGCCGAGCACGGACTTGACCTGGTGACAGAATTTCGTTTCACGCCAAACCAGACAGAAGACATGGAAGTAGACATCTACAATGCCTGGAAGGAGTGCAGGTATAAATTAGAGAGCTCAATCTATAAAAACATACCTCCTAGTTGCACATTATGGCTCCTTTGAAGTCTGTGCTTGAGGAAATCTAAATTTAAAGCAGGTGGATGAATGTCAATGTGTAGGTCATCACCTCTGACTCTTCCTGGACTCTCCTGTCTACTCAACCAAAGCTCTACTGTTGACCCTGAACACTTCATATGTGATTTATGACTCATCATCACTGTAACCTCGACCAGCTGTAATCAGCAGCAGATGTGCACCAGCTCAGGTTGTTTCATTTTCTTTACATTTTGTTTTACCCTGTTCATTTTCTGATGTTGCAGGGGCCAGACTCCAGCACAAGCTGAGATAAACTACCTGAATAAGGCCAAATGGCTGGAGATGTATGGGGTGGACATGCATATGGTCAAGGTATGCATTTTTAAAGCATGCAAGAGTTTGTTAAAATCAGGATCTTGAGGGGGGCTCTCTTCAATCCTGATATATCTAGAAACTTATCTGTTCTTTGTTACCTCATCCTCCAGGCACGTGACGGAAATGAATACAGCCTGGGTCTGACCCCCACTGGCGTGCTTGTGTTTGAGGGGGAAACTAAGATTGGCCTGTTCTTTTGGTAAGTGCTCCCTCACCAGATCTTTATAGCTGCAGTGTCATTTCTTCACCACTAGCTGCACCAAAGCGGATTTTTACATTTACCAAAAATAATATTTTTCTGAAATTGTAGAGTGGGTTTGACATTTAAAAAAAACCATTTTATCAGCTCAGAGCAATAAAAGGCAGTCTTTAATACTATAAAACAACAATCGTACATTTATTAAGAGTAGAATATTAAAAAATTTCTCTATAGAAATTAGGTTAAGTTAATTTTATCTGCATATCAATTCGAGGTCAATGCTTTACTGTTAAATTTCCAATAAATAAACATGTAATATTATTAATAACTACATTTATTAATCCAAAACAATAGTAATTTAATGATTAAGTTAACGTTATGATAAATTTTCCCCTAGCGTTGCCAAATCATGTGCTGGCGCCAACATCTGTAGAACTTAGTGGCACCGGTGCTACTGCTCTCAAATGTTATTCTGGAGACCTGTCTAACTGTTCTGTCATACTGCAGTAAATGTAGTGACAATGGCCATTTTATCTAAAGCAAACTGGTTGTCTGCACAGGCCCAAGATCACACGTTTGGACTTTAAGAAGAGCAAACTCACCCTGGTGGTAGTGGAGGATGATGAACAGGTAATGCAGGAGACAGAAGAGGTAAAGAAACATCTCGCACCCACATACAGTTGACACATGACCTGCTTGTGAGGGGTTATTGAAAATAGTATGCACTGAGTTTGGTGTATAGCTGGTATTAACATGCATCTTAAATCTCCTGTTACCACTTCTGATAAATGCAATAACACAATGTGAGGCATGGGTTTTCATGCATCCAAAAACAAAAGTGTGGGTGTGTGTGTGTGTGTGTGTGTGTTCTTGCTGAGACTGTTGGCATCTCTCCAGCACGAGTTAATAAACGACGGTCTCCCTTCAGGCATGCATGGCATCTGAAGCTCTACACACTTTATAAAGCACTGGAGCTGTGAATGAGAACAGAAACTACCCATCACTCTAAGTTGGAACATATACGGTCCCACTTTATATTAAGTGGCTTTAAGTACTATGAACTTACATTGAAATTAATAATTTGATACAAAGGACTTATTGTGTATATACCTGTTTTTACAGTGTACTTATATTTTAAAAATACCAGCATGTAATTACAGCTGTAATTAATTTATGTAATTACATTTGTAATTAAACAGTTGACCCATCCCTTACACCTTAACCCACCCTTAAACCTACCCATACCACCACACCTGTCCCTAACCTTACCCATATCACACCTCAATTGCAGCAAAAGTGTTTGACAGTACAACATGAACACAATAAGTACATTGTACTTATTTTTCGATTTAAGTACATAGTACTTAAAGCCACTTAATATGAAGTGGGACCCAAAAAGGTATTTTGATGGGGGCTCGGGCATGGTGCATTGCAGTATGGGGTTCTATTGAGTCTGGAAGTCTGTAATTATTTCCAGCATTAATTCTTCCAGTTGATTGTGACCTTTAATAAAATGATGTTTGTTATAGAAAGGTATCCCCAAAGGATGCAATTAGTAGTCTTTGCCTGTATGCGATTGTACAAGTTCTCCCTGAGGTGTATGTCATTGATTACTGCATACTGAGTCCCCCAGACTCCATAGGTCTTTGAAGTTGAACTGCTGATAAAAGTCTTAGAGAGACTTTGATTTGCTTAGAGCAGATTGAGCAACTGGTATTTTCTGGATCTATCCTTTTTTTTTCTGTCTTTGCTATCAGTCGCAAAGGCAGCAAATTAATTAAATACATGCTCTTCGTGTTTCAGAGTGAAAACGCTTCGTGTTCCCTGCATTGTGTTAATTTACACATTCAGCTCGTGATCTAGTGTTCTCAGTCTCTTGGAGCCACTCGCTTTT
This sequence comes from Semotilus atromaculatus, assembly GCA_031834385.1. Classification (NCBI taxonomy): domain Eukaryota; kingdom Metazoa; phylum Chordata; class Actinopteri; order Cypriniformes; family Leuciscidae; genus Semotilus; species Semotilus atromaculatus. The sequence goes on along the minus strand of JAULUF010000055.1, from coordinate 28,768,444 downwards.
CAGTAAACTGCTTACAACGTATTATGGAACGCAACATGCTCTAGCCATCTTCCCAAACTTTTAATGAAAATCACTTTTTATAATCGGATTGATATACAACCGAACATTTTTGTGCTAAATTGTAGAGCCTTGCAAACAACCACAGAAAACCTGGAGGGTTTTTTTTTTTTTTTTTTTTTTTTAAGAGAACTGCAGAAAATTAGAAATTTTCTCGAAATTGCAGCGCATATAGCACTCAGAAATAATAGCTAAATGGCTATTGAGTTTTTTGTGTACCCTTAAAGATAACTGTCTAGCCCAAATAAGCTTCTATTAATTATGTAACAAAAGAGTCTTATCTAGTGATAACCTTTCCTGAAGGTTGAGCCTACATGTTCTCAACATCATTCTCAGCTTGTTATTAAGTTTACATTTGTTTATGCCTTCTACATTCTTAAACCATTCATTCTGTGCTTCTTTTGTCAAACCAATGGATGAATTAATAGTACATTGCTCTAACATTTTGTACTCTCCTGTAGGGGAAAGAGCAAGAGCACACGTTCGTCTTCCGCATGGACCATCCGAAGGCCTGCAAGCATCTGTGGAAGTGTGCCATAGAGCACCATGCCTTCTTCCGCCTACGTGGCCCCGTCCAGAAAAGCTCAGCCCGCTCCGGGTTCATCAGAATGGGCTCACGTTTCAGATATAGGTGAGTTTTTCTACAGTTCATTAATCATTTCATCCATTGTGAGTGTCTGGCAGATAGTAAAACAGGGAAAATAAATTCTACAGTCATAGGATAATGTCTTAACCTGGCACACACTAAAACTACTCACACTGAACTTAAGCAACTGCATGGCAATGTCTTGGTGCTGACCCACAACAAGCATTGTAGCAATGAGTTTCGCAGGGGCAAGCACCACCAAAATATATTTTAGACTACTTGGTTACTTGCTTTTGTTGTAAGCAGCCACTGATTTTGTGTAATTTAAATTTGGTGAAGGGATTGGCTCTTAAAATCATTACATCTCTGCTTTTGCTCATACAATGGCTTCATTAGAGCCACATGTTAGAGTAGTGCATTTTGGGTAATGTGTATTTAGTATAATAAACCCATTATTATAATCATGCCCAGTGGTCAGTTCAATGTTATGTCTTTTTGCCTGGATTGAGATAAGACTTCCTGTTTTTCATAGGTCCTCTTTACGATATCTGCTGCTAAGTTGTTAAACCATGGTCTGGTTTAAACGTGTGTGTGTGTGCGTGTGTGTCCTTACTATGGAATTGCATCTTATCTCCAGCTGCCAGTCTGGAGCTTTGACGCTGTCCAGTTCGGCTTCCTATTGGCCAGGCTTTGTTTGTTTTTTTTGCCTGCATTTATTTTCGCACTTATCCGGGCTCAAGAATTAACCTATTTTTATGTTAATGTGTTCTTTATTTTCCCCTGTGTGTGTCTGATTGTCTCATTTTTTGTTAATTTGTTTGCTAATGCTGGTTGGTCTGCTTATCCTCCAAGGAACAGTGGCATTACTCTTTTCAATGCCTTTAGACTTTCATTACTCTAAGCCCATAAAAGTAAATGTCTGCGGTCTTATCGAGTCAGCAGGGATTTATCATGAAGGTTTTAAAGATATGCGTGTAACTGACGTTAATTTCTTTTATTTGTGGGAAGTGGGAAGACAGAATATCAGACAACTAAAGGCAACAAAACTAGACGATCTGCCTCGTTTGAAAGACGACCAAGTCGGCGTTATTCTAAACGGACCATGCAGAACAGAGGTGAGAAAATAAACTGTTCAGTGTTGGGGATTAAAACTGCCTAATTTAATAACATTGCCCACCTTTTCAGTAACATGGCTTTCTCAGGTTTTAGACATATAGTTGTTTTATTTATTCAATGGTCCCAACAACTAATAGCCCAATGAATAGTCATTATTTTTTATTTTTTTTCAGATGTCCCTGTGCAGCATTTTTTTGTCCATTTTTTTCCTCCTATAAATAGCTATCATTTAATCAGCTTTTGTTTTTTAGCAGCTCCTTTAAATAGTTGAGTCTTCCCCAGCACTGTTTCAGTACATGTACATAAATCTGTTGTGACTTCAGCTTTATGTGATCTTGCATAATACCATGCTCATTCTTTTTTGTTTGTTTCCCTGCAGGTCCTAACAGATCCTTAGAGTAAGTATTTTTTACATTGCTGCATTGTGAAATGGAATATTAATTTTCTCTTGTATAGTGATGAGGTGACTTCCACTTTCAACATCAGTCACAAAGTATGTGTCATTTGAAAGCACACCAACTTGTTCAGAGATGTTCACCACTTCTATGGACTCAATCGTGATGCTATATTAGTATGTAGTATTACTATATGTGTGTATAATAACTGTTTATGAACTATGAATGATTTAATGTCCAGAGCCATTTTACTTTTTAGACCAACAAGCTGCCAAAACATAACTAGGGTCTTTTCAGTTAATTTCTTAACATGATTTGAATGTAATATAGGATATGAAATACTACTACTTTACTTCATTCTATTCCAGGGGAAAAGTGCATTACTAGTCTGTCAGCAAAGACCTGCTGTCAGGCTGAAAGTCTTATAAGTACCCCTAATTAGACTGTGATTCAGAGTTAAAGATGCAAATGTGGACAACATCATGTGTTCATAGGGTCTTTTTCAAGACTTTGCTGTGACTAATATGATTTTGAAATATTTGTAGTTCCTGTGGCATGCTATACGTTTTAATGACAGCGAGGAGTGCTAGGCACATGACAATTCCTCTTTCAGCTAAATTGCAGAATAAAATATTTCTAGCAATGTGCGATATTTCAATGATGTGCACTTGACTCTGATATTATGGCAGACACTGTTGGATTAGTTCAGTGGTAGAATGGTCCATTGGCCAGTTTGAAAAGGTCTGATGACAATACTGTCCAATCAGTGCTGTTGATTTCATGTGCAGGCAGACAGTTCCCTAATGATACTGTAGCTCCTGTGATCTTGCTGGGATGGAGACGGGGATACATGTACGCACAATCTTCAGCTGACTGGGTTTTCTAAAGGGAACTTGTGCATATTTTTAGGATGAAATCTACAGAAAGTTTTGAACATGAGGCCCCTGGTCACATGCTGAAACAACATCAGGAATGTCTTGGCTCATGCTGATCCAGTGTTGGTTTTCTGGTCACCTCTATAAAGGGACCATCTATGTGCTGCCTACTGAAGTTAGTCAACAATAGCTCATAAACCCCACGACAGGTTATATATCACTCACATTTTCTCTCTCCACAGTAACCACAATAACGGAGTGAGCCCAAGCTTAGAAACAAAGGTAGTACATGATTGCAGTTATTTTACAAAATATATACTTTTGTAATGTTTGCCAATGTTTTTTGTTTGTTTGTTTGTTTAAATTTTACATTGAAAGAAATATCAAGTCATTTCACTCCAAACTTGAAGAAAATTATTGCATATGAGTAAACTAAAGAAATCTCACAGTAATGCAAAGTCTGGACACTTTAAAAAAGATTGTAACATACAATACTGTTTAAAGTTTTGGGGTCAGTAAGAATTTAATTAATACTTTAATTCAGCAAGGATGCATTAAAATGTGATTTTTAAAAAAAATATTTTTATAAAAGATTTTGGTTTCATAGAAATGCTATTCTTTTGAACTTTCTATTCATCAAAGAAACCTGAAAAAAGTGTCATGGTTTCTACAAAAATATTAAGGAGCACAACTGTTTTCAACGTTGATTATAAGAAATGTTACCAAGTGTGCACCAATAATGGCTGGGTAATTTGATTAATGGCTGCACAAAATTCAGCATGGCCATCACAGTAACAAGTTACATTTTAAAGTGTATTAAAACAATTATTTTAAATAACAACGTTTCTGTTTTATGATCAAATAAATGAAGCTTTGGTGAGCAGAAGAGACTTCTTCCAAAAAATTACAATATCTCACCAACCCCAAACTTGCAAAAATGCACATCACAATTTGAGTAATATAAATACTTTTTAAATATAAATTTGGCCCCTTAAAAGAATATCAATAAATGAGCTGGCAAGTTTATACTGCATATCTCTAACTAGTTTGATTTTGAACTTGATCTTTTTTTATCATGCATTCAACATGTTAGATTTTGCTTTGAGTGTTTTTGTACCTAAATGCAGCCCACACGCATCTTTCCTCAGCCTGCCCAAACACGGCCTCCCTGGTCCGGTATGCCTGTGGTCAGCCCCCCACCCTCTGCACCAGGTTCTATGGAAATCGAAACCCTCCCTAGAAGCCCCGGTGGCAGCCAATCGGACAAGAGGAGGTGAGCTTCTCACAATTTTAATGCAATAAGACCTCTAAGCAGGTTAATCTGATTCCCTGCTGTTACTTCAGGCCCCCGCACAGCCAGTTAACATGACTTTGGCAGAGTGCAACACTTGTATAAATGATATGTTTGGGCTATTTGGTCCTGCTGGTAGTGTGTTGGTGAGCTGGTGTGAGGTTGTGGTGGTGCTGGCTGGTGACTGGTGTTGAAAGTGCTTCATGCTGTTTAGCTTTGACTATAGTGGTGTTGAGCAGATGGCTGCTTCAGCACAGGAGAAAACGCCTGCTGGGCTGACAACATACAAACTCTCTCTTGATGTGAAAGGCCTGTCTTTCTCTCTTACTTTCCTGAGGCTGTCTTTGTGGTTATTGTGCTGTGCAGAGCTTTGCCTTATACTTGAAATATTGAAAAGAAATTAAATCGGAAAGTGGGATTATTATGTGAGTGTTGGATATGTTGTCCTGTTTTATGAAAGATTTGATCCTCGTTTCTTAATGTTCTAGTTTTTTTTTCTTTTTTTTTTCTAAACTTTGTTGTAGTCTGATGTTCTGAAACCCCAGTAGCCTTTTCATAAGGCAAGGTATGTACACTCCTGTTTTCAACCCTTCATAGACTCTCTTCAACCAATCAGTACATTTCTGAGGGATTTCTTGTGATTGGCTTTGTATCAATTGTTTTTTTCTCGGGCTGGGAAAATCAGTATCAACGTCAGTTCTGCTATTGCTTGATTAGTCCAAACCAACCAACCTAACCAACCTAATCAGTAGGGTACCTGTGATCTCAGCTGGACCAATAGAATGGTGTTTTGTAACTGGCAGATGAAGCAGTGGCCTCTCTGTTTTTGGCTTTGTGATGGTACTGTACTGTCCTGTCCTCTCCTTCATCAAACCTGAAACTAATTCAAAGGTGGAATCAACACAGACAAGTGGATATCCCTTCTCCACTCCTTTCTGATGACAATTTCTCACTTCTGTTCTTCTTATCTGAATTGATGCTTTAGTCCTATTAATGCTCCTCACTAACCAAACAAAACCCCCTTCTGCCTAACCTAGTAAACAGACTAAAAATGCTTTCTTGTCTACAATTTTGTCCAGTCAAGTATGTTTTGAAGTCATTCATCCCTCTTTTATTGTCACCTTACATCTGTCTTACCATCTGCTCCCCCATGACCTTGGTTTCCCATTGATCCATTTACATTGCTACATCTTTCCGTGCAATAATAGTTATATTTAATTTAGAAAATGATAATAATAGTGTAGTTTTAATACTAGTAACAATTATTTAATTAATTAGTCTCAATAATAGTACAAATATTAATTTAGCTTCTCAACACTGATTAATTCATGAATAGCAAGCTATGAAATTCTTCAAATAATGAGGCAGTTTCACCGAATGAGTGAGATGGATTAAATCTGATATTTTGTTTGAAGATTGATTTATGAATCTGTTCAACTAATGGTGCGTCTCAATCAGATCCCTAGTTCAGTAGTCAGGGCACTGATCAGGGAGTCATTTTAAAGGCTGTCTCAATCGCCAAATCCTTCCAGTGCACTGAAACGTTCGCTCCTTAAAAAGTCCCACAATACTATAAATACCAGGAAGCACCAATGGTCACTATGTTCTCTTAACGGAAGTTCTAAATCACGTGAGCCAACTCACTACACAACAACACACGATGTAAAATACAAACCATTATTTAATTATATGTCAGCATAAACATCACTAGACAGGTAATGAACATAATCTAGCTAACATTTATAATTAAATTACAGCTGAAATGTTGCACGTAATGAACAAGCAAGGTATTTATAATAATGTACTTTAGATAACATTAAAAAAAAGAATATAATCAAGATATGAGTTCTGCTGTTGTTCATAAATACCAGTAGGGATGTTGTACAATGAGAATGATGTCATGTCGCCAGAAATAGCCCCAACGTGTAATAAGCCAGGGTCATTACTTTCCTTACCAGTGACCAATTCGTGTACATGATATACTGGTTCACAACCTAGAATGCTAGGGAGTTTTGAGACGCACTTGGGGATTGAGACACACTCTAATTCATTTAAAACACACTCTAATACATTAAAAGGAACATTATTTGCAAATTGGACATCTCAGATGTTCATTATTGAATGTACAGGTGAAACTCGAAAAATTTGAATATCGTGCAAAAGTTTATGTAACTATATACATATGCATGATTATACTTTTCAATGGGCCGACATTTCTGTATTTTAAAATCCTTTTTTTAATTGATTTCATGCAATATTCTTATTTTCTGAGATTTTGAATTTGCGGTTTTCATATGCTATAAGCCACAATCATCAAAATTATAACTTTAGCACGATATTCTAATTTTTCGAGTTTCACCTGTATGTGAATCCGGAAACATTTGCATGCAGTCTAAAGATGCAATTAACTGGTGCCCTTTTGCCAGATAAAATCATATAAAACTTATATTATCTTGTATTTGTGACAATTTGTTTTTTGTAGTCTGGATTGGAGCTCTATTTCTGCTCTATCCATTCTCTTAGGCAGTTAGCCACTGAGAATTCTACTACATAGTCTAGCTATTATTCAAATGTGTAAAAGGTAGTAGTAGTTCGGTGCTTAACAATACCATTATTTAAGAATGGATTTATATATATATATACACACACATACACACACACACACACACACACACACACACACACACACACGTATATATGTCATTGCATCAGGTTATGATTGGGATATGTTTGATGCATGATATTAAACTACATTAAATTAGTAGAACACATTGTTTGTTGATGCAGCTTGAAAGAGTGAACCTTACCAGCAAATTCCTCCTCTATAGTGCATTCAAACTAGTGCTGTCATCTATAAATTATATTGATCTTAATATATTTTCTGTATATCATCCTCTGCCTTAGCTCCTTCAACCTTTTACCTCTTGTTTTATTTCTCTTTGTTGCCTACGCTGATTTCTACAGTATTCCTGTCCCCTCATGCTAACACTCCCCCCTCCTCCACTGACCCATCCAGGCTTCACTCCCCCCATTCAATCCCAGCACTGACTCCAGCGTGACCCGCCAGGCAACTCCCTGCTCCTCCTCTCAGACACGGACGCTGTCACAGCTCCTCCACCCCCGCATTCCTCGGATACAAACTGAGCGCCAGGATGAAAGGCATATTCTCTGACTGAGATCAAGCGAAACTACCTGGACTAAAGTCTTCCACTCATTTTAACCACAGAAAGCGTTATATGCCCTTCCCCTCTTAGACTGAAACCAGCCAGAGTGATGAGATAACCTTCATCCTTACTGTGGCTGTGCTTGCAATGACAATGACTTGGTCATTATTCAACCAGCTTTGTCACACAGGAAATGTCCTGTTGACATTTATTTTAGCTATTTATTTGACATTGATCAACATACTTAGTTTTACTTGATTGTTTAGACCTACTGTACATGTTAAACAAAGTTATTAGGTGCTTTTCACAAATAGGATTCAAAATAGAGCATTGAAATTTTACTGAAAGGAAGATTTGTGAGGTTGAGGTGATGAGGTTGTATTTATTTGAGGTTTGCCATTTTTGAAACCCTATTTGTTTTTGATTAAATAAATGTAAACATTATAAAAAAAATTAAAACACCAAAGTGGGTAACAGTGCTGCCTGAATTGGGACCTGTTTATTTTTTAAAGTAAAATAATTTTATGGAAAATATATTTCCATATGTTTTGTGCCTTTAGGGAATAGGGAAACCTACTTTTACCCTATTTGTGGAAAGTGCCACTAAGATTATATGTTTTTATTTCAGTATATTATATCGGTGTAATCAGAATGATAATTCTGATAATTGAACTTTGCCGTAAGTTCTTATTGGGGTGATTTAAACATTTTAACCAGTTGACAATGTGAAAGTGCAATATACATGGTTTTTAGATTGTCTACAGTACAATTATAACCAAAGGACAGCTGTATCTTACATGGCTGTAAGACAAGATTAAAACTAACAAACAAAAGCAATTCCCCATTGTTTGTTTCAGTTTCTCTTTAGGTCTGTGGGATATTTATATGTTTTGTTAAAACTCATGTGATGTTAACATTTCTGTAAATGACAGACATGGTCATGTGCCTTTTAGTGCTAAGTGCTAATTACCGTACAGGCACTGAATACTGTATAGTGCAAAGTGTGGCAAGGAATTACGTGTCCAAAATTAAGCTTCCTTTCCAGAATACATTGCTTTTTCATTACAGACATTACGTGTGTGTGTGTGGTCTTTTAATCTACATCTAGAGGAATGTGTGTGGTCAGTTGGCATATGACTCTGTTAGATAACGGTTCTGCGAGGTTCCTCAGTAATGAGTGTCTGCTCAAATTTGATTATAAAGGTTTGATTATACCCTTAGAGTTGTGCAATACATTTCATATACTGTACATGTAAATCTATATCGCCGAAGCCTAACACCCATCTAGTTTTGAGTACACTATCTTTGACTGGGTGTCATTTGTTTTCTTTTTTAAATTTTGACTATCACATATTTGGGATGTGATACTGTGCTATTGTCTACGTAGCTGTTACTTGAGGTTGGCCCAGCTTCAAAGATTTTTGTCCAGGTGAGTCACATTTGTCATATCTATCGATGTGGACTATGAACGAGCAGCACATAGGGGGTTACATCCTATAACTGACAAATGGTAATTAACCCTTTCATCCTTCACAGCATGCCCTTTGTGACTGACCTCTTGGAGACATGTGTAGATGAGGTTCTTCTGGCCACTGTTTCCACGGTGACAGCAGAAGAAGTGGGACCAAGTCCTGCTCATACCACAGCCAGCACAGTCACTGAGGAGACCCTCTCTCTGGCTGGTCAGTTAACACAGATACAGTGGGATGCACTAACATAGAAATTTTAGACAATGTTTTGTCCAAATGTAAAACAAAACAATTTTATAATGGACATTAGACATGTTTAATGCTTTTGTAACCTGTCACAGGGAAAAGAGTTTATAGTTTGAACTGGGTAAAAAGTAAACACTGGTACTGTCTGCTTCCAGGATAGGCCAATTCAGGTTACTGAATAATAAATAAAACTGCAATATTGACCTGTACCAAACACACATACATTATGTCTATAGTGTTTTGTTTTTTTTAAAGAAATTTGTATTTTATTCCGAAAGCATAAATTAAACAGATCAAAGGTGGCAAAGATTTAACATTGTTACAAAAGCTGCTTTTAACTACCTTTAAAATATTAAGCAGCACAACTGTTTTCAACGTTGATAATAAAATCAAAAATCAACATAATAGAATGATTTCTGAAATTACATTTTTTGTTTTTTTGTTTTTTTTACTGTATTTTGATCAAATAAATGTAGCTTTGGTGAGTATTAGAAATGTTAACAGAATTGTACTGACCCTAAGCCTTTGAACTGTACAGTATATTGGGTATTTACATTTATATATTTGAATTAATCATCTCATTTATATAAAAGATTTAGAAAAGATCTAAAAATCAAAAGGCTTTATGAAACAAAGTACTACTTGCATTAGCCTGCATTTTGCTTGGTTTTTAATTTGATTATTTCAACAGGCCTGACTGAATTTACATTCCATACAGTTATGGTGATGTCACGCTCTGCCTTTCCATTGTGTGAACCGATTAACCCAAGAGTGAACATGTTTTAATCCCCACACATGTAGATGTCTGGCCTCTCATTGTTTAGTGATGCTTACTGTATCTGTTCTCATCCACAGAGGCTGCAGCTCGGCTCAAGCAACTAGAGATAGAAAATAGTCCAGTGTCTGCTCCAGCCAGAACCAACGTCAACCTCAACATGAACAACCAGGTCAGTTCAGCCATCCAGAAGCCCCCACACACACACTGAGAACAAAGCTTTTTGTAAATGACTTCACAGCATCTGATTAAAGCTTAACAGACTTTAATTACAAGGTGTAGACACTGTGTTGGCCACTATGCCACTCTAACCTAAGGATGTACTTTACATTAAATGTGAATAGGGATATACCTGATATTTATTTCAGCCTTCTATATATTTAAATAATTAACAGAACACAAATACAAAGTTGATACAAATTCATCATCACACATTCAATCTTTGATTTGTGCACAGGAGGAAGTGGTGAAACTAACAGAGAAAAGTTTAAATAGTGTGGGCAACAGTCCTGTCCTGAACCAGCTCAAACCTCCTGATGAACTCAAGAGCAACATCCTGAAAGCTCAGGCAGAGGCAGCACTCAAGGTATTCAAACACTCTCATAGGCAGAATTAGTGTTTACATGCGCAGTATTAACATATTAGCCTATTCTAGGAAAGTTGGCTGTTCGTCTTCCTTAAGGGGGTGTGAGGGGGGTCTTTGATTTTATGACTGCATACAGTTAGAATGCCGGCATCATCCTACATACAGTGGCTTGCGGAAGTATTCAAACCCCTTAATTTTTCTCAAATTTTGTCATGTTGATGCCTTATGTTAAATTACTTTTTTCCACATTAATCTACACTGAATACCTGAAAATGTCTGTCCACTGACAGTCCCCAGTCAACCTGACAGATCTTGAGAGGAGCTGAGGAGAAGATTGGCTGAAAATTGCCAAATGCAGATGTGCAAAGCTCGTCACATCATACCTAAAAAGAGTTGAGACTGTAAAGGTGCTTTAACGAAGTACTGAGTTGCAATGTACTTATTTCAGGTTTTCTTTTTTAATACATTTTCAAAGTTGTCACAGATCTGTTTTTTGCTATGTCATTATGGTGTATGGTGTGAAGATTAAAGATTAAAAAAAGTGAATTAGTTTAACATAAGGCAGTAACATAATAAAATGAATACTTTTGCAAGCCACTGCATGTTAATGTCATGTATACTGTTGCATGAAGTCTTGTGCATGTATATGTTTGAAAATGTTAAAAAATCTCTTTGTTCAGGATTCTAGAGATGAGCTTAGATTGACTCCAGACAAGAACTGTAACCTACAGGAGGCAGCAGCCAGGTATGTGTTTGGGGGAGAGAACGCTGTTGTGGATCTGTGCTAAGGTGTAAAATGCCTTTTTATAGCTAAACTGTTTTTGGGTGAATTATTTACTTTATTCACTACGATTATAAATGATTATGTAGCAGCTGAAACTCAAGGTCAGACATTGTTTTTGATACATTATAATATTCTCTTGTTGTAACAGTGGACAGATAACATGGACACAAACATTAAAATTGTTACATGATTGTTATATATATATATATATATATCTTTTTTTTTTTTTAATAATAAGATGTGAATGGTGGATGTCTGTCTCTTTGTCAGACTGATGTGTCGTGGTGGGCGTATGGGAAGCACAACCTCTCTGCCAGTGAGTGGGCGAGCAGAGCGGCAGGAGTCCTGGGACCTGTTCAAACAGCCCGGCCTACTGCCCTGCTCTACTAGCAGGTGAGACCACAGCACAGTGAGCACACAAAACCTAGTCCAAGTACAGTGAGAAGATTGTACTACAAAGAAGCGTTGCTTTGTTGTTTGAGTGTGTGGATTTTGACATAGTAGGACTAAATGTTAGTGAGCCTGTGGGCCTGTAATTCTCCTGGGACAGTGGAGCACAAGCAGGCAGTCAGAAACTGGGGCACGCCCAGATTAAAGGGGCCACCTGGTCCTCCCATCAGCAAGCCAGGGCTTGTTTTATTTCTTCTGTATGTGTTCATACACTACCACTTTCATACACTTTTCTTTTTCTTTTTCTTTTTTATAAAGAAACCAATACTTTTATTCAAGGATGCATAAAATTGACCAAAAGTGACAGTAAAGACATTTATGATGTTACAAAAAATTATATTTCAAATAAATGCTTTTGAAGTTCCTATTTATCAAAGAATCTTGAAAAAACGTATCATGATTTCCACAAAAGTATTAAGCACAGCTGTTTTCAACACATAATAATAAGAATAATAATAAGAAATGTTTCTTGAGCACCAAATCAGCATATTAGAATGATTTCATGTGACACTGAAGACTGGATTAAGGATGCTGAAAATTCAGCTTTGCATCACAGAAATACATTACACTTTAAAATGTTAAAAAAGACGTATTTCAAATTGTAAAAATATTTCACAGTATTACTCTGTTGTATTTTTGTTCAAATAAATGCATCCTTAGTGAGCATAAGATACTCATTTGAAAGATATTTAATAATCTTACCAACCCTTAACTTTTGAAAGTAGTGTGTTAACAAGAACTGGAAAGAATGTAAGTAAGGGGGTCAAATTTGGACAAATTTGTGTGATCCTGCATCCTAAAAGCTAGACTGAAATGCTGCAGTTTTTTTGATGAAAAATGGACATCATCTGTAAAATACGTTCAATTGTAAAGAAAACAGATTGTATAATTTTTTTTTTTTTTTTAACCAACTGTACAATAACTGATTTGATTATTCACAATAAAATACAACTTAGAAAATAAACTAATTGACAGCATTTTACAGATGATGTCCAAAGTAGGGGTGTGCCGGTTTCAGAATTGGTGATGACGGTTATGATGTGAGTTAAATGTGACGGTTCGTAACATAACCGTCAGCGTCCGGGGGGGGGGGGGGGGGGGGTTGTTATAGGACAACTTAGTTTGAATAAACGAGCAGGCACTGATTAGCTACTTGCTCTACGTTTATTTAAAATTAACAGCAAGACAACTAGCAGTGAACGTGCTTTCCATTAAATTAAACACGCACACTAAACAAATCCTTAAAAAAAAAAAAAAAAAAAACTATTCTGGTGGATGCGTTGGTGACGCGTTCATGTGGCGCTGCCAGTAAAGCACCTACAATCTGTCACAAAGAACCGGCAAAAATAATGATTATGAATATGTAAAATATAGCAAGGAGATATTGTAATTGTTTATTAATAAACAAGTGTTTTCTTTGTCAGTATCTGAAAAGATGAAGGTGACGACGATGCTGACTCGCGATCTTCGCAGTAGTGAACGCGCCAGAGAAAAATGCACATTTACATAAGCAGAGAGCAGTCTGTTGTCTGTTTTCTTTCGTTTTGAATTGTTCTGTTTAAAAGTAGACATGTCTGTGACTGTGAGGCGAGTAGGCGACCTTATACGCCGAGTTTCGGTTCATTTACGAGATGAGCTCCAGTTCACGAGCCGGCGCCTCTGTTTCGTGATTATCTATCGTCTGCTATATTTATCTTTTATTACTTCTTATTTATTAAATCCAGGCAATTGGTTGATGAAACATTGATTAAAATTAAGATACAATTAATATAAAACGAAATTCGTTTTAAAGAAAGGTTTTGTGCTTTCTGTTTGATGCCTCTGTGAAAGTTTTAAAGCATCTTTTTAGTGCCGCTTTCAGAGCGCTCACGTCCATAACATTGTTTTTTCCTCATAAATGCGAACACGAAAAATTAAATAAAATGAATATTTTATGTTCTGTGGATACTACAGTTTATCATAATTTGTATTCTGAATACCTAACGCCGGTACAAGTATTCCGTTACTCCCCAACACTGATAGTGTAACCTTATCTGTAATATATTTTAATAACACGGTTTTGGCGGTTATAGAGTTCTAATGACGGTGTTCAACTATAACCGTCGGTCTCACGGTTATATCATAACCGTCACACCCCTAGTCCAAAGACCCAACCTTGTAGTGAACCCAGAACTTTCCTTAATCTAGCATTAACATATCCTTAATTCAGCTTGCTGTTGCCATCTAGTGGCAGCTGTTGATATGTAGTTACCGATGGGTCATATTGCTGTGGTCTGCCCGGAAACATGTTCTTATGTAAGCATATGTACCCATGCCATAGATTGACTGCACAATTAGCTGTGTACACTGACTTAGATACATTCAGCTCTGATAGTCACATGATAAAAGAAAGATATGTAAAATGAGTTTCTTAATGTGGAAGATTTAGTTTCTCTGTTCAACATCATATATATATATTTTTTTTAACAATTTTATGTCCGTAGAATCAAATATCAAATTTGACTAATTGTTGAAATTATATACCATGAAAAACAGTTATTATGGAAAGGATCAAGAGATTCAATTATAATTTACTAATGATGCCCACATCAAATACTCAATTCGTAGACACCAAAATTATGGGTTTGATTCCTGGGGAACACGCATACTGGCAAAGTCGTCTGCCAAATGTGTAAATAATTTGTACCTTTACAATGTTACCCACTTTGTCAAGGCTGCTCTGCTCTGGTGGGAAGCCATCCCAATGTGCACACATACAAATCATCACTAATCACAAATGACCTCCGAGTCATTTCCTCAAACACTTCATAAAAGGGTGTTCATAGGTTTCATTCAAGGGTGAACATTTGTGACATCCTGTATGACTTTTGAATGAACACTAATGAATAGCGTGGAAAGTGCTTTGAAATGCAAAGGTTTTCCATGTCTTTTGTGCTCTTTACCAGTGATCAAATCAAAAGGTTTTGTGTCCAGAGCTCTTCTCAGAAATGCTTCATCACTAATGAAAATACCTACATATTATTGTTTTAATGTTTATTTGTTTGTTCGTTTTTATTGTTACAAAAACGGACAAGAACTTCATCAACAACGCCATTGTTTTATCATATATGGCATCTTCAAGATTTTCTCACCAAGACAAATCTTTGGGCACTTTCATAAACAAATGCACTATCTATTGTCTGTCCTTAGCCTGGAAGAGAACGTAGATGACTTCATTTCTTGTGTGCCGCCTCTGTCATCAGACCCACTGAATGAAACCCAGTCATCCAAGGTAACAAAAGTGACTTAATGCCATTCCAGCTGATGGCACGCTGTAATGAGAGTCCCCAGCAGCTGTCAACATACACCATCATTTACTCACTCCCTGCTGACACGTGTTCTCCTTTACAGGGAAATTAAATTTCAGCAGGCATGTCAGGCAATAGAGTGCTGCAAGGATTATATATTGTAGGCATCACCCTGGTTCCCTCGACAAAAAAAACAAACAATAGGATTGGCTTTTGGATTATTGCAGAAAATAAGCTCTGTAACCAACAAAAGTTTATGATACTTACACAAATGATTATCTACACAAATCATCTCAACTTTTATGAATTTTGAAGCCTAGATAAAATCGCCAGAAGTAAAAAAGCAAAAGTTGGGCTATAAACAAACTCCACCATGGTCGCACAACAGCTTTAGTCAACTCTCAATCTTTATTTAAAACACAACAAGGCTGTAAAAGCAGACATTTAATGTCACTGACAGCCTCTGTCGTTCGATTTCATTTAAAATCTATTAAAAATCACGAGTGGTTTGTATTACTGATATGTTGCAGATTAAAATGTGAAAATATCTTGAGCTACAGAATTTGCTTCAGGCATTTAACCAAAAAAAAGCATTGGTTTTGGAAAATGGAACGGGAAGTACATTCATTTCTGGGTTTTAGGACCTATTCCTGCAGCACTCTACACAACACACAACTTTTGTGACTGCAATTGTAACTTAATGAAACCATTGCATAAAAACTAAACAAACCCACAGACTTGTTACAGGAGGGACCTGCGCCATATCTAGGGACCAGAATACCATAGAGAATTGGGGAGAGTGTTTTGGACTGTGCCTCAAAGAAATCACCTAGCAATGCTATATTTCTCATTTACTCATTTGTTTACCCATATATGTTGAATATGACTATCAATCTCTCCCTTTCTGGAATTGTTACAATTTTTCTAATGTTTTCTAATGATTACAAAAAGCTGTCAAACTTTTTGATACCTAGATTTTACATTTCCTGCAGGAAAAAGACATTGAATGTGCTTTTGCTTGGCATTCCCTTTAGAGCATGTGGCTTTTTACAATGCAGGTCAATGTTCAGGATCCTGAGCCGCTGACAGCCCCTCTGACTGATAACCTGATAGACTTCACAGACCCTATTCCTGTAGTAAGTTCAGCACTGAAACAATAAGCTTGTGCTGCTTATAGTAAGCCAACGTTTACTGTTTGTCCATATGATTGACTGTATGGCACAATAATGCCTGTTATAGATTTTTCCACGTTGTTAAAGTATTAATATTTTATGGAAACATTTGAATTGACACAGGTGCCAGCCCCCAAACCCACAATCACTCCTCGATGGATCATTCCAGCTTCAGCACCTACAGTGAGTTTACTGCTAAAATCTATAACAGTTTCTTTTATTTTGAAAGCTTTTATCTAAAAGTTTAGTGTCATTTTGAATAGTTCTGCCTAGAAGATATTAGATGAATGTAACTGAAATCTCAGATTGATGAATAGGATGAATGTTCAGAATATGATACTTTTGGTAAGCCTCAACAGTACATGCAGAAATTTTCCCCCCGGTAACGACTCCAGACACTGATCCATGCGTTATTGTAGAAGAGAAGCAACTTTATCTAAGAACTTGTGCATAGATGTCTCTTCCTATTTCTCTGCAGTTCTGTTTTTGCACTCTGTAGATTTATACATTTAGTAAAAGCTT
Organism: Semotilus atromaculatus; assembly: GCA_031834385.1. NCBI lineage: Eukaryota > Metazoa > Chordata > Actinopteri > Cypriniformes > Leuciscidae > Semotilus > Semotilus atromaculatus. The sequence goes on along the minus strand of JAULUF010000055.1, from coordinate 28,751,669 downwards.
TCATATTTCATCTGATGGTGTTGACTCAGATGACTCACTATCAAGCCACACTATCAAGTTCAGTGGAGTGCAGTTTCTTTATCCTCCCTTCTCCCATTTCTAGTAGTTAATTTAGTGACTGACTGTCCCCCTGCTACCTCTCTCTCGTCTAGCTGTCTGGCACCTTTACTAACGGCCTCCTTGACTGTACAGCAGAGATGTCATCTCAACATCCTGAGGGGGCTGCTATTTCCCCACTCCCCCATCTCTCTCTCACTCACAATGTGATTGCCACCAGGTTTGTTTAATCCCTGCTTCATTACCTTTCTCTGCTCTGTTGAGGACAGTTGTCCTTTTACTTTCTGAAGCAATCAGATTCGCCACTTTCAACTTGGTGGACGATAAAACCAAGGGGAGTCATGCTGCATTTACACCATTATGTTGGCGTGCTTTTTCCACTGAAGTTGTGTATTCTGTTAAATACACTACCGTTCGAAAGTCTGGGGTTTGTACATTTTTAGTTATTTCTTTTGCTCTCCAAGGTTGCATTTATGTGAATAATGTCTTACAACTTAAACAAACTGTTTTTTATTTGAACATATTTTAAAAAGTAATTTATTACCATAATGGCAAAGCTGACTTTTCAGCATTACTATAGTCTTTAGTGTCTCACAATCCTTTAGAAATAATTTTAAGCCCCTGTTTACTCCAGGTATTAAGATTTAAGATATAATGTTTTGGCCGATCGGATCACAAGTAGTCGAGGGAGACACATCACCGTTTATACCTGGTGTTTTAATCTGTTTCTTTTGTCCACTTTCAACCACTTCTGTCCTGATTTATTTGTGGGGAGTGTCTATGAGCAGGTAAATGTTTTCTCTGGTCTTGCGATCTAATGGACAAAATGAGCTTGCGCATTGTACATATTAACGTGAAAGGAGATAACGGAAAAACATACAGAAAGCAGCAGCTTTCGTTTCTGCTCTGATAGCCGCAAGACCAGGCCAAATGTGGCGAGTATGTGTTAGAAATCAGGAATGGTGAGAGAACATTGTGCTTAGTGCGTTTTAGTCTTCAAACCAAACTTGGGTCTCCGACAAAGTTTAAATCCCTTCTGGCTAGTGCACTTCCCATAATGTTTCCGCATTTGGTGAGTAGGCGGTCTTTTCGTGGTTGTTGGAACATATTTGAACACATGAGCATCTACACTAAGAAAGCAATCCGGTCGAATGCGTTTTCGACTACCTCTGGAAGTGGTCGAAAGTGGACAAGATCAAAATGTTTTAGACCCTGTTTAAATCTGTAGCATCGCCCACTTGTGATCCGATCGACCAAAACTCATCTTAATACCAGGTGTGGACAGGGCCTAATGCTGATTTGGTGCTCACAAAACATTTCTAATTATTATTGTCTATAATTATTATAGAATTTTTGTGAACTAATGTATAGTTCAAATGAACAGCATTTATTTGGAATAGAAATATTCTTTCACATTATAAAAGTCTTTACTGTAACTTTTGATCAATTTAATGCTTCCTTGCTGAATATAAGTAAAACAAAAAAATCATACAGAACCCAAACTTTTGAACAGTAGTGTGCTTTTGCATGCAGCATATAAATTGCAAATGTTTTAGTGCATCAAAAATTGCTTTAAAGAATTGAATTACATTATTATTTTTTTGAAGTATGTCCCTAACCTGCCAATTACTGAATTGATCTTTGACAGTATTGTGGCTCACCCAGTCAAGGACGACAGCCACAAGCCCAAAGGTCTGCTGACCACTGAACTCTGAGAGCGACCAATTGAGCACATGCCCAACATCTGTCACTGGACCATCACAAGTTGTCCTTTGATTACTACATTCCAGTCAAACACATTCCGGTGCTGGCACAGACAGCTGGGCTGGACGGTGTTGGAATTCCATCTTCAAGAATGCTGGCTTTGTACTGAAGGCATCCACAAGCCCAGATCTCAATGCTGATAACAATTCAACTCAATTGCACAAAGGGTTTGCAGTCCAGTGTTTGGAGAGCACCATTCCTTTTATAACCTTTATACCTCTTTTGAGTGACTGTACAGCCCTTTGTTGTAGCAGCAGCACATAAGACACGGTCCTGTTGTGATTGGATGTTTGATGTAGAATGTTTGATCCACTTGCTCTCCACTTCCTGTTGAGATCTTCTCTGATTGGATGGCTGCGAAAGAGCTTGTGAATGCGCTTGGATCACAATGCCCCACTGACTATTTTTTAGACCTGGAGTAGTTCTTCCTACAGAAAATATATTTTTTATCTTTGCCTTTCTTCTCCTCCGCTTTCTGTGTTCTTACAAGAAGTAGCTGCATTCATTTTTACGCTTTTAAGTACTGTACTCCTAAACTGGAAGGTTGTTAGAGCACTATTGTGTAGCATTGGGCAACATGCAGTCATTGAGCCAAGATTTGCTGTTTGAACCTTTTATCGATGCTGTTTTTATCCAAACATTGTAGTTATGACCTGCCTTATTTTAATAGTTCATATAAGATTTTAAATGTACATGAACATTTTACAACAACGTATTGCAATGTAGTTTGTCATCTACTGTATTTAGTTGACGTATTTCACTGTAGTTTTAAGTGTGCTTCACTGTGATTATAAATGCTGTGTTAGATGTGATGAGAGACACAGGAGCCATTGAGACCTCTGTCAACCACTGGCTCTTACATCATCAAAACTGTGGAAGACTTGGACAATGTAAACAAATTAAAATATTTTTAATTGTAATATAGAGGGGGGGAATTACCACTTGCAGTCTGTGCCAGCCGTTACCACAAAACGAGAGGCCTTTCATGGACCCTTCTTTCTCCACTAAGTTCCACAAGCTTTTTGCTGCTGTTTTTCAGCACACTGAAAAGTACATCTTTGGTATAATCACTGGATCTGTAATCACTGGGATGAAATGTTTGGATGTCAAATATCAACTTTTTATACAATCAATTCTTGTGAATAAGTCGGACTTCTCAAAGGTTGTTTGTATGGTCTACATCATCTGATTTGCTGTGTACTCCCTGCTTTAGTGGAAGTGCTCGATCACAGAAGACAGTTGTAGCTGGATTCCATTGATGTGCTAATTACTTTTGTTCTCTAAGTCTCACACTGTAGGCTTATTTACATATATTAATGATCTGTATATGTCACAGCAATGATCTGTTTATATAAATACACTTGACTGTAAGCCTTGTCAAATTTTGTATGATTTGAGAATTTCCACAAGTAAAAGCATTTTAACGTTGTTATTGACCAGTGCTTTTTTGTGAATGCAGTCTGGACAGTTGCTGTCCAACCATGATTTCTTAGAATATATTTGGATGATTGAATTCCTTACTTAAAAGCACCAGACAACCATTTTTTTGTTATTTAATTATTTCGTCTCATGTTGCTGATATGTATCCAGTGTTTATGGGCAAAATTATAAAGCTTCTTTCAGGCATAATAAATAAAAACATTACCATTTGTAGGAAATTCACTGAACTTCTGTTAGTACCCCCTCCCCCTCCTTATACACTTGGGCTGAAGTCTCTAGCGGGCCGGCAGGTGGAGCCAGAGCTCTCCTCCTACATGAGTGATACTCCGATTTGAGCCGTCTAGCTTCAGTACAAGCTCTGAAACTTTTTTTTTCTTTTTTTCACCTCATGTTTAAGGAAGTTTGTTTGAAAACGATTGTATTTATTTTTAAAAAATGACAGCATCGGAAACAAATGCAGATTACAACTTAAAACTCATGCCACTAACCAAGCAGTTTATTTACAGCACGTTTATTTTAACTCCACCAGAAAACGTTTATTTTAACTCCACCAGAAAACGTTTATTTTAACTCCACCAGAAAAGATGAAAGTATGATGATTCCTGGTCATAATTTGAAACTACAGAGTCCCAAAATGCAGCATTATTATTAAATCATTTTAACTTTTAGTATAAATGTCATGATTACTTAACATGACAACAATTTAAATCGTTTAAAACCCTGTAAACAAAGCTAATACATTTTGGACATACATGTTACAGGAGGAAAACAATCTAATTGCCCATTTTTATTAATGTTTTTGTACAATACTGCACAAAGAATAGCCTATTTGTTTGTTTTGGCAAATCCCCCTAATTTACATTTTGATGGATCAAAATCTTGGGACTGCTCTTCTAAATTATGATATTTCATCTGGACATTTACGTCATTCTTTGGTTTCGATGCAAGTTTCTCTCATTCTTTATTTATTTATTATAGCATATATTACATTTCAACAATGTGTGTATTTTTGTGCAGTAGTAAAATTGAAAATGAGCATGATTCCCTTTGGCCATAGCCCATGTCGCTAAATGTTTTCCTTCATTTTTCCTCAGTGTGAACGGCAGATTGTGGGTAACAGTGGTTTCCTCACTTCTCTATGAATTATGTTCATGTTTATTATTAGCCAGCATAAGTTGATGATCCTTGAGGGAGGTGGCTTCGCGTTTACAGTTGCCACAGCACAGCTCTCATCTTTTACTTGTATGGCTGACGCGCGCTCGAGCGCACAGTCAAGACTGTCCACGAGCGACTTTAGCGAGAACTAATGAGCGCGCACGCTTCAGCTGACCGAGACCCATTTCAGTTGTTCGTTTGAGCTTTATTCGGAACCAAAGCAGTACTTTCTAAAACACATGGTATGGTGACTCAGAGGACTTCAGTGGAGATACAGCTTTGAATGAAACTGTCTGCAAAATGACCTGCCAAGCGCGCAGATGTGTCGAGCTGTGAGGGAGTAGTGCCGTTTAATCAATAAACTTCTGTTTGCTTTGACTGACATTGAAACGTCATGGCATCAGTGTCGTGGAGACACGCGCTTTTCTTCTTGGTAGTTGGTAAGTTAATCTGGTTTGTCTGCATTTCAACCTATGTATGTTTTTTGAAAATTCATACTGACTTTAAAATACAAAAAAAGAGAGCTAGAGCAAATCCGAACGGAACTATCCATCTCAGTAACTGTAAGGTTTTGAATCAGAAGTCCAATGTGATTTTGCAGTGGTTTTGTATGTTGGTCGGTTTCAATCAAATTCAAACCATATTAAGATAATAACTAATATGAGGGGTTTACATATAAGCATACAGTGCATTCAGGCAAAGAATCAACTATAATTAATGCAGATTTTGTGTTCTCAGGACAAGGGAATTGTATTTAAAAAATATATAATGTCAGTTAGTTTGCAACTGCTTATATCAGCTTCTATTAAAGCCAGCTTATATTATAATACTATGTATACATTATATGTATATATTTTATATAATTACATTGTATTATTCATAAATTTTTTGCTGGCCAAAACAGGTTTACTATTTTTTTATGTAACCTTTTAATTTTTTTTAACATTTTTACGTAGAACACATGCTTTTAGTCTTTTTTCACAATAAGTGACAAGCACACCAATGTATGGGTCAATTATCTAATTTTCTAATTAATAATGCATGGCAACCTCCTTCTGTTGGAAAGAATTAATTTCACACTTACCAACAAGCTCACCGAGCTGTGCTGAGCATGACTAACAAGCTGCTCTTTGCTTGCCTTGATTTCCTGTCACTATATTCAATTGGGATTGCTATATTTACTCTGCGAAGATTCATCATGTTATACATTTGTTTAGAATTAATGTCTCTAAAGAATTTTAATGCAAATATGAGCGATTCATTCTTGTGAACTGACCTGACTCTCAGTTAATGCAAGTATGTGACTCTTTCTTGTTTGTGACAGTGAAACAGATACAAATCTGGCTCTCAGACTGCAAAGGGAAAAAGAGAATGCTGATGGATTCACACAAGACAATGGCATTAAGCTCATGATACTACAGAATAATATGCAATCAGTCTGTAGAAATATGTAACTCTTGAATAAACACTTCTGCTCCAGTTAAGCCCGCTGTAGTGAGTGCCTTATAAAATATGTAGATTTAGCAGGAGAATCTTCTTACTTTGAAACAGCGTGAGGAAGCGATGAAGTGAACTCAGGAGAAGTGTATGTTAACAAGGGCTCTGAAGTTAACTATTCTCTGAAATAAAGCCCACTACAAAGTCTACAAAAGTATGTGAAGAAAAAAAACATTGATATGCAAGCTCAGTATGATGTGTTGCATTTTAGAATAGGTCATATAATTCAATAATGTATTCTACTTTTCATTTTCATTTTCTTACCCCTTTCCTTTTTTTTTTCTTTGCTTGGCATTACTTTACTTTTCATTTAGCTTTTATTTCCTGTCTCCTGTTTATCTGCCTTTCCTTCCTTTTCTTTTTTTCCCTTCCTTTTTTATTTTCTCCTTCATTCGTCTTTCCTTTAATTTCCTTCCCTTCCCTTCCATTAGACCTTTCCTCTCCTTTCCTCTCCTTTCCTTTCCTTTCCTTTCCTTTCCTTTCCTTTCCTTTCCTTTCCTTTCCTTTCCTTTCCTTTCCTTTCGTTCCCTTAGACCTTTCCTTTCCTTCGGCCTTTCCTTTCCTTCTGTGTTTCCCTTCCCTTCGCTTCCCTTTTAATTTCCTTTCCTTTCATTTAATTTCCTTTAATTTCCATTCCTTTCATTTCCTTTCATTTCCTTTCCCTTTTTTTTTTACAGATGGCTCCCACCCTAGTTTCTTTATAGATAGCTACGTCCATCTTGTCACACAGATACACTAGGGGAGCCTGAGAAGTTCAAGAATATTGATGGCATCATAACGGTTCACTACTAGCACAGAGAAAAAGGTGGCATTATGCTGTTGTTGCGAGCCGAGAGATAAATGTCAAGCACACATTTTACAATTCGAACAAAGCTTTCACTGTGTTCCAGGCCAAAATGCTTTATCTTTTGAGAGCCACTGAGATGCATTGCCCTCATTTGTCTGACAACTGAAAGTCTACCACAGATAAAAACACCACAAAGAGTTAAGAACACTTCAGGATGAAGGGGAGCTCAGGGATGTGTACAGTTTTTTAAATACAGATTAACACGGTGCATTTCTCTGATTGAGGTGAATAACCTGATGGCAGTGGGCGGGGAGATCTGGACAGCTGTAAGATGAATATGGCTGCTCTATTTCTTTGCGCTTGTCAGGACCGCTTTGTATTTCATTCCCAGTGTACTGCCTTAAGCAGTTCAACCTTTGTAATAATTCAGTTCAGTAGGTATTGAATCCAAGTGCATTAGGGAGCATAGTGTGCAAGGAATTTAATGGTAAATGATAATTGTTGAGGAATTCGTCTTACCAATGGAGCGTTTTAAATTGCATCCAGAGGACTGCTGGAATAAACTAAGCATGCTCGATTGTGTAGAATGACTGCTGAAGCTGAACACAACAAATTCATCTATATTTCTGATTAGAGCTGACAGTCATGTAGCATAAACTGAAGACATCTCGATAATAGCCTTTAGTAACTTAAGTGCAAAAGTGGATTCATTTAATCTGGATGAATTTTTCATTCTCTGTGTTTGTCACTGTCTCAAAATATTAGTTAGCCATGTGAGCCCTGTTATTTACCATTCAAGCTGAAATAAGTTACTTTTATGCTGTTCATAAACCCAGAAGACCCTTTTGAGTTGTGTTTGGCACATGACTGCTTCACCTGCATCAACAATCGTATTTTGTGGGAAAAGAGCATTGCGTAACCTATTGGCCAGCCGGATACATATGGGAGATGTGAATTCAAAAGTACAGTTAAAGGATTAGTTCACTTTAAAAAAAAACTTTTGCTGATAATTTACTCACTCCCATGTCATCCAAGATGCCCATGTCTTTCTTTCTTCAGTCGAAAAGAAATTAAGTTTTTTGATGAAAACATTCCTGGATTTTTCTCCATATAATGGACTTCATTGGGTACCAAACGGTTCAAGGTCAAAATGAGAGTTTCAGTGCCGCTTACCAGATGATAAACGATACCAGACGATGAATAAGGGTCTTATCTAGCGAAATGATTGGTCATTTCAAAAACAAATAAAAAAGTTTAAGTTTTATACGCACAAATGCTCGCCTTTCTCTGTTCTGTGATGCGCGTTCGCTACGTCACGTAATACGCAATTACGTTGAAAAGGTCACGCTTCTGTCCTGACGAAAATTTTCTTTTAGCCTTTTTAATATTAGAACACCCAGGATACGCACACGAAAGGGGCATTTTAAACGATAAACTGACACAAAGACATTTGAATATGTGTATATGGTCCTCTTTCCTTACATTTGTAAACACTGACTCGGTACGTCAAGCGTGACCTTTTGAACGTAATTGCGTATTACGTGAGTCACTAACGCGCATCACAGAACAGAGCAAGGCGAGCATTTGTGCTTATAAAACTTAAACTTTTTTATTTATTTTTTAAATGACCAATCGAATCATTGCTAGATAAGACCCTTATTCATCAAAAACCCTTATTCATTCTCTATGTAGAAATGTGAAATTATTTTTGAATTTGGAGCTTTGTAGCCTGAGAAAAGCCAGAAAATGTATTTTTGTCTTATGTGGATGAAAGACAACAACTCCCAGAATGCACTTGCTTCGCATCCCTAGGAGGCCACGCCTACCGATAACAGAGCGCAGTAGTTAAACAACAAGGCTAGGCTACTAGTGAGTCACCGTGATGAGTCTGCCTGGGATTTCGAGTTCGAGATCGCCCAAAAAGTTTTGCGTTCTACAGTCGCCATTCATTATGTTTACTGTGGCGAGCAGGACGAGACTGAGGGCCGCGGGAGAACGGTGTGAGGCCGGTGGCGTGATTACTGATGAGCGACACCTGTGAGATGCACCGGTCTCGTATCTCTCACGGAGGAGCGGGAATTTTCTTAGCGATGTTAAAACACACATCAACCGATCACTTGTTTAGCGTTCATGTAAACACTACATTCAGATTCACCAATCGGAATGAATTCAGTTAGACTGAAACAAAAGGTGTGCATGTAAACAATGAATGGCAACTGCAGAAAGCAAAAGCTGAATCCCTCGACGGCCGAACATGTCCGGGAAAAAGAGGATGGTAACCCCTACTCAGCTTTCTCCTACTACTCAGCTTTCTCCACAGAACAAGAGCCTGCTGGCTTAGCTTCCAAAAAAAGATGGCTGACACTATGTGTATATTCTGTGAGTGAGATCCCACCCTCTATGGGGGGGTTGAGAACATGCGGGACAGCCCCTACTACTGGCTGTAGTCTTTAGCCTCTGGGCAAAAAATCCTCAGATGGCGCAAAATTATGATTTTTGTGTCATCGCATCGGAGGATTTTTTCCTGACAAAATATACATTCATCTCTCGGCTCAGGGGGATATGAGGGTGGAAAGCACGGTAATTCGAAAATACTACAGGTTTTCTACTAATACAAAGCTTAATGCTAAATCCTGAAGTATCCCTTTAATGGAGTTTTCAGTTAAGAAATGTGTAATAAAATGTTTATTTTATGTTAATGTTTATTTTTTATATACATTTATATAGCCTACAATTTCATATGAAGAACACATGAAAAAATTTAAATAAAGATAATTGATGACAAACAGAGCTGTAAAATAGCAACACAGCTCATAATTTGGTTTTATTAAGAAATGTTTGAGTTTATATCGAAATCCCTGACGTTACATTGCTGACTTTAGTATCAACAGTAAAAACAGGCTATTTGTGCGCCAGCCCTGCCCTTTGAGGCACATTAAGGATTTGTCTTGCTACAAAATGAAAGCGTGGCTCTGTTTAATGCATTAAGAAATAGGTGTTGGACTGTGCAGTTAATATTTGATGCCTAACTTTGTCTTGTGATGTCAGCAGGGAATCGGCTGGAATGTGCAGCTCTCTGCATCGCTGCTGGATGGGTTGGAACTCCTGCATTAGCTGATTATTCATTATGCAGATTGAGTCACCCTATAAACTGCGTTGCGTCATGCTATGGTATAAATTAGTTTTAAAGGAAAACGAGGTGGATTGATTCATCTTCTCATTGACATGCTTGAGATTAAAGCCACAAAAGGCCCCTCTTATCAAGCAGGGGACAGACAACCTGGCATTGACCCTGAATGTGGCATAATGTGCTGTGATGAATCATTCCGGAGTCTTTGGTTTGATTGTCTAAAGAGACTCTTAAAGCAGCGTTGGACCCCATACAGTGTTTTTAAGACCTCTCTGACAGCAGGAGCTCAGGAAACAAGATCTTTCCCGGCCCCCGAGTGAGCAGTGGCATCTAAACCACAACTACTTTGAGTTGTAAATCAAAAAAAGCATTAATTTTATTTCCCTTTAGATTTGACATGGAATGCTCAGTGTTAAGATATTTTAGCAGCTTAAAACATCCCCTATTATTAATTCTCCCTATAAAGCGTTTTTTTTTTCTCCCAAAACAGAATTGAGCTTTTCATGATCGGTTTCATACAATGAACTCAAAATCTGAATAAAATAATAAAATAAAAAGGGGGTAATTAAATGTATTAAAATGTTTAATTTTCCAATAAAAGATAATAAATACTTTTATCAATCTTTGATAATTACCTTAATCTTTTAAACAACTGAGAAGATAGTGATCAAACTACATTTTATAAAAATCACCTGTCAAGTTTATGATATATTACATCTTTAGCATATGACAGTCAAATTGGACGACTAGGAACTCATCTCAAGATCACTCATTTAACAGTTCATCTTTTGCCAAAATTATGACAAAAAAGATCAGTCAAGAATAAAGAATTATTGAAAAGACTAAAATCAGGAATGTCAAATCAGAATGCGTAGTTTGTGCATAAAGAAATGTCTGTCAGAACCAACACACGTTGAATGATGTTCACCAACCCGGAAAAGTTTCTCAGTTCAATTGGCATTTATTCTCTTTAGCATGCAGTGTGAAGTATTTCACTCAGTTCCCTGATCATTCCGATTCATCAGTGAGTGAAAAACAAATTTGTATTCACGTGCTTTGTGTATTATGCACATTATCGTCTCTGCCTTTGAATAGCAAATTATCATATATAGCCTATATATACATACGAGGCACAGAAATAAAATCAAGAGCTAATATCAAATTATTTTTTCAGAATAGATTCTTTAAAGGCATTTTATGTGAAATTAGGCTATAGAGCATTAATGATGAGTGTTTCAATAGGGTTCTGTTTCAGCAAGTGCACTTGTCTGTGAACTAACAGTGAAAGATTTGAACAATTTAGGTATTATTGATCTTAATGTCTTTAGTAGACAATAAAAAAAATTCACATAAAAATGTGTGTATTCTGTGTACCCTATATATATATATATATATATCTCACAAAAGTGAGTACACCCCTCACATTTTAGGAAACATTTTAGTATATCTACTCAAGGGACAAAACTATAGAAATGAAACTTGGATATATTTTAGACTAGTCAATGTGCTGCTTGTAAAGCAGTATATATTTACTGTCCTCTGAAAATAACTCAACATACACCCATTATTGTCAAAATAGCTGGCAACAAAAGTGAGTACACCCCTAAGGGATAATAGCTGTCGTTTAACCATGCAAGCAAAGCCACATGTCCTATTCATCATGTTCATGTTTTGTCTGCTTGATAGAACCATACAAATTGTTGTATCTTATAAGAGCAGTTAAAATTTGTGCTTTGAGTACAATACTCTCAATATCTATACAATATCTCTCATACTGACCACTGGATGTTCAACATGGCACCTCATGGCAAAGAACTCTTTTGGATTTAAAAATTAGAGTTGTTGCTCTCCACAAAGATGGCCTAGGCTATAAGAAGATTGGTAACACCCTGAAACCGAGTCACCGTACAGTGACCAGGGTCATACAGAGGTTTCCACAGAGACAGAGAAGACGGGTTCGACTTGGAAAAGGCCTTGCAAGGGTCAATCAAAGAAATTGAGTCCTCATGCTGTGCGTCAGGTGCAGAAGCTGGCTTCAAAAAACAGACGCATGAGTGCTGCCAGCATTGCTTCAGAGGTGCGACCATACGCCACACACTGCAACTAGAAGGAAGCCTCTTCTGAAGCTGGCTCACAAGAAAGCCCGCAAACTGTTTGCTGAAAGCAACCTGTCCAAGAGCATGAATTACTGGAACCATGTTCTGTGGCCTGATGAGACTAAGATAAACTTGTTTGGCTCAGATGGTGTCCAGAATGTGTGGCGACGTCCTGGTGAGGAGTACCAAGAAAACTGTGTCTTGCCTACAGTCAAGCATGGTGGTGGTAGCATCATGGTCTGTGGCTGCATGAGTGCTGCTGGTACTGCGGAGCTGTGCTTCATTGAGGGAAACATGGATTCCAATATGTACTACGACATTCTGAAACAGAACATGATGCCCTCCCTTGAGAAACTGCAGAACGGCATGATAACAACCCCAAACACACCGCCAAGATGACAACTGCCTTGCTGAGGAAGCTGAAGCTGAAGCTCCAGACCTGAAACCTATTGAGCACCTGTGGGGCATCCATAAGAGGAAGGTGGAGAAGCGGCGTGTGTCTAACATCCAGCAGCTTCATGATGTCATTATGGAGGAGTGGAAGAGGGTCCCAGCAACAACATGTGCAGCTCTGGTGAATTCCATGCCCAGGAGGATTAAGGCAGTGCTAGATAACAATGGTGCTCACACAGAATATTGACACTTTGGACATAGTGTTGACATGTTCACATAGGGGTGTACTCACTTTTGTTGCCAGCTATTTTGACAAAAATGGCTGTATGTGGAGTTATTTTCAGAGGACAGTAAATATATACTGCTACTCTAAAATATATCCAAGTTTCATTTCTATAGTCTATCTATACCTTGAGAAGATATACTAAAATGTTTGCTGAAATGTGAGGGGTTAGGGCCTATTTCACTTTTGTGAGATACTGTATATATACAAACTATGATGCAAACACACAAATCATCATCTTTTTTTGCAGCTTAACTCTGAAGCTTAATATGAAGTGCATTTCAATTGCTGCCTACAACAAATTACAGTGCAAGGTGTCGATTAACTCTTACAGCAGTGAGTCACGGTGACCCGCAGCAAATGACCCTCTTTAATGGGAACCAGCCATTGGTGTAATGGCCTTGAGTGATCCATCACCCGTATGGACAGATACGCTGACATTCATGGCCCTGGTAATTGCTTCATCACAAAGGACCTGAGCCATGGCCCATGTAGATTATTTTGGAATGCCATGATGGATGTTGTGCATGTGTGTTTCTGAGATAAGAAGAGTAAATGGTGGCATTTGCTTTATCAATAGTCATAAACCATGTTGCAGAGTCTGATTTCACCAAGTGCAACGTTTCTGAATCAAAATCTTTGTTGATCCCGGAACAACATTCCAATCAACCAATCAGATTTATTCTTAGAAACTTATAAGTTCTTATAACCAGGGTTAAGTGCTTCTACATCAGTGTTATTCACCTATCGTTTCCCTCTGATTTTAGGTAGGAATATGGATAGGATTAAATTTTCGGACAGAAATGTTGTTCCAGGATCAACAAAACATGTTGTCCCAGGAACGGGTCTAACTCGGCAAAATCAGGACGTGCAACTATATACACAATAAGAAGACAAAAAAAAAAAAAAAAGGAAGTGGCAGTTTGTACTGGCACATTGCTTGCTTTCAAAAGTGGCAGAAAGTCCTTGGTCAGGTGGCCATGCAGAGTAGTTCTTCAAAACTTTAAAATGTTTTGTACGGGGTCTTGACTGGGAGTGCTGTATGTTACTGTCACCATGTTTTTTTTCCCCCTGCAGCATTTTGCAGGCTAATGCATCTTTTCTGGCATTAAAGGGTTTCAGCCGCAGGCTGTTTTTGTCCATACTGGGATAGCAGCATCTGAGTACACTTCAATTCTGCATACTTTATACACTGGTACATAATAAGATCATAATAACACCCTAGTGAAAATTTTTATTTTGTATATATATATATATTGTATTTGAAATATATTAATTTTTTCAATAGTACATTGCAAATATACTAACTAAAATTGTACTATCTTTAAATATATTAAAAGTATAATAGCACCATGCTTTTACCTATTTTCACTATACAACTTTTAACACACTTTAAAAAATTGTATTTTAGTGTATTTTCTAAAAATATACTTGAAGTGAAAATTAAAAAAAATTTATTTGCACATTATTAAAAATATATTTTAGGTATATTTTAACTGTGTGCTGGAAATGATCATTGTAACAATGCATTGAAAGTATACTTTTAAAATACATTATAGTATACAATAGTATTTTGTACAGTGTATAGCTAAGTTTTATTTGTTTATTAATGTGCATTTGTTATTGAAGACAAAGTGTGCAATTTGTAGTATCTGGAATAAGCCAAAGGTATTACTGAGAACATACTTTTTACTCAAATATAATGCACCTATGGTCGGCGTCGATGGCTTCGTGGGCAAGTGCGCTGACATGTAGCGCTGTTGTGCTTCGGGCGACCCGAGTTTGAGTCCCGGCTAATGGACCTTTCCCGATCCCGTTCTCCCTCTTCCTGCCTAGCTACTGTCCTATTCTAAGAAAATACTTTCATACTTAACATAAAAATGTTGTGATGACAAAATTAATTTGTAGCCTTTAAAACGACTTTACTTGTTTAATATATATATTTTTTTAAAATAGTATCACGTCTTTTTTTTATTTGTCATTTTGTTTTCTGCTTCTATCCAAATAATTGTATTAATAAATGTGTCAATTTTATTTGTTATAACTTGTTTATATACAAACAAATATGTAAAATTATATTTTGCTTTACTAAATTCTGAATGTCTTTTAAATTAAGTTAAATAAAAGTTTAAAATAAAGTTTAAAGTAAAATGGTATTTTTCTAATGGACTTTACTGTTGCTGAAATGTAGCTTTGAGTTTGAGGTAAACAGTCTGAGGTGACCTGCAGCTTCGAAGCTTTCAGCGGCTTCCATGAGACTGTCACATGTACACATGACACCTCTCTCACAACAGCACTCTGGTCTCGAGTCAGACATTGACCATTAATATAGCTGCCAGCTCAAATCACTGCGAGGCCACGACTGAAATACAGAATGCACAGTGACATTTTACATTTATTTTGTGCTTCTTTGGAAAAGAATAGGACAAGAGATGTAATCCAAAACATTACATTGTTGTATACAATTAGTCATTTTTACTGGAAACATTTCTGCTGAACATCAGTCTTGAAAAATTGACATATGTTCCCTTCAAAAGTATATTTTTTTCAGATGATACCAACCTATCCAGCTGTTCTTTTATCAGCGTATATGAGTCTGGCTCTTGAGTTACATCCCCTCAGTATCTGTCAATCACTGTCTGTCTGCATCCATTTACTAACATGAGACACTCGTGGCAGGCATTCATTTGACCAATTATGAGGCTGTTACACCTTAAGAAAACATGACAGCTTGACGGTTGCATAAAAAGCACACTGAAGGAAAAATTTCAGTAACTGGGCAATTTCCGTATAATGCTTCTGTCAGCAGTATTTGTCCATCACAATCTCAAGTGCTTCCTGAAGCTGTGAAGAGCATCAATTTAACACAACAATATGCTTAAACAAGCATTCCGGGATCAATACGACTTTTTTTGACATAATTTGTTATTTATTTATTTTAATAGTTTTTATAAAGGTGCATTTACAGTAATGCACTTGCCCTGTTTAAGAGGCATTTACAGTGTTTTATCCAATAGAGATAATTATGTGGCCTTTTGAATTGTGAGTCTCAACGTGTCATTGTTTCACATAATTACCAGTAACATATTCAAACATCTCGTGCGTCATTGTTTGGAAGAGGAGGCACACTTAATAGGGTCTCAGCTATACAAACACAAAACTGAATGCAGAGTGATGCTGATATTCTTCATGTTTAGTTAAGCATAACAGATATGTTAACACATAGGATAAGGAAGGGCATAGTTCTGAAACTGCAGCTGGACTAGAAATAATTGTTCATGTCTATTGTTAGGTGCTTTTGAGCAGCATTAATTCAATGGACTGAAAGGGCACTGCATAGTTTCCAGGGACTGAAGTCCCTTTTGTGTTCAGATTCTAGGCTCATCTTTTCTATACAATGAAAGCAGATAGTGACCAGGGGTTGTCAAGCTACCAAAAGGAACAAAAAAACATGATGCAAGCACCATAAAATATCTGGCACCAAGACATTAGAAGTAGATTCTTCAAGTCCTGTAGGTTGCGAGTTGAAGCCGCCGTGGATCGAACTTGTTGGTCCAGCACATCCCACAGAATGATGCTCAATTTGATTGAGATTTGGGGAATTTGGAGGCCAGGGCAACACTTTGAACTCTTCATCATGTTCCTCAAACCATTCCTGAACAATGTGTGCACTGCAGTGTGGTAGAAGTGCATTATCCTGCTCAAAGAGGTTACAGGGTTTTCCAGCAGAACATTGTCCAGAGCATCACACTCCCACCTTGTCATCGTTCCACAGTTCATCCTGGTGCCAAAGGGCATATACAAGAAAACTCATCGAGCCAGGCAACCTTCTTTCACTGTTTAAAGGTCCAGTTCTCCCATAATCATCATTAAAATTTTGTGTGACTTGTGTCACAGTAGACCTTCTGTTGGCTCGGACCAGACAGGATAGCTTTCGTTGCCCTTGTGCATCAATGAGCAACCCCCTAGCCTTGCTGTTTCAGAGATACTCTGACCCAGTCGCCTTGCCATAACAATTTAGCCCTTGTCAAAGTTGCTCCGATCTTTATTCCTGCCCATTTCTCCTCCACCCAACATGTTGATTACAAGAACTGATTGTTTGTTTGTAGAACTCCAACCAAGAACTCTGGTTGGTTGTAGCGCTATCCTATTGCGTGCAGAGGGAATTTGAAAGACAACCGTTTATCCCGCCCCTCGTATTGAGCCCTGTCAATGGTGAGTTCCCAGACCTAACATCCTGATCTAGGTCTGGCATGCCAGGCTATAAAATTTGTCCTTTTGTGTTGGATGGAAGAAATGTTAAATGTGTTTCAAACAACATGAGAGAGTTATTGACTGAATTTCCATTTTTGGGTGAACTATTCCTTTAACAGCCAGCCTTAGGCTGCTGCAAAGTTACATCTGCATAAATACTCTTCACTGAAAAGATGATGGTGAATATGGCAGTCAAACCAGTCAAAGTTACGGAGATGATCAAGGAGGAAACTTGAAATACTCTTGTTTAGTTCTCCTCTCTTTAAAAATTCATCTTAGACTGAATGTTTTCTGTATCATGCAAGAGATTTAGATTAAAAGAATCTCATTGTTTGAAGAGAAAAAATAAGGTCATGTAGCAGCTTGATGTTAGCTTTCTGTATTATATTAGCTTGAGGTTTTTTTTGTGTTTTTTTTTACTGTTTTATTGTAATATTTAAAGTGTATTACCTTGCCTTTAGGAGGCCTGCAACAATACACAGTATTTAAAGGCATTACAGATGCACTCCTGACACACAAAAACAACATTATGCTGCCTTCTAAGATGGCATGCTATGGCAAAATGTAAGGCAGCATCACACGTATGCTTAAAGATAAGGCAAGTTCAGTAAAAATATTCATTCAAGATGGCAAATGGAGTTGAATATAAAAGCAACTATAAACATACTTTTTTAAATACTGAAAAGTAATGATTAAAAAAGATAAAAATCAATTCAATCAAATATTCAAGTCCTATTCAGTGTAGTACTGAATTGTTATTCTCTGTTTACAGATACACTGAGTGGTTTGTGACACATTGAAGTGGTTCTGAAAACACTTGTGAGTTTACCATTTAACAGCAGCCAGAACAGATGGATGTGATCTGTGTGGCCCAGCATCCTCCTACACACTCTGGGCTGGCCTCAACTTTAGTATTTTGTTAACTGTTAAAAGTTGGTTAAAAGTAATTGCAAAAATGTCTTGTAAAAGTTAGTTCTAAGCTTTAGCGTCATTTCTTTTATAATGCCACTTAACACAAATACATTCATATATTTTTAAGTGTGACTAAAGTATACAAATAGTTTTTGTGGCCACTGCTCTTACAAAATCCATAATGTTGCAGTGATTTATAATAAATGACACGTTCTCTTTCCTAATATGTTTTAATGAGTTCAGCTCCTCATGAAGTAAACATGCGAAAACATACTGCGCCCTGTCCCCTCCATCATCAGTGCAGTCTTGCTTAAAAATTCACTTTGCATAAGCAAATATGCCACTTTTGCCTGTATTTGGAGGCAAAACTGGAACAATGTTCCACTGTATTATTCATTTTCCCTTTCATCCATCTTCAGGGCAATATAAAAGCTTACGCCTGCTAGAATCGCTCATGAAATAGAATTGCTTTGGGTGCAAAGCTGTCTGTGTCGTGTTGTCGGAAGGCTCCAGTGCAGCTTATAATGTGAAATCACACTTTGTACCTTTTTGGCATTTGTATTTGCACACCACAGTAAATGGAGTGACGTATCACTGACTAATTGACTCTAAAGGATCCTGGATATCATCCAGATTGCCAGAATTGCAGATGTGAAGTAGTTAGCGGCACACTTGCTCGCTCTCTCACACACAAATATGCTGTGAATGTCAGTGAGAGCAGTGGTGTTTACACATAAAGAGACTAATTAAGTGTTCTGGTGGAAAGGTTCCTGTCATATTGAGAATCTTGCATCAAAGGTCGTATTTTTTTATGTGACATGTTTGATGTTGTCTTCTCTAAACCTGGTTGGTTGGGCATTTTACTGCTTTGCACACACAGTTTTCTGTTCTTCATAACCGTTCTGTTTTTACATTGTTATTTTCATTTGTTTACATGCTGTGTGATTGAAAAGGGAATACATTCAAGATAAGGATTTGGAACAGTGAATGGATTTGTTTCTTGTTGTCTTCCCAAGGGAGTACTCTTTTATATTACTGAAGTCATGATTGTGTTTTAACAGAGGGGAAAAAAAAGGAACACTTTCCATCCAATTCTCTGAGATTCAGTGGCTCGTATTCAAAATCTTATCACAAAAATGAACATTTTCTCTCTTCTGAATGTTACTGAAACATGAATGTATTGGCACATGGAAGGGAAAACACTGGCACAGAAGCAAAAACAGAGAGAGGAATAGTAGAAAAAGAAAATAGTAAATGTTGAAGTCAGCATCCAGAATTAACATCCACCAAGAGGCAAATGCAAGTGTAAACAGGCTATGGCAAATAAATAAAACATTACATTATTTAATTGAATTACAATTATGATAATCGGACATAAATAAGAAATATGCATGATTCAAAATAAACATGGAAATTGTGAAATCCATTTAATTCTACCTAAGATGCTCTGAAGAAAGTGTAGCTTTAGGTTCACTGTATTGGACTGGTAAATGCCCACAAGAAAACATTTTTAACTGTTTGCAACACAACACTCGTGTAACTTTTACTGGAAACATTTCTGCTGAACATCAGTCTTGAAAAATTGACATATGTTCCCTTCAAAAGTATATTTTTTTCAGATGATACCAACCTATCCAGCTGTTCTTTTATCAGCGTATATGAGTCTGGCTCTTGAGTTACATCCCCTCAGTATCTGTCAATCACTGTCTGTCTGCATCCATTTACTAACATGAGACACTCGTGGCAGGCATTCATTTGACCAATTATGAGGCTGTTACACCTTAAGAAAACATGACAGCTTGACGGTTGCATAAAAAGCACACTGAAGGAAAAATTTCAGTAACTGGGCAATTTCCGTATAATGCTTCTGTCAGCAGTATTTGTCCATCACAATCTCAAGTGCTTCCTGAAGCTGTGAAGAGCATCAATTTAACACAACAATATGCTTAAACAAGCATTCCGGGATCAATACGACTTTTTTTGACATAATTTGTTATTTATTTATTTTAATAGTTTTTATAAAGGTGCATTTACAGTAATGCACTTGCCCTGTTTAAGAGGCATTTACAGTGTTTTATCCAATAGAGATAATTATGTGGCCTTTTGAATTGTGAGTCTCAACGTGTCATTGTTTCACATAATTACCAGTAACATATTCAAACATCTCGTGCGTCATTGTTTGGAAGAGGAGGCACACTTAATAGGGTCTCAGCTATACAAACACAAAACTGAATGCAGAGTGATGCTGATATTCTTCATGTTTAGTTAAGCATAACAGATATGTTAACACATAGGATAAGGAAGGGCATAGTTCTGAAACTGCAGCTGGACTAGAAATAATTGTTCATGTCTATTGTTAGGTGCTTTTGAGCAGCATTAATTCAATGGACTGAAAGGGCACTGCATAGTTTCCAGGGACTGAAGTCCCTTTTGTGTTCAGATTCTAGGCTCATCTTTTCTATACAATGAAAGCAGATAGTGACCAGGGGTTGTCAAGCTACCAAAAGGAACAAAAAAACATGATGCAAGCACCATAAAATATCTGGCACCAAGACATTAGAAGTAGATTCTTCAAGTCCTGTAGGTTGCGAGTTGAAGCCGCCGTGGATCGAACTTGTTGGTCCAGCACATCCCACAGAATGATGCTCAATTTGATTGAGATTTGGGGAATTTGGAGGCCAGGGCAACACTTTGAACTCTTCATCATGTTCCTCAAACCATTCCTGAACAATGTGTGCACTGCAGTGTGGTAGAAGTGCATTATCCTGCTCAAAGAGGTTACAGGGTTTTCCAGCAGAACATTGTCCAGAGCATCACACTCCCACCTTGTCATCGTTCCACAGTTCATCCTGGTGCCAAAGGGCATATACAAGAAAACTCATCGAGCCAGGCAACCTTCTTTCACTGTTTAAAGGTCCAGTTCTCCCATAATCATCATTAAAATTTTGTGTGACTTGTGTCACAGTAGACCTTCTGTTGGCTCGGACCAGACAGGATAGCTTTCGTTGCCCTTGTGCATCAATGAGCAACCCCCTAGCCTTGCTGTTTCAGAGATACTCTGACCCAGTCGCCTTGCCATAACAATTTAGCCCTTGTCAAAGTTGCTCCGATCTTTATTCCTGCCCATTTCTCCTCCACCCAACATGTTGATTACAAGAACTGATTGTTTGTTTGTAGAACTCCAACCAAGAACTCTGGTTGGTTGTAGCGCTATCCTATTGCGTGCAGAGGGAATTTGAAAGACAACCGTTTATCCCGCCCCTCGTATTGAGCCCTGTCAATGGTGAGTTCCCAGACCTAACATCCTGATCTAGGTCTGGCATGCCAGGCTATAAAATTTGTCCTTTTGTGTTGGATGGAAGAAATGTTAAATGTGTTTCAAACAACATGAGAGAGTTATTGACTGAATTTCCATTTTTGGGTGAACTATTCCTTTAACAGCCAGCCTTAGGCTGCTGCAAAGTTACATCTGCATAAATACTCTTCACTGAAAAGATGATGGTGAATATGGCAGTCAAACCAGTCAAAGTTACGGAGATGATCAAGGAGGAAACTTGAAATACTCTTGTTTAGTTCTCCTCTCTTTAAAAATTCATCTTAGACTGAATGTTTTCTGTATCATGCAAGAGATTTAGATTAAAAGAATCTCATTGTTTGAAGAGAAAAAATAAGGTCATGTAGCAGCTTGATGTTAGCTTTCTGTATTATATTAGCTTGAGGTTTTTTTTGTGTTTTTTTTACTGTTTTATTGTAATATTTAAAGTGTATTACCTTGCCTTTAGGAGGCCTGCAACAATACACAGTATTTAAAGGCATTACAGATGCACTCCTGACACACAAAAACAACATTATGCTGCCTTCTAAGATGGCATGCTATGGCAAAATGTAAGGCAGCATCACACGTATGCTTAAAGATAAGGCAAGTTCAGTAAAAATATTCATTCAAGATGGCAAATGGAGTTGAATATAAAAGCAACTATAAACATACTTTTTTAAATACTGAAAAGTAATGATTAAAAAAGATAAAAATCAATTCAATCAAATATTCAAGTCCTATTCAGTGTAGTACTGAATTGTTATTCTCTGTTTACAGATACACTGAGTGGTTTGTGACACATTGAAGTGGTTCTGAAAACACTTGTGAGTTTACCATTTAACAGCAGCCAGAACAGATGGATGTGATCTGTGTGGCCCAGCATCCTCCTACACACTCTGGGCTGGCCTCAACTTTAGTATTTTGTTAACTGTTAAAAGTTGGTTAAAAGTAATTGCAAAAATGTCTTGTAAAAGTTAGTTCTAAGCTTTAGCGTCATTTCTTTTATAATGCCACTTAACACAAATACATTCATATATTTTTAAGTGTGACTAAAGTATACAAATAGTTTTTGTGGCCACTGCTCTTACAAAATCCATAATGTTGCAGTGATTTATAATAAATGACACGTTCTCTTTCCTAATATGTTTTAATGAGTTCAGCTCCTCATGAAGTAAACATGCGAAAACATACTGCGCCCTGTCCCCTCCATCATCAGTGCAGTCTTGCTTAAAAATTCACTTTGCATAAGCAAATATGCCACTTTTGCCTGTATTTGGAGGCAAAACTGGAACAATGTTCCACTGTATTATTCATTTTCCCTTTCATCCATCTTCAGGGCAATATAAAAGCTTACGCCTGCTAGAATCGCTCATGAAATAGAATTGCTTTGGGTGCAAAGCTGTCTGTGTCGTGTTGTCGGAAGGCTCCAGTGCAGCTTATAATGTGAAATCACACTTTGTACCTTTTTGGCATTTGTATTTGCACACCACAGTAAATGGAGTGACGTATCACTGACTAATTGACTCTAAAGGATCCTGGATATCATCCAGATTGCCAGAATTGCAGATGTGAAGTAGTTAGCGGCACACTTGCTCGCTCTCTCACACACAAATATGCTGTGAATGTCAGTGAGAGCAGTGGTGTTTACACATAAAGAGACTAATTAAGTGTTCTGGTGGAAAGGTTCCTGTCATATTGAGAATCTTGCATCAAAGGTCGTATTTTTTTATGTGACATGTTTGATGTTGTCTTCTCTAAACCTGGTTGGTTGGGCATTTTACTGCTTTGCACACACAGTTTTCTGTTCTTCATAACCGTTCTGTTTTTACATTGTTATTTTCATTTGTTTACATGCTGTGTGATTGAAAAGGGAATACATTCAAGATAAGGATTTGGAACAGTGAATGGATTTGTTTCTTGTTGTCTTCCCAAGGGAGTACTCTTTTATATTACTGAAGTCATGATTGTGTTTTAACAGAGGGGAAAAAAAAGGAACACTTTCCATCCAATTCTCTGAGATTCAGTGGCTCGTATTCAAAATCTTATCACAAAAATGAACATTTTCTCTCTTCTGAATGTTACTGAAACATGAATGTATTGGCACATGGAAGGGAAAACACTGGCACAGAAGCAAAAACAGAGAGAGGAATAGTAGAAAAAGAAAATAGTAAATGTTGAAGTCAGCATCCAGAATTAACATCCACCAAGAGGCAAATGCAAGTGTAAACAGGCTATGGCAAATAAATAAAACATTACATTATTTAATTGAATTACAATTATGATAATCGGACATAAATAAGAAATATGCATGATTCAAAATAAACATGGAAATTGTGAAATCCATTTAATTCTACCTAAGATGCTCTGAAGAAAGTGTAGCTTTAGGTTCACTGTATTGGACTGGTAAATGCCCACAAGAAAACATTTTTAACTGTTTGCAACACAACACTCGTGTAACTTTTCTGGATTAGAGCTTTCTGTTCTCTTAAAATCTGCTCTATTCCATTTCAGACTCTGATAGCTCTAATCACTAGAGGATTTACTCATGGTTGGCGTCCAGGGTTATTTATGTACATTAAATAAAACAGGAACATATTCCCACATCTATCTCAGATGCTATGCAATATCTAGTGTTTTTAATGTTTTTATGCTCTCTTATGCATTTTGTAGTTTTATCATCTTTGCATCTCCCCTCTGCCAATTTAATTTTTATTTGCAAATATGGTTTGATGTTGTGATGTTACATACTTTTGCATTTCCACTCCTTTAATGTTTTGCTGTTTTTCTTAAGAGTCTTAAATCAGCCTCAAAGCATACACTCTTGGATGAAAAGTTTCTATATAGAACCTTAAATGGGTCGGTAAGGCGCTTCTAGGGGTTGCCATGAGGGATCTTTTTATGGATTTAGTTTTAATTCATTTATTTTGTTTTAATTAAACTGCTTGTATATATACTTTATCACTAGGGAGAGGGGAGAATGAAATAACCTGTTAAACATAAAAGTTTTATGTTACCATTTAAGACATTTCTCCTTATATAGCTTATTGTCATAAAGAGATCTGTAAAATTGTCAATAAACCTAGAGTTTTATTTAGAAACCAACTGAAGTTTTTTAGTGTGTCTTTCCCATAAAATATTCATGCCTGGACATTTTTGTCACTTATAAAATTATTTTAGTTGCGACCTGGGTGGCCTCAGACCAAAAAATATACAAATATAAAAAAATGATTTACCTTTATTTATATTGTGGAATACAGATTGTATCAAAGCAGCTTTACAGTGATAACAGGAAAAGAATACTTCAATGATGCAAACTCAAACTCAATTCTTCTGTAAAGCAGCTCTAAAAAGAAAATTGTGTCATTGTTCAGCTGAAAGGAATGTGTAAGGACTAACTGTGAAAACTGTGGAATTTGAAAAAAGGTTTTTATTCAATCCAAAACAAAAATCTATCATTTGTTACATTATCATATAAAAAGGCAACAACAACAAAACAAATCCTGTAGGGATTCAGTTTATCAGTGAATTCCCATTATGATTATGAAAGCCTGATGAATACTGATAAGAAAGTCTAACAGTCATCCTGCAGATATTCCTTTGATTTTTGTTTGACCTCCCTCTTTATTTTTCTTGTGGGACCCTCACCTGTCACATAATTGATGTGATAAACAGAAGTGATAGCTGTTGTTGACTAACAATGAGCCGAGGGGAGCACTGTCACTGCGGCTCTGACCGTGAGCCAGTCTTTATACTGTTCAGACGCTTTTCTGTACGGCATTGGGGGCGAGTGCTACATTCGTACCATGGATCTCTATAGGAGAATAAAAAGTGAGAGAACAGAGAATATGAAAGAACAGGACAGTCAGTCAGACAATGGCTTCTCTGTTTAAAAGGCTATTGTTTGCCAAGAGCTGCACATTAATACCATTATATCAGAGTTAATGAAATGACTCATCGTTGTTTCTCCTCTGAAATGTTTTTCTTTTTCTTTTACACTCTATTCAGACCTTTGCTATAGCTTCTGAAATGTTTAATCCGTTACTGGCTTTTTTTTTTGTTTTATATTAAATCAATTGAGTAATTACAGCACGACTGCTGGTTATCTGGACGTGATGTTCAATTTTAAAGAAATGTCCCAGGTTCAGTCAAGTAAAGCTTGATTTATGCCTTTTACAAACTGCAGGGTGAATCTAAACTTATATATGTGGTATCAGCAATAGACTACAGTGTCCATTTCATTAAACGTTATGATTAATGTGAACGGTGTGAGTTTTAAGTGTCATTTTTTTATTATTGAGACACATCAATATAGCAACTTGTGTGCTTAAACACATTTTCTCCTCATGCTGATTTTAATGTGTTTTGTTAAAATCTTCCTCTGAATTCTGCCTATTGATTTATTAAGGTCAAATGACAGATACAGTCGACAACTCATCATATGCTAGGGATGTGGTTAAAACAAATCCTGATTAACCACTTGCCTTATTATTCCTATGGGAAAATTAGATATTAAAATAGATAGGTTATTTTTTAGAATAGAAACATTTCCCCCCTACTTTAAATAGGCTAAACCAAAAGCCCCCCAAAAAAAACACGTAATAGAAAACTCCTTAGTAATACAAAATAGACATAGATGAGACAATTATTGACATACAGTAAGAGTATGAGAGCTGTACAATTACATAACACCGATCATTTGATCTTGAGAGAATTTTGGTGTCTATGGAAACCAGTTGAGTTACAGTATAAAGAAATCTCATTTGTGATGTTTCTTTACAATTGAGCTCCTCTATTTATGTATCTACGGTAAAGAATAATTGAGATGTTTCTCCTTCTTCACCCTCCATTCTTTTCCTCTTGCAGTGAGCCTGCCTGTGCTGACGATGGCATGTAGCAGTCACTATGGAAATGCCATTGAGGAGTTCTGCCTGGTCAAGTTCAAGCTGGACATGGAGGTTCTCGACCAGCAACAGTGGTGCAGCTGGGAGGACACGGTTGAGTAAGTGAGAAACATGACACTTGTCGGATTTAATATTTTATTGGTAAATTCTTGATTCTGATAAGCTTACATATGAAGGCTTCTGCATTTGCCCCCTGCATTTAACCCATCCAAGTTAGTGCACACACATTAGGAGTAGTGAGAAGTGAACACACACTGCAAACCGTGGACACACCCAGAGCAGTGGGTAGCCATTTTTGCTGTGGTGACCAGGGAGTGATTGGGGGTTAGGTGCCTTGCACATGAGCACTTCAGTCATTTCAAACCCACAACTTTCAGGTTACCAGTGACTCATCACTGTCCTCGTCAGAGCTCTTTTCCCAGTACAGTACATTCAGCGTCATTTTCAATATCTTCAAAATCAATATTTTGATTGCTGACAGTTTCTTCATCAGATGCATCATCAAGTGACACTAATATTTTATTGCGTTCAGTACTTGCTCTGCAGTAAATCACTGAGCCTATTCAAGTTTTGCTAATGATAGTTTTCATTCTTTTGTTTTCTGCATGAGTGAAACATCACTTCATCATTGTGCATCAGACACTATTTGCCACCTTGTGAAATAAACTTATTCAGTCATCAAAGATTCTATTATTGTTCTGCAGAAAAATATATTTACACTGTTACTGTCACAGTGTGGTGTAGGTAGAAGAAAGGCGAACAGGCAAATGTGCCTGTTTTCCCATACATTTTTTGTAAAAATTGTATAGGGTCTAGACATGTATTATTTTATTCAGAAAGGCTGCATTAAAAGTAACAGTATTGCTACAACACTGTTACAATCTCTATTTTAAGTTATGTTGTGTTTTTTTTACTTTCTATTCATCAAAGAATTCTTAATATTTTTATGAAAACTATGACACATTTTAAGCAGCCCAAAAGTTTTCAACACTGATAACAATAAATGTTTCTTGAACAACCAATTTGCATATTCGAATGATTTCTGAAGGATCATGTGACTGAAGAATTGATTATAATGGTGCTGAAAAATCAGCTTTGCCAGGAATAAAATACATTTAAAATATAATTACAAATTACAATCTTTTAAAAAATATTTGAAACAGTGTTATTGTATTTTATCAGTAGAAATGAGGCCTTGGTGAGCATTCCAAAACATACTGATACAGTTTGGTTCAGCCCTCATTCGCAACCCTTGCCGCTGACACGCCTGCATGTTTATTTGAACAGTTCATGACAAGGTCAGTGAAGAGCAGAGTTTTCTCAGTAAGAGAGACGGTAGGGGTTCCTATATCATCACATACTTCCGAGGGATTTAGTGTGCCATGTGGCACAGCTCCAGGCGTACACCGTTCCTGGGAAATGCCTCCATATGCGCAGCTGTGTCTGTGACATAATGGAGGAGGTTATTTGTGGTGCCCCAGAAAACACATGATATTGAACTTAACAAGAAGAACTGTCTTGGCTTTACCTTTGTGCCTTTGACAACTGTCCCTAAAAAACTGCCACTCCGACGTTAGACTGAAGCCGTTGCGCTCCAGTGCAACAGTCAAGAAAAGTGACACTAGATGTCAAGGCTGTCGGATCGGGGCCAGCAAGGTCTGCCAGTCCCTGTCATCAACATTTCATACACTGTTTGTCCCCTGCGACCTACCTCGTATATACTGCAGCTCGTGTCAATGTGCAAAATGCTGACAGTGTTTTACGGTTCTAAATCATTGTAATTAAAGGGATAGTCCACCCAAAAATTAAAACTTTGCCATATACTCGCACTGATGTCGTGTCTGTATGACTTTCTTTATTCTGTGGAACAAAAAAGAAGATATATTGAAAATGTCTCTCTGTTTTTTTTCATACAGTGGAAGTCAAAAGTAACCAAAACTGATTGGTTACAAGCATTCTTCCAAATATCTTCTAGTTTTCTGCTAAAGAAAGAAAATCAAACAGGTTTGGAACAACATGAGAGTGATTAAATGATGACATTTAAATTTTTTATGGTGTTACGGTTAGGCACTTATAATGGAAGTGAATGGGGCAGATTACTGAAGAGTGATTTTATGACTTTATAAAAGCACATTAATTCTTTGCTTAAAATTGTTGCAGTATTTGAGGTGTGACATTTAAAAAAAATTCACAGGCATTTTAAGGTTTTAGAGTTTATGCCGTTTCATTGACATGGTGATGTAGTTGTACATACACAGAAAATCATGTTAACATACAGTATATTATTTGTCTATTGAATATTTAAACTTTTATGGATTTACTTCATTCACTTCCACTGTAAGTGCCTCACTTTAACCCAGATTTTTGCTCCACTATGAAGTGGAGGGATTGTCATAGCAAAATGTTCTTGGTGTTCATTAACAAAACTGTGGGTGCATTTGTTGTTCTTCAGATCAAAAAGTTGCAAACAAAAAGAAGTGTGTTGAGGAGGTTCCTACGGGAGTTGTTATACTGGGCCATTATGACACCAAATGATTATTCATATCCACTTTATTAAAAGCAGTTTGAGTGATTCTATTCCCTTTAGACAGTGAATCATAGATTCTGCTAACTGTGCATAATGGTTTGTCATGACCTTGATCTTTGGTATTTCATGTTTGTGCTTTTTTACATTGGAAGTGCTTTAGCCCATCAAACAAAATCGAAGCCTTAAAATCCGGGCTAATATTTTTGTTCAAGATTCAAGGATTTATCTGTGGTTAAACCTTGATAACAAGCACAGACTTTAGTAAGCTGGCTTTATTTAAAATACAGAGTACATCAAAAATGATTGATGCCACACTTCTTTAAATCAATAGAAAATTCATGACATAAATTACTGTTGACAAGATTTAAGTAGCTAAACTTAACATTTCATATTTTACAGTTTTTTTTTTAGGTCATAAATGTTAAACGAATGACAAAACATAATCTAATTTATCTAATAACTAATATAGTTTTGTCAAAATTCTGAAAATAGCCCTATGTAACGTGACTCATGTAACGTTAACGTTAATTTAATGATTAGTTTACTGTCATTGTGAGCAAGGCCATTAATGCACGGGCTTACCTGGGCTGAAGCCCAGGGGCCTCCCATGTTCAGGTTCATGATGAGCTGAAAAGGTCATATTGTTTTGTAACTTGTCAGGTTTTCTGTCAATCACTCTAATCGTACGTTACTTGTTTGCTGATTGAGTGACCCACGTGGCACCATAAGCCCCATTCACACAGCCAGCGATTTTGTCGCTGTATGTCGCTAGTCTCTACTGTGAAGTTGGTAGACTGTCACTCTAATGTTATTGGTAGACTGCTCGTCTGGCCACATCTATACAAAACACCATCACAAGCAGTGGTTAAACTGGCTTTTGTAGGGAGGGGGAGCCCCTATTTAAGGTGAATGGTCATTATTCAAAATCGCGCCGTACAATTACTTAATGTGTTGAGAAATTTGGTGATCACTGATCGTTGATTTCATGTGCTTTTTTGGACTGACAATCTGAACGTAAGAATTGCAGTAGCTCGTTCGGATCTTTATGATTTGTATGATTTCTCAGCTTCCACTTGTTTTTTCCGTGGTATATAGTGTAACAATGTGTTCAGTAGTACATGCTGTTGTTTACGGCCCTGCATTACAGAATGGTTATTAAAAAAAAAAGAAAAAAAAAAAGTTAAGTTTCTGAAATAAGGCCACAAATCACATACTAAATATTTGTCCACAATACTTTTGACTAATGGATGTTG
This sequence comes from Semotilus atromaculatus, assembly GCA_031834385.1. Classification (NCBI taxonomy): domain Eukaryota; kingdom Metazoa; phylum Chordata; class Actinopteri; order Cypriniformes; family Leuciscidae; genus Semotilus; species Semotilus atromaculatus. Next base: position 28,721,904 of record JAULUF010000055.1, on the reverse strand, counting down.
TCACCTTAGAGTTTTTACTTCAAAATGATCAGAAAATCATCCTGCCTAATCATTCATATAAAACAATACATTGATTTAAATTTTGTAAAACACTTTTTGTTTGGAAAGGCAATATGCGTAGGGACGTGACAAAGCCCTGCATAATGAGCTGCATATTAATGAGCCATTCATTCAGGTGTGTCACACAAGAAAGAATGCGAGGACAAAAAAAAGATGTGTAATCCAAATATAAATGAGAGTCAAAAGCACATTATTAGTACATAGTCATACCTGGAAACAATTCCTGTTAAAATAGGCTTTATGGACCATTGTACAGAATTGGTTCCAAGTTAGATTTGGAAACATCTTGAAAAAAAATTCTAGAATAAAATACAATTATTTTTATACATTCAAATTGTATAATATCCAAGATAAACATTTCTAGTAACAATGCAGTTAATTGATGACAAATAATACATTTTCTTGTCCCTCAACATAATGCTGGGGAAACTGTTAAATGAACTGCAGCAGTGCTAAACTTGCATCATCAAACTACAAGACTCAAACTATAAATGTATGAATTAAACTCACTGAGACTGTCGACAGTGTCTTTTCCATGCATCATTTTTATTATATCCATGTTTGTGGTTAGTTACAGTCAAATCATATAAAACAGTGAAATTGCCCTCGAACTACTGTCTTGCCTGCACTGCACTCGAGATGGTGACGAGAGCTGAGCTCCACTGAAAGGCTTCTTTCCTATTGGTTGTCGCTCGCGAAAATCGCTTCTCATTTGCATAAAGTTTACATTTCTCAATTATAGACCGTATGCGCCAGAGAAACGAGGGCGCCGCCATCTTTAGAATATTGTCTTTGAACTTCCGTTTTTGCGGTCGCTCTGTGTATCTCTATGGCATTGCTGTCCATGGGTAACTAGCTTTTGAAGTGGATTTACTTATTGTAAAGTTAACGAAAGTTATCATGAGCATTGTAATGTTTATCATAAGCATTGTAAAGCAGATGTCTTAACAAATGTCAACCGGGAATTTTTTTCATAAATCATTCATAACTACGCAAGATCGCTGTGAAAATACAGACCGGAAGTCAAAAGACAACGAGCGCAGCGCTGAAAAGGGTCTATAGATTACCTAGATATTACACTTTTTAAAAATGAGACTCTATAAATCGAGGGGATGGGGGGCCTACAAAACCTCTTAGGGGCCTGGGGCCTAACATTAGGTCAAGGTGGCTCTGATTGTGAGGTTTCCATTCCGTTTCCATCATGTTAGGCACAAGATTAATTATGAATGTGTACATATTGAGAATATAATACAAATTGTAGCCTTTAGTCAATTAAAAAAAGCTCAGCATTAGGAGCGGGTTAGAGAAAGGGCAATAATGAGAAGATTTGGAATAAAGAAAGGATGATGGAGATGAGGAGAGAGCAGGTATTGACAAATAGTCTACTGCCCGCTGAAATGGTTTAAAAACTATTTCTTATCCCTTTTTTTTGGTCTTCAAACATCTTGAAAAGCACATATCAGAGAAATAAAACATTTAGGACTTCTTTGATTATAAAGCCCTGTATTAGGCATAAGATCAATAATGAATGTGTAGCCTACATATTGTGAATGAATTTAATAAACTTAGTTACCTAGCTGTCCTAGTAGCTTCTACGCATCTGAGAAAATGATTCATAGGCAAAATCAATCAGTTGACCCTATGTTTACTTTCTTCACTGACAGACAAAAATGAAAAGCCTAGGAGGGGAAGAGACACGGCAAGATTAAGTGACAACAGGTAAAGAGAGATAGGCCTAGTAATGATTAGCATTAGCAATGCTGCAACGTAATTATTTGCCTAATACCGTTGTAGCGTTGTCAAACTATTCACAAGCAAAATATTAAATATAATTAAAATATTAGCCTTTTGTTATCACCCTTATCACTTTTGTTATGGCGGTTCATAGACTTTGCAAATATTGATAACAAAACTCAAGCTTGATCTTACATTATTTGTTGAACCATGGTATTAATAAAAACTACACAATAGTAAGAGCTGAACTGTTGCTTCATTTATCCAATTTCCACCACCATGGAAAAAGTGCGCCGGTCTTGGGCCTGAAACTCCCGGGCTGAAACTTGGCCCCACTCCGGCCCTGCATAAATCTGTCATGGCAAAACAGAATGTGCACAAAACTTTGTTTTACCATGAAGTTCGACTCCAGGCTCAGTTTGTCAGCCTTCCTTGAGAAGAGTGTTATTGCTCAATGGTTGCTCTTTTATAGCTCTGGGGATTTCATGGTGTTCTCAGATCCGGGAGCAGGTTCAAGTGCCCAACTCACCTGTGAAACAGCGTCATTAAAGTATGTATGGCCCCTCGGCTCCCTTCATGGGGTCATCCAACTCCGTTGCTCAATTATGTACAAAGCAGAGACAGCCACAGGTCTGGGATGAGGGCTGAGCAACGCTGTAGAACGGCGTGTGGCCTCCAATGAGCCTCAGAAGTGGTGAGGTAAGACTTATCGAGCACTGAGGGCAGTCAACTGCAGGTAATTAAGGTTATATACAAGCGATCAGAGGCAGCAAGCACTGTTGGACTTCAGCAAATTGTCTCACCTGGGCAATGGAGCATTAAACCGCTTCGGCGAGAACCAACAATCTACTGACATAGTCTTTTGCCCTGCCAAGGGTCATTCCTGTGTGTGCCGTATGCTCATTAAACTCCTCTTAAAGCACTGTATAGAGGCAATATATACTTTTTAAATATATACAAATGAACAATGAAGTGCTGGAGTTAGGCAGGTGTTTTGTTTTCAATTTTCGCTTTTCTGAAGAAATTAGATTAAGGAACAGAGGTAACCCTTAAATGCATGAATGTTTCGCCAATCATTATTACATATTCGGGTCTTTAGCGACCCGGATCTATATTACACTGATGGATCTCTATCTGTGGAAATAATATAAAACTCTATTGATATTAAAGTAACAATTACAGAAGAATAAAATAAAGCATGTTTTGTTACCTTTTGGATCTTGGAAGGGTTCAGTTTGAGCAGATGTTTTATACCATCATCACTGTCCTAATCAGAATGTATTTAATTTTATTTAATAATTCATATTAAATTGACTTCACTTAATATAATTGGCTTACATTGACTTGACTTCACTCCAACTTCATAATATTTGATTGCGTTCAGTAATTGTTCTGCAGTAAATCACTGAACCATTTTCTGCCTGCGGTCACTATGAGTGAAACATCACTTCATCATTGTGCATCAGACACTATTTGCCACCTTTTGGAATAAACTTATTCAGTCATAAAAAAAGATTCAATTATTGTTGTGCATATAAATATACTTACACTGTTAAACAGCTATACAATTTTTACAAACAATTAATGCGAAAACAGGCATTATTTTATATATTATTTTCTTGTTATATTGTTTATAATGAATTGATTGAGGAATAGTATGGTTGATGTCTAACTTTAAAACATGAATGTGGAGGAGAGAAGTGAATGATGTCCTGGGTCACTAAAGACCCTCCCTGTGAAGTGTTTTGCTTTTGATTTAACAAGCACAAAACAGATCCCAACAGGTTTAATAAAGTGCAAACATTATATAGAAGAGGAGATATAAACTCAGCTTCTAGAGATCGAGTTGTGGTTTCAGGTTATTTATTGCAGGACATTATTTTAATGGAATAATGTCCAAAATAAAAATATTGTTGTTTCAAACATGATATTCTTATTTTCTGTGGAGCTCAAAAAATGTTCTGCAGATGTCTTTTTCTCCCCATACAACAAAATAGTACAGTGACTAAGAGCTGTCAAGCTCCAAAAACAGAGAGAGAGAGAGAGAGAGAGAGAGAGAGAGAGTCTTGAGGCATCACGTTTGAATATGTGCATGCACGAATACGATTTGGCAGTTACAACAATTCCAAAACATAAAGTTGATAAATGGCCAGCACTAACCATTACTAACAACAGATAACAAGTAGCCTAACTGAATGAAAACCTTGGTAACTGGTTTGGTGATTTTAGTCACTCAGTATCATAGTTTGCAAAGAAAGGTTCAGGGCTTTATTCTGCCAATGGTTACATGACAGCTAAAAGGCATTATTCAAGCTAAAATTTGACCAACACATCTCTGGTTTGAATCTTTAAAATTTGGCTGGTGTATGTAATCATATTTAATTTAGACTTCATACTTCATGGACATTTTATAGAGGTTTTGATGTGTGCTATCTGAGTCAAGGAGACAAAATGTCAGACTTAATTAATGTGTTCAAAAAAGGCATAATTAGTCTGCTAATAAATGTTCTTTGTTGATATTTTAAATGCTAATTTAAAATTATATATCATTTCACAATTATATTGAGATTAATTGAACAAATGAATGGTCTAATTAAAAAGTAAGAGACACACGTCCCAAGACTTCTAGTGGCTGAAGCTGTTATTAATAACAGTGATGTTTTCAGGCCATGAGAAAATATTAGAGGCTATTTCCCATTTGGCGAGAAATCTATTCCATGATGAATGTGATCCTGTTCAAGCACGAAATAAGTCAGAGATCCTGTAACTCGAGCTCAGGTGTCTTGACTCATTGTATCCATCATTTCTGTGTACACCATCTGGTGTTTGGCCAGTTCTGACTCTTTAGGCCCTCTGTGACCTGTTGTCCTGTCCATCCTGATGAGACTGCCGGCTCATGAGATCGCTTGTGAAACTAAGGGAGAGAAGAGAAAGTAATGTGACTGTTTTGGTGACGGCAAGGGAATACTGAAATCTAGAGTTGCTGGTTAACAGACAGTCCTGGAGTTTGCAGTGATACGAAGTGAAAAAAAACTTCCTGCAGTGTCTGTACTTGTAAGTTATATGAATTATATTGGGAAATATCCATATGGCTTTATACTGCCATAGAGATGTAGTTAATTCAACAAACATGTGTTACCCAACTGTATATACAATATAAAAGATAGAATTATGGGGGAATTCTGCTCACCACGCAGTCGCAGAGTTTAGGTTCTGATCCCAATGTCCATCTGTTCCCCCGCCGGCATGCACCCCCATTTTACATTACAGTCCAGGTGTTTGTGGGATAGTTTTTATTAGCTCTGTAGAATGTGACCACACTTGAAAGCATTTAACCTCTCTGTCAGCCTTGATGACACTTAATAACTTTGAGAAAGAGCCAACAAGAGGGGCAGGGGCGTAGGAAGGAGTTTAACATTGGGGGGGACACCAGGGGCGATTTTAATTTTAGGGAGGCTCAGCCCCCAATGAGAACACACAGGGTTTTTCCTGGCTCAAAACGAGGCGGAGGTGGTAAAATTCTGATCATGTAGCCTTTTATAAGATCATTACAATTGTATTTTTCACAGATCATATCCAGTGATTCCCACAGTATTTCTGTGAGTGTAGCTCAGTACCTCTAGGGGGGTCCGGGGGCATGCACCCCCGGAAGAAAATTTTGTACATTTTAAAGATAAATTAATTAATCTGGTGCACTTTGAGTCATCCAAATCAACTGTTGAAAATGAAAAATCTCCCCGCCAATCGCAGAAGGAATGCTCATACTGACCGTTTAACCGTTAACCGAAAGTAAAACAATTGACTGATTAACAACAGTTTAACGTTTTTTTTATTTTAGATTTTTTTATTTTATTTTTTGCTTCATGGTTAAAAAAAAAACCCATTTGTTAACTCACTGAGCGCGTCGACATGCGCAATCACACGCACCAACAGATATTCTCCCTGAGCAAGCAAAATGAAGCGAGAGAAAAGAAGTAGCCTAGCTAGGCTAATGTGGGACCATTTCGACAGAAAGGGCGACAAAGTTACTTGCAAAATATGCTACGTGGTATTAAAATAAAGCAGTCGTCCAAGTAGCATACAATGCAGTATCACTTGCGAAGCAGCTTCCCGAAGCTGCCATAGCGAGACGTTATCTCTGTATTCTCGAACATCTGTGCCATCGGAGAGGGTGTTTTCTCTCTGCGCTCCAGACTTTAGGCTACCCAAAAGCATGTAGACTGTAATGCTACTTTTTAAAATAAAAACTAGACAAGCTGTGGATTGTGGTAGGGCTGCTATTTTATTTGACGGAAAAACTCTGATGGAGAGAAAAAAATGCCGTTTTTTGAACGCAAACTGATTCAGTGTTTTCTTTTTGTCATCGTAATTTGTTAATTATTTAAGCTATAAAATATATATATTTACTGTAGTCTTATTTTATGTTTTTTATTTATATTATTGTATTCTGTTTTTCTCTGTTGTCACTGTCAGAAATGCTCCGTGAAAATTTTATCTGAATCTGTTCTGTATGCTGCTGTTTGCACTTTGCATGTTAAATTAAACCCTTTGATAAAAAAAATTAAATCAATAAAATGTTTGTATTTTCAATGGGTCACAGATACCCGTCAATTTAATTTTATTTAATGCCAATTCAATTAAAACTTATCAGTTAACCGTTAATAATCGATTAACGAGCGGCGGTTGTCGGTCGGGAAAATGAACCGAAATGAGCATCCCTACCCGAACCTATGAATTCTCTGATTTAGATATTTTCCTAAAATAAATTCTAGTGAAATTCACCTGGTCGCTAAGGGATAGGCTATGTCAGCCAAGGATATTTACCATTCATATGTGCCAAATGTCTGTCAGATTTCGCGCTCCTTAACTCTTCTTCTGTTTGGTTTTTCCTAACTCACTGACGGTGCACGAGCTACTAGAGCTACTATAGGGAAAACATGACATGGATTTCAGGAGAAATAGGTTTTGTTAATGTAGCCTATAGTGTAAGGCAAGTCGAATGGATTTGGGAAATGGACCGGCCGGGATTTTATATTTTCGGAGCTGGAAAGAAAGACGTAGCCTATTTGCAACCGCCCGCATAATCAGTATGATCAAATATTGGGGGGGACAAATTGTCCTTCTTTGAATATTGGGGGGGACGTGTCCCCCTGTCCCCCCATAGGATTACGCCTATGAAGAGGGGGACACTTCATAACATTTCAACAATTCTCATCACCTTCAGCATTCAGCGGACAGATCAACTGCTTCTGTAACTGTTGCTCGAAATCTTTTAAAGGACGTTCCTGGATCGTCGAGTATGTGATCTTCTGGGTCACCGTTGTTATGGGTTCTGCAACAAACAGTCTTAAGTTGAATGTGCGCTTTCTATAGAGATCCAAAAAACAAAATGATGGATGAATATTATTCTTGTAGAATATTATTAAACGTTACCTATATATCTATAAAAACACAGCTGAAGTAAAAAGGCATTTCACAGCTAAAATAAAATATGAAACAAATAAATTAGAATTATATTGTTTTCCAGTACAATTAAGTAAATGTCCTTAAAACAATATACAATTACTTGAAGCAAAATGGCATGAGATACTGAACAGTAGTTATTGTAAAAAAAATAAAAAAAATAAAATAATAAATTGTCAGTGGAAAACTACTTGTTTTCCCCTCAAATTTATTTTTCTTTCCACTTTGGCATTTTATATTAAATTGTAAATGTAATTTTACTTCCTTATTTTTTTATTATAATATTTTTTTTGCCAAACAAGACAAAATACTGATTAAGAAAAATTATTTTAGCACTGCAACATTTCAGTATGAGCTGATACTTCACAATGCACTGCAGGCTTTGAAAAGAGGTTTTTTATTGACGAATAATGCAGTGCCAATAGTAAAACCATTGATCGATCATGAAAATGGCAACGTTAAACCATTGCTGTGATCTTTATTCTGTGACTGGTTATGGTGGCAGGAAAGCCTCACGTCCCCCAGCATGAAGTGACACTGTGCTCATGGTCTCTGTGTGTTGTTTGTCACTGACTCTCTCTGTCCTGTCACACAAGTTATATTTAGTGGTGTTAAACCTTTTTGAAATTCAATCTGATGTCTTACAAGACTGAAAGCTGCAGGAAGACTTTCCCATCACATGGTCAATGGAGAAAAGCACCAGCAGTCACCTATTAACTTCTTCATTAAAGACTGAAAGACTTGCTGAGTTTTATATTAAACTCAGTATATTATTATCAGTTATTCATAGTGCAAAACTATAAGAACTGAGATTTGTGCGCTTCTTCCAGTGCTGCCTAAGACTTCCCTCTTAAATACAAAGATTAATTAAACTGATAATAAATAATGTACAGTAAATCATAATTGAACTGAATATGAAAATTTTATTGAAAGAAAAGATTTCTCGCCAGTAGATAAACTTTTTAACATACCTTCATCATTTATTTCTACTTTTCAAATTCCCTGACTAAATTCTGTTGTACCTTTGTCCAAGGTCCTATAAACTATAAAACTACAAAAATCTATCAAAACATTTATATGTAAACTATGTTAACAAAGAGTGAAATAAACAATATTTATTGTGTGAAAATGCTTTATATTCTGACTCTCCCTCATGTGACACTATGTCCCCCACAACCAATTATTTTGCCCCTAATAAAGTTTTATCAAAGTCTATTAAGCTGTAATTTTGTCTAATTATATAAAAAAGAGAAGCCCCATAAAAGTAGACATTGTAGGCGTCTGAAGATAGTATTGTGTGATGAACCGGCCCTAAATTTAAGACATTATTATGCCTTAACATCTTTTGTATTCCACAGAAGAAAGTCATACGGGTTTGGAATGACATGAATACAGATATCATCTGATGTCTCGCATCTGCGGTCAGAGGATCTTAACCAGAACTGTTTCTTCTTATCTGTATTCACTTGTTAATTGCATGATAATAGGTTTTGACAGGGCAAAAATGAAGCTCCAGGGTTCCTTATGATTAAACATCCAAATTTAACTTGTTCAACTAAATGACTTCCTCTCAAACTGATGCTACAGGCTAAATATTGCCACAGCTGTTTCTGTTCATGCTGGTGATGAAACGTTTGACATCTCTTCTTCATCACTCTGTACAGTTGGATGAAGTAGTTAAATATAAACAGAAATACTAATTTGTCTCTTCAGCAGAGCAGAAACTAGAAGATTATTTTTCAGATAGTTGAGCGCGTCTCATCCTGGTTTGATGTGTATTTGCTATAATGAATGAGGAAGATTCTCTAACCAAAATGGCTTTCAAATTAAATGAATGTACAATGGCATGGTGTTTAAACCCAAATAGATTCAAGAAAATGCGACGACTGCTGTTGAATGGCACAACCTTATGTGTATAGCTTTACACTGCAATCCACCTGGAGAGTAAATTATATTATTAGATTTCTGATTCTCTCACGTTCATGATGGCGACCTCTTTAAGAGCCTATGAAATGTCACAATGGGACGATGCCATTTACACAGTTTTGGATCCATCTTTTGCCCTTTTCAAATGAGCTGCTGTGTAACTTCTATTGATGCCTGTTGTCCTCTGACCCTGTGGCCTCCTACAATGGCCACAATGTACTCATATACTAATATTTCGAAATGTGTTGTGCGTCAGCTGTCACAATACCAAAATTTCAGTAGACGCAGTGAAATTTTACAATTCTCTATACCAATTTCGATAACACAGAAAAGAGGAATGTGCTATTGAACAAGCTCCTTTATCAAGTAATTATTCAAGACAAGTAGACAGTCAGTAACAAAATAAACATCAAAGGAACATTGCGTCAATAGAACAAAACTTTTTTTTTCATACCTAACAGCAGTATAACCTATTCAAGTAAACGTTCAAAAACTGGAGAAAGAGAACATCATCCAAAAATAATGCTAATTAAAATAGCTTCAGTTACTGGCATATAGTCTTCACTGCATGATTCTGTTCGGTAGAGGCCTTGATAAAGCCACTAAAGTTATCCAGCCAAAGCAGTGAGTTATGTATGTGCCAAAGTTGAACACGTTTAGGGGTTTGTTCTCTAATCTCTTGTTCACTTCAAACATGAGCAGTAATAATAAAGACGCTTGTCTTAGCAAACACAATTAAAAATGAAATGAGAAAAAAATTGTGCTACTTTACTATTTAACTGTCCATTATGAGCATGAGCATACAGTTGGATGGTTCTTTGTTTATTTTAGTCTTTAATGTGAATGCTAATAATACACGGGCAGACAGAGACGATCAGAGGTGTGAGCTCCGGGTCAGTCCATTAACAGACGGGGTTTAACAGAAGCTGGAGCTTCTCCTGAACATTAATTCCAGTAAAACTGACTCACTCTCACCATTAGTGAATGTCTACCACAATTGATTTCTTGTTTTGTTTTAACATTTATCAGTTGTACCCAGGAACATCGACACAAACACTGGCATAGCACAGTATATACTATACACTATCAGTATTTGTGTCGATGTGCCTGAGTACAACTGATAAATGTTAAAACAAAACAAAAATGAACTTGCATTTAATAATGCAGTGCAACAGTGAGTAAAATGTAGCTCAGTGTTTTAAATTCAGTTTCCAAGTCAATCCTTTAAACCCTTCTCCTGAATTTGCAGTAGTTACAGTCATTCTCTACTGACTTCTTTAATTCCTTCCCATTTCCTTTACCCAAACACCCTTAGCCTCCATAGCCTGGCTGTGCACACAGGGGTGACCTAGACACCCATATGTATCACACATGCCTCTTTGGGAAGGTGAGACGTGCTTTTTGCACTTCCTGAGTGTTTGAGCTGCCATCCTGCAAGCCATCTTTATCCCTCGGGGTGAAATGTGAGGGGAGGCGGTGTGCAGTCTGCCCCAGCCCCTAAAACAGGCCCGGAAGAAAACTCTTGATTAAAAGTCTGCATCGGTTATGCCAGGCATCCCACGCTAGGCTGACTGGGCTTAAAAATAGATGGCTCGGGGGAGGGGGGAGGGGGTTTGGGGTCTAACACTCACACAGGGACCTATTAAGAGCTCATCTAAAGAAGAGTCTCTCCTTGAGCTTCTTCACCATCATCATCATTATTGGAGTGATCTCATTCCATCAGGGCTCCTTAATGGTCACTGAGAGAATCATTATTTCAGCTTAATAAAGACATTTATCTCACACACTCTCACACACAAATATGCAGTAGTGGATTTTATGGATGATTAGGAACAGCACCAGAGAGATTCGTGTGAACCTATGGTTCTTTTCATGTTTCTAACAGACCATGTACAGTCAAGTACAGTCTTGAAATCTTGCAGGTTTTGATGTGAATTCATTGATAGTACTTTTTTATGTCAGCACATTAAATTGAAATCATTTTTCAAGTGAATTGTGTAATGTCTGCATCACCGGTGGCACCAAGTGGAATTGCAAAAATAGTTTTAGACAAATGACTACTTAAAAAATATTTTCAGTAACCTAATTTAAAGATCACTATGACTTTTGGATGACTTCACTGCCGCGTGCAAATAAAGGCAAGTGCAAAACATTAAATGGTAAATGGACTGCATTTATATAGCGCTTTCACAGACCCAATGGCCACCAAAGCGCTTTACATATTGCCTCACATTCACACACCATTATAAAACATTTGCACTTGGTGTGTAAAAGGTGTCTTTATCCAAAATTAGGCTGAGTTTTTTGTTGCATTTACACCGTTTTGACTATTTGTTTAATTGTTTCGGAGTTGCAAAAGCTAATTTTCTCCTATCACTAGTGGCCACTGCAATGAGCTAAAAATGTATGTAGAACCACTCCAAAAGAGCAATGTTTTGAAAGTGCCACAGTGTTTACACTCTCTGTGAAATAAACCTACGAGTGTCTTCCCTATAGTTGGCTCTGCACTTATCCTGCCTCCTACGGGAAAAGAGAAAGTATTTTAATATCAAAAATTGACACACTTCACATTCAAACCATTTTCTTTTCATCCTGAAACCTTTAAAAGTGCACAACACCATCTCATGCAAACAGTCGACATTAATCTCCTGTTTTCTCTCCCAAAGGTCTTATGGAGAACTAACCAACTGCACGTTCCTGGTGGCTCTGAAGATGAACTGTTTCTGGCCCAACCGAATGGTGGATGAATTCTTCATCCGGGTGCACAGACACTACTTCCACGACTGTTCATTGTCTGGACGGCTGCTTCACGATCCACCCAATCGGATCTTGGGGCCTTTTATCGTGGTACCCATTCTGGTGACGCTACTCATGACTGCTCTAGTGGTGTGGAGGAGTAAACGCAGCGAGGGAATTGTATAAGTCTACAACAGTTAACCAAGAATCTCCACACTGAACAACAGAGAAGGTGATATTTCACAGACTGCGAACATTAAGAAAGACTTGTTTCTCATCAAGTAGTTGTGTATCAAAATGCTTATAGTGAACACGGTCACTGCGTTATCTACAAACAGATAACATACAAGTCGTTTATATGGACAAAAACTTTCAGCACAATTTCTTTTAAGTAGTTCTTTAACTAAATGTTGTGTCATGCCAGCATTTTGTCAGTGAAACAGATCTCCAATCTGGATGAAAGTCATTATGATGACGGATAAGTATAACATTGGATGGAAAAACACAAAAGGAAGGACACTGTTATTCCCATGTGACAAACAAACCCATGTGAGTACTGGACTCAATCACTTTGTGACACCTCAATGTATTTCACAGTCGTAGATGTGCTTTGTGCTAAATTATGACATTTGTAGCATGACATTCATGAATAATATTTTGTTGTAATATTTAAAAAATAAAAAAGGGCTACAACCATGATCATGCCAATAACCTTTACTATATTATCACTCCAATTTAATTTTTTTTTTTTTTTTTATGAATATCACCATCAGATATTTCGGTAAGACACCTAAAAATGCTTTGGCCAAAGCATCGCATGCATCTCTTAAAGCAAGTCAATCCCACAATGCATTGCCACAATGCATTGCAACCTGTGAGAAATTGATTTCATTCAATACTGAAAAATTTAAAGTTTTGGACTAATGTGTGGTTTATATATACAGTATGAGGTGTATTTAATATATATATATATATATATATATATATATATATATATATATATATATATATATACATACATACATATAGGCCTATATATATATATATATATATATATATATATACAGTATATATATATATACACAGTACATATATATTACATACACCATATAATATATATATATAATACACACACTCTTATCATTCATGCATATATATTATATTCATGCAGTCAATTCCTTTTTAAGAAAAAAAATGTAATTAGATTGATAGTAAAATCTATGTGCATTTATACACCCCAAATGTCATCTCAATTAAGTTTGTACAAATTAATGGATCTTTAAAGATAATTTAATTCCACCATACAAAGACTGCAAAAATGACTTTACTATTGTTTAACACCATCTGGGTTTTTATTTTTAATGCCTAATGTCATAAGGGACAATGTACTACCTCCATTACATTGAATGTTTTATTTTGCTCTAAAGTGTTAGTTCAATTGGGCTTTATCGCAATCTTTGCGAACCCCCAGTAGGGTAACTGCCTAAAGGTCTATACGTCTACTGTAGACAACAGACAGTCCTGCAGCTCATCGTGTTCTGGATCAGAGCAAACTTTTGTACTGACAGTGGCTATCAGATACCATTAGAAGCAGTGAACTGAGAGAATCACAGCATTATTTGGTGTCTCAACACACAGGCTTCATGAGGTCATGTCAAGGGGAAATATTTTCTCTCTTTAGTGGAGGAAAACGAAGCTTGCAGCATTTGTCCAGGAATAATTCATGTATTAGCACTAAAATGATGTTTTTATTCACATGGTTCTGCTAAATGTTTTTTATTTTTTGTTATGTGTGTGTGTCTCTGGAGCTCTGTGTCCACAGTAAGTGGATTAAAAGCCTGTGGTTTTCACCTGCCTGTGGCGAATTGGACAATGGCACAGAGACGCCAGACATCTCTAATGTCAGCTGAATTTCAAAGCCTCTGATTTCTGCTGCAGTTATAATAAAGTCATTTGCCCTCGACTTTTTTTTATTTATTCCGGACATTTCCCCTCATTTTGGGGGTTGCTTTGGAGCACATCATAAGCAAACAAACAGACACAAGAGAAGGCATGCGGTCATGAGTCACCAGAAGTTAGCCGTTAAACAACAGCAGGGCAGTTACAGCACTATCACTCAGCTTCTATTTCCTATTACTTCGATGTTGATGCCACATGATGTTAATGTCTCTGCATTTTGTTGCTAGAAGGATATTCATGGAACTTATTTTTTTAACCTCAGAGATGAATAAGGAATTCTTGTAAATAACTGCCAGTATCGCCAATGCACTGATGTGCCACTATTTTAACACACATTTTAAAGCACTGCTAGTAAACATAAATCAGTAACCTACCTAAATAGACACAACAACAGACTGTAAGTATTGTCAATCATTTTTGTGATAAAGATCTCAACACTACAAGGTAAGCTAAATCATGAAAGTATGATTTTAGTTTCTATTATCATTTCAGCTTATAGACACAACTTAGACAGCACATTCAATAATCATAATTTCTTTACTCTCCACCATACTTTCTAAAAAGCACAGCTTTCACAAATCTTTACAGCGCTTAGCTGTGAAGGAACACAAAGGAAGAAATATATTTTAAAAAAGTGTTAAGTTATCTGAGATTCTTATTTAAGTGACATCAGGTTATTATTATTAACTTATTAATTATTATTATTAGAATTATTAATAATTATTCAATCAGAAATGTAATATATAAATCCTAAAATAACCGATAACACAACATGATCCTATACTTAAGCAATCCACATGCTTTTCATGTTCTGGGGCCATGAAGGCAAATAGTTTAAGCCAGGCCACCACAGGCAAAGTTTTTTTGAATTACTGTAAATCTTTAAATCCATCAGACAGCAGATGCCTGAATATTCACATACATTCAGCCGGTGAGAATCACCCAGTCAGGTATTGGCAAGACTGTACAAAAGGCTGTTGTGAATTTATGAATGACATTTACACAACTAACACTTTTTCCAGAGTAAACAATGAGCTGATTTGTTGGAGTTATATCAGGTAAGTTCATCTTTCTTATGAGCAACATCTCTTTTATATAATCTGTATGTGGAATCAATAAAATATTTCAAATGTGCTGTCCCTGGCCTCATATACTTTATTGATTGCTTATGAAGTTCAGAGTATTGAATAAATCTAATCCTGTATCACATTACATAAGATGCCATGTCCAATATTTGCCAATATTAGAGATGAATTGACAGAGATGAATGGCTGACAACTCGATGCATCAGCCATTTATCACTTTAATAACAGGCAATTAAAAGTGTTGTTGAATGCCCTTGATGGAGGGGATTTAGAGAATAATAATTTTCCAAATAGGTCCGTTTGAAAGTACAGTCCTTACCGTTAGATGATAGGGGAAACTCAACGACACAAGGAATATTTACAGCCTCCTCACTAATGAGACAAACCCGTCACCCATCTCGAGCCACACCACAACTAATAGTCAATACAAAGGGACTTATTTTTAGTTACACTGAAATAGTTACTGTAAGTAATGCTCCAATTAGAGGGCACAGGAAATATATAAAGGACAATACAACACTTTGCACTACCTTTTAGACAAACCACTTTAACATGCTAATTCACTGTTTTATTGTTTCAGATAAATCAGATGTATAAATGATTTACTTAAAGCTTAAGTGCTAACTTTATACACAGCTAGCATTAACAAACTGATTTTAAAACAATTTTACAGAGCACTCCCCTCATCTGCTGCATTGTTCATCCAATCAAATAACCCTTAGGTTATAATAACCCTAGGCTGTGCCATTGTTTTGATGAGTCTAGATAACCTCAGGTTTATTGTGGGCCCTTCCCTTTGGCAATAACTAAAAACAGGTTACATTTGTGGCTCTGTAATTGGCTATCCTAAACCCATGGGCGAGAAAGGAGGTACAAGTCTAGTGCTAGCAGGCGCAGTGATTCCAGCTTCAATATAAAGCTTGCTTTGAAGTTTGTTGGATCTCAAAACTAAGCTGGCAGTCCCAAACTCTGCTCCCCAATGCCTTTAGTTGGATGTTAGGCCCAGAGCATTTACTATGAAACAATTAGTGTTCAAAGGTGGCTGCAGAACACAGCTGCTGGGAATAATGGGAAAAGGCTCTGGGTTTATTTAGTGGGTTTACAAAAGGATTAATAGGGGTGGCTGGGGGCATCTATACAGTAATGTACCACTAGAGAAGAAACTATAACAATGGTCCAAGTCGAATGAAAGAGAAATCATTAGGCAATAAGGTACAAGAGGCTGTGCAGTTTTGTCAATATAGCAACCTAGGCTTATTGGAAAAACATGCTTCTATCTTCATGCTACAAGTACCATGAAACAACGAGTCCCGAGTAATTGGAAGCAAGCTAAATTACATGTTTTTTATCACACATTTGCTTTTATGAACAGTATATTTCTTAGGTTTAAGGGAATGGTTTAGTGTAGGTGGTATGTTATTTTCATATGCGATATAGCATAAACCTTTCACCAGACATATTATTTATGAACTGCCACAATAGGCCTACGTACAACAACCAACATAAAACGTTAGGCTCACGGCCATCTGTTGCGGATAAAATTGAATGCATTTTGTTTTTTTGTCGTGAAAGTTGCAAGAAGAAATGATACATCATTTTGCAGAAATGTCTCCACAGGTGCATTTTTCTAATGAGCCTGGGTTGGAATATAGTCATGGTTAAAGATTTTGAAAGACATAAGCCTAAACAATGAAATACAATATATATATATATATATATACACACACAATAAAAACATTAGGGACAGAAATTTTGTAACAACACACGTTTTACTATAAGCAAATTGGTAGAAGATATAGTCCCTATTATTCAAACTAAGGTTAATCATTAGTCTCTGGGTGCTGTGACCAATAGCTGATGTATTTTAGCACAACTGTTGCTGTTGAAACTGAAAGCTGTTGACCAATCAAAAGCCAAGACCCAAAACTAACTGCTCTATATGTTTTTTAAATTCTTGCAAAAACTGGACAGATCGTTAAAAAAAGACAAAGGCAGTAGTCAAATTATTTTGCCCAATTTCACATAAAAAGCCATACAATATATTATTTCCATTCTCTTAAAATGATTCTGATCACATTCAAACTGCAGTCCCAGATCTTCTAAGATAAGAGCTCATTAGCTGCTTTCATCGGCACAATCTTCAATCAGCTATTTCCATTTATCATAAAATGTTTTTTGTCTAAAACCGTGTCTGACAGTAGGGTATTCACTCATTTCGAAGTGGTAGCGATATCCTATCACAGCATGCCAATGTCATCCTGTGAAGCTCTTTCAATAATGAGATCAGGAAGTTGAAATGATGAGCAGTGAACTTTTCCATTTGCAAGACAGATTTAGTGCCCTAGTTTGTCTTCATTTGACCACTAATAAGAGTGTCTATGCCTTTCATTGTGGTTCCAGTATGTGATATCAAAGCATGTTATTAATGACTGGACTCTCAACTGGTCCACATGAAAGAGTTTCCCCAGATCCTTTTATTGTGTCAGTACTGTCCAGAGTGAAAGCACTGCACATGTTATTCAGTGTTTTATTCAGGTTGCCTAAATAACTCAAGGAAACCAAGGGAAAGGTATTGCTTGCCCATTGAAGTGAATGTGTAATAGGAGAGAGAAATATTTGAGTAGGATGCTATGCTTTGATAACAAGTGACCACATTACGTAACACACATACTACATCCTCTGTAGGAAAAGCAAGGTTTCAGTTCAGTAGGGTGTTAAAGAAAGAAGCTTGTTCTACTCTAAAACAGTAAAGCAGACCCGCTTCTAATTTTGACTCTAGTGGACTGGCCATGATGATTAAAGAGAAAGACAGATATAATGATCCAAATTGTCATTGTCAGTCATTTATTTTGATTTATAGCACAACCTGCATATTCTGAATCTGAAATCAAATTTCCTAGTTGAAGTTGTAAACACTAAACGTAAAGCATCACTGGATCAATACAGAATTGAACACCCTGCTTGAAAATTCAGATAAACCCAGTTGAAAAAAAATATACAGAAATACAAAGATCATTATAAATGTTATCATTATATATCACTATATATATATGTGTGTGCGTGTGTAGCTTTATATTACATTGTAGGGACCAAACGTCCCCACATGGATAGTAAAACCTGAAATCACATTGTGGGGACCATGCAGTGATGGGTAGGTTTAGGGGATAGAATATAAAGTTTGCACTGTATAAAAACCATTACGCCTATGGAGAGTCCCCACTAAGATAGTGAAACCGAGTATGTGTGTGTGTGTGTGTGTGTCATCCGCGTGCCACCAAACAGTTTCAACCCCTCTGTGGCATGGACTCTGTAAGACCTCTGAATGTGTCTTGTGGTATATGGCACCAAGACATTAGCAGCCGATAGCAGTCCTGTAGGTTGCGAGGTGGAGCCACCAGGATAGGAATTTAGGTAGGTGGCACGTGTCAAATTGATGTCCACGTGAATAACTGGACACAGAGTCACACATTCATCACACTCCCTCTGCCAGCTGTCGTCGTTCCACAGTTCATCCCGGTGCCATGGTGCACACGTACACAGCCGTGTGATGTAAAGGAAACCGGGACTCACTGGACCAGACGACCTTCTTCCACTGCTCCAAGGTCCAGTTTGGATGCTTCCATGCCTATTGTATGTGCTTCTCAACAATATAAATGTACAGTGACAATGATTTTAGGCATCATACTATACAGATATTTTAAGCAGGATCAATCAAATGAGCTTAGAAATGCCAGCATGATGATGTCTGAAATTTTCTCATTTTGAAATATTTACCGAACAGATATTTGTTTGTATACCACAAGTTGACCAACCCACCATGACTGTCCAGGTTTTCAGGAGGGCAAAATAATATACATACTGCATGGTTATTAAATAAATCATAAATACTATAACTTTTGATTATGATTTGTGTTGATGGTTTTAGTCTTTTTCATATGTTAACTGCAATAAGTCCTCCTGAAGAGTTTTTCCAGTGTCTCTCTTCTTGGATTATTTAACTCCTGCATTAATTCTGAAGAGCTCGGCTGAGTCCAATTTTCTGCCCCATTTTCTGTGTTTAACTTGGCTTCACAAAAAGGTGTTTGTTTGCATTGAAGTCAAATTGCTTCACAATGCCTCCCACGTGTAAAGTAAGCATGTGGGTTTGTTCACCGATGTAGAACGAGCTCATGCTACCAAGTGCTCTGAATGTGGGTGGCTTTCATGATTTAAAGCAAAGGACATAGACTCAAAGGCTCTTCATCGAGTCAATGCATGTGGAGGAAAACAAGGACAGCTGAGCAATTCTCTTGAAAAAGACAATATTCTCAAAAGCATGAGCCAAACAAAACAATGGTTATTCTTTTTTTGTTGCTGCTGTTTCAAAAATAGTCATTCGTTTTGAGTGGCCAGGGTGTTTGGGATGCTCAAACTCTAATTGTATCCCAGTTAGTTAAAACGTTACATTATTGACACTGTCATTGTGTCTTTACTCTTATTTATCAACAGGTTTTTGTCATGTAATGTACCTATACTGTATATACTTGGTTGTTAATGTACCATAGCAAAATGTGCATAATGCACTAATGTAACACACAAACATATATATAGTATCTACGGCACTTTGAAAGTTATTATCTACCAATGAAAATAATAATAAATGGGCCATGTTCACTTTTCTAATGGCGTGGCATACAGGGCTCTTTAGTAAGCTCTCTGCATCTTATGCACTGACTGCCTGCGCTACTGATAAAGCACGGCTACAACAATTTAATTATTTTTGAAGAAACAAACATAGACTATACTGAATCTCTACAGCCCACACCAAAGTTTAAAATTAGTCTCATTAAAATGCCTTCAGGTGTTAGTCACAGAGGTGAAAAACCGGTCCTGTCGCATCATGTTTTGTCGTTGCATATATTCAGTGCCTGGTCAAATAGTGATCCTAACCTCACCCTCCAAAAAAATAGAACGCTCAGTTCAACGACAGGGCCATTAGAACAGAGATCAGAGGGGGTTATTCCAAAGTCTCCATTTGATCGCTATTGAATCTCGTTTCTGTATAGAACACAACATGTCATTTCCTTTTTTTCTTTCTAATGGGACTACACCATTGGGCCCTGTATACAAGTTTCACAGCTAGATGTTGCTTATTCAAAACAATAACAAATGCGGGTAACACTTTATTTGAAGGGGTGTGCATAAGACTGACATGACACTGTCATAAACATGACATAACACCTGTCATGAACATGAAGGAGTCTTTATGAATGTTTATGACTGTTGTCATTAAGTGTCATTCGGTAAATTATGACACTTTTAATGCAAAGTTGACATTGTTTAAAATGTCTTTGTTATGACAACTTGACATTAACAAAGACAAAAAATGTCTTTGTTATGACAACTTGACATTACAGAAGACAAAAATGTCTTGATTATGACAACTTGACATTAACAAAGACAGAGATGTCTTTGTTATGACAACTTGACATTAATCAAGAAATCATAACCTGTCAACCTGTCACAAATATGTCATAACAGGTCTAATTATCAAACTTAAACCATTTTACAGTGTAATAACCCTTAATGACATCTTTATAACTAGTACAATGTGTTCCACTTTACTTGAGGACAAGTAAAATATTCATGACACAGTTATAATGGTGTCATGACGGCCAAAGTTGTGACAGGTTGACAGGTTATGATTTCTTGGTTAATGTCAAGTTGTCATAACAAAGACATTTCTGCCTTTGTTAATGTCAAGTTGTCATAATCAAGACATTTTTGTCTTGGGTAATGTCAAGTTGTCATAACAAAGACATTTTAAACAATGTCAACTTTGCATTAAAAGTGTCATAATTTACAGAATGACACTTAATGACAACAGTCATAAACATTCATAAAGACTCCTTCATGTTCATGACAGGTGTTATGTCATGTTTATGACAGTGTCATGTCAGTCTTATGCACACCCCTTCAAATAAAGTGTTACCCAAATGCGTAGCTTGATTACGCCATGAATAAGCATGGAATCATGGGAGTTGTCGTCTTCACCTTCACAGCTGATGGATAGCGACCCAACAGGACTTAAAGTGTCTTTAGTGTTTCCATGTTTACTACTGAAGTAAAACCGGAAATCAAGGGTAACGTGGATATGACATTGACAGCGATGCAATGACGCGGAATATTTTATTTTATTTATTTAATAGGGACAGTGCTCATTAATCAACAGTCAAACACTGTAAATAATCAGTTAGCCAGAGTTAGTTTAAAAATAGCTGATTTCTCTGGATTTAAACATTGTTAGGAACATTTGGGATAATGTAAGTAGTACACAAGTCAAATATATAACAATGTTTTAGTGGTTTTTGGATATTTTAATCCAAAAATTATATATATATTGTGCTTTTAAAACCCCAAAATGATGTAAACAAGTAAATATGAATAAAGCTGTTGCTTAGCTTGAAGGACATCCAGCAGGCCGGCACACTCTTTGGCCTCATCAAAAATCAAAATTAGAGATGGGTCATTTAATTGAAAGCTCAAGACAAAAAGACAGCCTACTGTTTGGCTTACTTGCTCTGCCAGGTCATCATGTTACACATTTAAGCCGCCAGGCTCAGAAACAGGTCTGTGTCTCTCTCGTCTCATCTTTCTCTCAGGCAAGAATTATTTGCAACTCTTGGAACAAAATCACTGACAAAAATGCCCTATGCCCTCTCCACCCCTGCTTGGCAAGAATCCTGAATGCTCCAGGTCCATAGAACAGAGCAGATCTTCTTTTCAGATGAAAATGAATCTAAACACCCAAAACATTAAACATCCCAATGAATGAGAAGTCATGAATGGGGAAAAACACAAAAAGTCTGATGATGTGGACTTATCTGTCAAAGCTAAAGTAAGAACATTAAACACTGGTCTACTGCTCTTTCATAACAGCATTTGTGATAATGTTGAGAGAGTTGTTGGCTCTGAACTTTGACTGTGATCATAATCTATTCTTAGCTCTGAGTGCAGTAGGGATGAGCAATAGGCAGTTTTATTTAGAAATTTGAGTGCGACTGAATGAGCTCCTCAGATTTGAAGGTTGATGCAGGTGAATATGAATCATTCGTTGGTTTTGTTAATGTAATGCAATAACCATGGTTTTCACTGCCCCAGTTCTCCCCTCAAAATTCATTTAGAAAAAAGGAGATGATAATGTATGAAAATTTGCAAGTGATTTTTAATATTCCAAACACATATGTGAATATCAATATATGGGTATATAATATGGGTATATTTGCATAGGTTGGTTAATGTGGCATATAGGTGATTGATTTTAATTTCTGATTTTAATTGCTCAAACATATGGAAGCCTGTTTCTGTCTCAGAGTAAAAATAAAATAAAAATAAAAAGTTTTAAATAATAGTCACATTGTGAGATGTAGCGATAAGTAATATTACAATTCTGCCCATTTATTATATTATTTGTATATAATTATTTTCTTACAAAACATTAAAAAATAAAATCATTAATTTTAAATTTAATTTAATTTAATTTTAAATGTAACAATTTAAGCGTTACAATACAATAATAATAAGATAATAGTTTAAAGATTAGCTTACGAAACATTTAGTGTTATTAAATGATTGGTGTATTTAAAGATTAACTTTAAATGCTGGCAAATCTAAATGTAAAAAAGTAGAAATCCTTTGAGTTCCACAGGAGGAGGAAAATCATACAGGCTTGAAACAACATGAGAGGAAGTTAAAGAAGACAGAATTTTCATGTTTGGTTGAACTATTCCTTTAAGACAGAAAGCTATTACTTATAAGACAAGGACTCTTGAGCGAGAGTGAGTCCATGGGGAGATGAGGCTGTGGATGAAGGAAGCTGTGCATGTATTTATGTGGCAGTGGCACCCTTGGAGACTGGTACAGTGTGAAGGGGTGTGATTAAGAAGTCAGTGAAGAGCTCAGAGCATTAAGACGACGTGCCACTTATATTTTAGACAGAGATGATCATTTGGCTTCCCTTCACTGAATAGAGTTTAGGCTTTGAGGACACATTCAGCGGTCTGAAAGCTCAAGCTGATAACAAGGTGGCATGGCATCAAAGTGCTCACAGACTGGATTTTTTAAGGATCTAGTTTTCTAATAATTTAAATCTGTGAAAGGTTGAGATATAACATTAACAAATGGATGTGAATGTGTGCTGTCTATTTTATGCACACATGCTCTTTGACTATTGATTTTACATTCTTCTGAATTTTATAACACAAAGCCTACAGCAAAACACACACACACACACACACACACACACACAAACAAGACATTATAAATAACTGCACCGGTTTCAAAGCAGTAAACAGGGTCTTTAGAGGAAGAGAAGACCAGGTATATGTTAGTCTCCTTTCATTCGCAGGACAAACAGAGCAAAGGCCAGCAATGCTGCTTTACCAGTCACAGACTGAACTCAGTATCTTCACTGAGTCTATGATGAGAATAACAAGATGTGAAAGGGTGAGTAACTGCTGTCTCTTTTATAGTAAGACATGTTAGAGGTGTTTTTTGCCCAGTCTATATAAAGCATCGATACATGAGATCAAAACACCCAGTCTTTTCATTAGTCCCCAAGCTGGACACTGGGACAGATGAATCCTTGTGCTGTGCCGCACCTCTGGCTGAAACTAAAACACCTTTTGCACCATTATGTTATGTAAAAGTGTGCATCTTGTGCTGGAAAAACACATAAAAAACTTTATTTAAAGAAAATAGTTGGAAATATATAAACGAATAAATCAATGCATTAATTAGTTACGTTGAGAAATAATTGACCACCCTCAAACTATTACTGCAAACTATAAACTGTTTTTCTCTTTTTTGTCTAAACATTCTTAAAAGAATCCTTATTCGAAAAGCAAAACCTAATAAGATATTAAGTCAGACATCTGATTACATTTTGTGAAGTTTAAGCTAAACAACAACAAAAAACTAAGCATGAAAAATAAAATTATATAACTTATTATAATTAATTATAAATATTTGGATCAATTCATCTAATTAACTTGATGTAGCTGAATTAATATTACAATAAATGAATCTGTTCGTCCAGCGAACAATCAGTTTTGAGTCTATCAACTCTCAGAAAGGACATTTTTTGTGGCCACAGAAAAAATAACTCTTTATTAGCATGAAGCTGATTGCGTCGTTAAAGGGACATTGATTTCCAAGCAGGGACCAGAATCAAAACTCACATGAATGTGCATGAATGAACTAA
Organism: Semotilus atromaculatus; assembly: GCA_031834385.1. Taxonomy (NCBI): domain Eukaryota; kingdom Metazoa; phylum Chordata; class Actinopteri; order Cypriniformes; family Leuciscidae; genus Semotilus; species Semotilus atromaculatus. Next base: position 28,697,700 of record JAULUF010000055.1, on the reverse strand, counting down.
ATCACAAACACATAACTAATCTAAACAAACACACAATCACGCAAACCTGGAAAAAATGGAAAGTGAAAGAATACGAAACAGAAACAGGGGAATAGAGCTATGGACGAGTCATTTAACCATCTTATTTTAAAGCATATTGTTAACAAGGGGTCTACAGCTTATACCAAACCTCCTTTAGTTAGTTAAATATACAATACTTGCAATGCCTTAGCCATTGAATGTGTGACCGGATGCAGTCTTAGGAGGAAGTCTTGTTGGTTCAATCAATTTCTTCCACATTGAATGAAGAAATTATGATGAACAAAGGTCCCGTGGAGTTCCACCACACGAACAGCAACCTGAAGAGAGCAGAAGAGGGGACGAGAGCGGGGAACTGTAAAGTTGCCCTTTAACTTCTGTTCAGGACACACCCCCAGGGTGCCAGTGAGCAAATAGGAACTTTTATCATCCTTTGTCTTAGAGCATGGTATTTTGAATTATGTAACTGGATTGGGTGATGATGGAGAAACTATTACGATTCTTGTAATACTAATATTTTGCATACCGGTAGGTATCAACATAATATACCAGCAATATTACGTGAGGTTACATTCACTAGTGGTTCTATCATAAAGCATGGATAAAACGGTATACTGTAGTCTACATACAAAATACACGGTCCCACTTCATATTAAGTGGCTTTTAGTACTATGTACTTACATCGAAAAATAAGTACAATGTACTTATTGTGTTCATGTTGTATTGTCAAACACTTTTGCTGCTATTGAGATGTGATATGGGTAAGGTTAGGGACAGGTGTGGTGTAGGGTGACCACCTGGCTATTGCTCTCTTGCAGGACAGCAGACCTGATTTTGTGGGACAATGCGGGACACGAGGGAGAGAACTTACTATTATTATAGGTGAATAAATATTGATTTTATAGATGTCTTTTTGCAGTCAACATGTCAACATGCTTTAAATTGCTAATTTATAAAATATTAATGACGGCGCTGACCGGCGCTGTGAACGTCACTAAGATAAAACTCATTTTAACAGCACCGGTCTATTTAATCTAAATAATTAAGTGAAAATCCAATCGCTAAAAAGCATATTTCGAAATAAGCACATAAATTCCATTAGGAAAGAATAGAAATATTAAATGCGTTCTTACCGGATTCAGTGCATCTTGAAGTGTATATTTTTTGTCTGATCTGATTCTCGGGAGCTCCGGATAGATCCATTTTTCGGTTGCAATTTGTTTTTTTCTGTGTTTTTTTTTTTCTCAGTGTTTGTTTTCCCGCTCTGGCTAGAACCAATTATAATGGCTGCGCTGCGCATGTTCAGTGTTTTCTTAACATTTGTTATTTATATATAGAATTGTAATTTAAAGGACGATGAAATAAAATGATGCAGGCAAAATTTCAATGCGGGACACTGCTTATAACGTGCGGGACGCAGGACAAAGCTTCAAATTTCAGGACTGTCCCGGTGGTCACCCTAGTGTGGTGGTATGGGTAGGTTTAAGGGTGGGTTAATGGGAGGGTCAACTGTGTAATTACAAATGTAATTACATAAATTAATTACAGTTGTAATTACATGCTGGTATTTTAAAAATATGAGTACAATGTAAAAACATGTATGTACACAATAATGATTAATTTCAATGTAAGTACATAGTACTTAAAGCCACTTAATATAAAAGTGGTCCCATACACTAAGACAGTAATAAACATACACACAATGTCATGGAGATATGCATGTTCATTCATAGAAGGTTTGCCTATGAGTTGATGGAAGAAAGTCCTTTTTTATGGGGCTATGGGTCTTTCCTATGAGGAAATGGACTGAGAATTACACTCCCCACATTCCTTTGGGCAATAAAACAGTCTTAACAGATGATTTGTCATTGCTTGCCATGGTAACCAGAGGCCTGGTCCTCCATCTCAGTGTAAATTGCCTTTCGGGGGTCGTCCCATACAACTCTGATGCACAGATTGTTTGTTGGGTAAAGGGTTTTAAAGATTATTTGTTAAATATAACAAATAATTGTATGTCTGATTTGTCTTTACATTTTCTTGTTTTTGTATGGTAGATTTCTCTGAGACAATAAATCTTCCTTCTCAAGTGTACCATTATTTTATTTTTTTTAAACACTGGTTACAATACTTGAGGGCATCAATGCTACAGTACTTCACAAAATGTATTCCTAATCGTTCTCCCCTAATTCCTTTCAATAGTGTTAAATACAATATAAAAATACCTTTAATACAAAATACATTGGAAAGAAAGAAAAAAGAAAGAAAGAAAGTTAGTTTATGGTGTGAAGAGATGGCACTTTACTGCCTTAATTTCCAAGACATGTCTCTCGCGTGACACATCCACTAACATCTCTCAACTTGAAATGTATTTAAAAGGTTGAGATGTGTCTCCCAGGGGAATACTGGAATAACAACCAGATCTATGGTTGAATGGACAGTAGAAACTATACTAGAGGGAGGAGTGATTGTGTTCACCCTCTTATATAAGAGAGATTCAGAAACTTTACATGAGGGAGAAATGTAAGTCCATCTTTCCAGACCGTCTATAAGAGCCATTAAGGACCAGGGTCTCTGGAGAGTGACATTTATGTCCAAGCTGTACAGGATGCATTACTCAACTTTTTTTTTTTTAACATAGCGATGTCTTAAAGGTAAAAGTTGTCCCAGGATTCCAGGGAGAATACTGCATGAGCATGCAGCTGGATTTATGGAAGATCATCAGGGGAACTTGGCAGCATCTCAGAGTGACAGGGCTTTTTTTCTTTCCAGGCTAATTCATTATGTGAGCCGTCCTCAGCGCACCCTCATCAAAATCTACATTTTATTCATCAGAATGGCAGGTGGCCGTTCTCTGGTGTCTGTGATTGAGGTTCAGTTACAGCCGCTCTGGGCGTCAGATGATGAGTGAGGTTTGCTGGTGCATCAAGTGTGAGATGGTAGATGGACTGACTCAAACCAGCTGAGTGTGTCCGCTGCTCTGGGCTAAGAACTCCCATGCACTTCCCATTTTCCCACAGGTCTTCCCCGGATATTAAATGTCACAGCAGTCCGTTAGGGCACACTGATATCAGGCTTGGAAGAGCGGCTGCCAAAAAACATCTATGGAAACAGTATGACTCACAGTCCCAACCATGTGCATATCATTGGTGAAGAAATTAGAATGTCATCATGAAGGTCCTGGGCACGCTTTTTTAAACAATAAAATTGAAAAGCACTCAAGTTCCAATAAGGCTCCAAAGCTCTTTACATTAGTATATTCAAAATGGCTAGATTCGATTGAAATATAGAAGAAACATATATAGAAGAAATTTATCTCAAATATACAGTATATATCTGACACGACTATGGCGTGTCAGATATGTTTTGACGGAGAATGGAGCCAAGATGCTGAGGACTCGGTTGAGTAAATCTACTGTGAATGATGAGGAAGGAATACACCTACTTCAGGATTTAACAACGTCCAAAATCAGTGATATTCGGTCTATTAGGACAATGAAAGGTTTGCACATGGTTCACCTCAACGTCAGGAGTCTGCTTCCAAAGATAAGTGAACTTCGTTATTTATGCCAAGAATCTGTTGTTCAGCTGCAGCGAAACATGCCTTGATGATTCGATACTGGATGCAGAGATTCATATAGACAATTATTGTTTGTTAAGAAGAGATCGAAATCGGAAAGGAGGTGGAGTATGTGCATATGGTCAGATTTGATGTTTAAAGAGAGAAAAGACATTGCAAATACTGCAGTCGAGGCGGTTTGGCTGGATGTTCTGTTGCCAAAGAGAAAACCGATTTTGGTTGGTATTTGCTACCGTCCTCCTGATCAAAGTGACTTTTATGAGAGTCTCGAAGAGATTTTAAATGTGTCAAATTATGTTTTAGGTCAAGAGTTGATAATTTTGGGTGACTTAAATACAGATATGCTGAAAAAGGATTCTTCAGTGTATAAAAATTTTAGTTCATTTTGTAAGTCAAAATGAAATTTTGTTACAAAATGCATTGAAACAAATTATTGTTGACCCTACTAGAATTATTCCTAAAAGTAGAACAATTATTGATATTAAATTGGTTTCAGACAATTCCAAGATCTTTAGAAATGGTGTTTTGGAGGCAGGATTAAGTGATCAGAACATGGTTTATGTAATTAGGAAATTAAAGAGAGAGGCCATAATGCAGCAAAATACATTAAAAATGAGATCGCTTAAATGGTGTAGTCCACAGATATTTTGTTGAAGAACTTAATGCAGTGTGAGGATGTGGATATAGCTTAGGATAGGTTTTAGAGGAATTTCTTGCAAGTTTTGAACAAAGTTGTGCCTTACAAGGAGATAAGAATTAAACAAAGAACAGAACCTTGGATGACAGTATTTTGAAGGATATTAAGGAATGCAATGATAGTTTAAAATAATTTAAAAGGGATGGAAATTATGATAACTACAATCAATTTAAACATAAAAGAAATGAGATAAGATGTAAGATTAAAGAGGCTAAAAAAACTTTTTTTTAAGAATAAGATTAGTAAAGCAAAGCAGGATTCTCAAAAATGATGGCGAGTTTTAAATGATTTAGGGTATCAGAAAAAGGCTAAGAGTAAAGTATCTAGAATTAGTCTTAAAGTTAATGGTCAATTGATGACAGATCAGAAACAGGTAAGAAATTGTTTTAATAGATTTTAATAGATACTACTGTTGCCGACAATTTGGTAAAGGAGCTACCAGCTCAAACCGGTTTATATAATGACAAATTAGTCAAGGAGTATTATGTTAATTGTGGTGTCCCTTTAGGTGGTTTTTCATTCAATAAAGTAGGCTAAATGAGACTACAGTTTATAAGAAATTAAGGGAACTGAAATGTAGTAAAGCGACAGGTTTAGATAATATTCTAGCAAGGTTTATTCAGCTAATTTTACAACCCCTGTAGTTACTCACATTTTAAATCTCTCTATTGGCCAAGCTAAGGTACCTGATGAATTTTAACAAGCAAGAGTTTTTCCCCTTTTTAAGAAAGGGAGTAGGTTTGAGTGTAACAATTATAGGCCTGTGTCAATTCTATCTTCCTTATCCAAAGTATTTGAAAGGATTCTATTTGACCAAATTGAAGAATATACTTCTAAATTTAATATTTTATATGAATTTCAGTCTGGCTTTAGAAGGATGCATTCCACCGAGGCAAACATTTTGTATTTGACAGATTACATAAAAAAAGGCAAATTAAGTGGGATGGTATTGCTAGATTTACAGAAGGCTTTTGACACAGTTGACCATAAATATTTTTATTAAAAATAAATGCTATGGGTTTTTATTCTAAAGCATGTAAATGGATTAACTCCTATCTTTCAAATAGGTGTCAAATGGTAGATTTAAATGGAGTGTTTTCAGATAATTTGTCCATCTATTGTGGAGTACCACAAGGTAGCGTATTGGGACCCTTACTTTTTTTAATGTACATAAATGATCTAAAAATGCCTGTTCTATCCACCATTCATTATATGCTGATAATGCTACAATAATTGTTACTAATGAGAAAAAATAAATAATAGAAAGTGAATTAAGAAGAGAGATTGCGGAAGTATCCAACTGTTTTTTTTTCTTCTTTTTTTTTCTCAAAATAAGCTGTTTTTACATTTAGGGAAAACTGAAGCTATTTAGAATTGAAAAGTTAAATGGCTTTTTTAATTATGTTTCTAGAAGTTATTATGTGATATGTTGATGTGTGTTGTTTTGACTTCATTCCCATTATGAACTGCTCGTCCATTTTTTAATACAGAGGACCACAATGGAAATAAGCCTGTGGCTTGTTTTTTTGTGAATCTTATCCTCTAAAGTTTTTAAAAAATATATATGAATTGGTCTTTGGGCTTGATTGTACTTGTTTTAATTTTTTTTTGTCCAAAAAAAATGAATTGGTTCTGAGATGCAAAGACCATAGTTTTTGCCAGCTCTGATTGCCAAAATTCCATTTTTTTATCTGTATCAGTCACTATTGCATACATTTAATTATTCATACTAATTTCCTAAATTTTACCATTTAGATTACCTTTGACATCATCTAATGCTCACTTAAAGTAAACTTTTAAAAGCACTAATCATTTAAGTTAAATTTACTCTTTAACAAATCTCAAAATGAATATCCATTTTTTTTCCATAATGCACATTACATTACTGTAAATGCAATTGTAATTCACATGTAAAATAATATTTTATTTATTTTTTAGTATTCATTTCATCAATTTATCGGTTATTATCAGCCATGACATAAAAATCTGCTTATCATCAGATCAGAACATCTTATGGCGCCCCATTCACTTTCTCGAACGTCCTTTTCATTTTCATGCTCTCAAGACCAAACATTACATCAAATTCACATTTGTCATCTCTTACCTACAGTACTTTTGAAATTGCAACAGCGATGACAAATTATCCAATAATCCTGTTGGAAGCCTGAAACTGTACAGTATAGAAGGAGAGAGCAGCAAAGAAGAAAATGATGCTGAGGACAATCGATGATGCTCATCGTACAAATCAGGGGACAGTCTGTAAGATGTGGACTGCTAACATCAGACCCAGATACTGCCCGTCACCCCGTTGAGCATTTGTCTCATTACAGAAAACCACCAGCACTGATGATGAACTGTCTTCAGAGACCGGATGAAACAAGAGACTCTATCTGCCGCAGAATAATTAGGGCATTTGACTCTCGAGTGCCTATACAGACAGAGAGAGAAAAGACATGAACGGCAGTTAATTTGGCCTACGGAGGAAGTCAAACTGCCTGGATGAGGATGACAGAACCATCGTTTTTACAATCCGCCTCATGAGATACAGCCTACTTCAACTCCCACAGTCAGCTCCTTACATAACATAAATATTCCTGGGCATGTGGGGGCTTTAAATAGTTCCAGTACAAATGGGTATTAATCTGCCAGATAATTTACAAACCACATGACTGACTGGATTCTCTTCAGCACTTATTAGGTATATACTGTATATATATATATATATATATATATACATAAACCCTTGTTGTCACCATTATGTTCAGTCCTTTGTCCCAGAAGAGAAAGGATGTAAATGTTAAATATAAACGGCATTATCTACTATGGAGTCAGCTTTTAGGAGTACAGTAGCAGATGGTCTTAAAGCTAGCAGACATGGACTAAAAGTAATAAAACACTTTTTAAGTGTGGGTTACTTAGGAGTGGGTGCTTAGTATCTGAATTGCTTTCATGATGACATGTTTATTCCCGACTGTCAAAGTCACAGGCTTTAGGGATAAAGCTATTGTCATCTGGTATGTTGGGGAGCTGTGGGGCATCAAACAGTGTCTCGCTTCCCTGATGCTCTTCACAGTTCACACCAGACTGAATGAGTCAAAATATCAGTGAACACACTAACAAGCGCAAGGCCAAACAATTAGAATGCTATTCTTGTCCTGCTGCTATCTCTCCTTTAAAATAGGCACATATTTTATTAGGAGATAATATGAGCCTGTGGGAATGGGCTTTCAGCTTTGATTAAAAGGAGATCTCAGGCACTGCACCATCCACAGGGCAATCATACATAATACCCATGAAAATACATAGCCGGAAAGCTGACAAGTTTGGGAAACTAAGTAAACAGGAGCAGCCACAAAAGTAATACAAATATATATATATATATTGCTTATGCTAGAAGTAACCAAATAAATAAATAAATAAATAAATACCAATAGGATTTTTTTGAACATAATTATGAACAACTTCAAAGGGATTTAATTTCAGTATGTGCGGTGACAATCTGATTGATATGAATATCATCATACATAGACCAACTATTTTCCCACCTTACTCCTCACAGAAAACTGTATCCTCAATATTATTCTCTGTAATTGTACTCTATCTCTGATGATCATTTCTCTGATGATCATTTATCTCTGATGATCAATGGTTTTCCATTGGGCAACTGGGGACCTTTGAAATGGATTTTGTGGTGCTTACCTGTGTTCTATTTTTGCAACAAAAAAAAAATGCTAGCCATTGCTTATTTTCATTGTTTTAAAGAAAAACTCATGTAACTCATTTAGAATTTAAATGGCACATTGCAATTAAAATGTCCTGTCTTTATTACTGATGTGATCTGACAAGACATGTCTTCATTGGTAAATAATAATAATTAAATATATAAATATAGAACATATTTATACAAACATTTTGATCAACTCATATATATAGCCAAACTGAAATACAAAATTATGGATTTTTTTTATTTTTATAATTATTTCTCAAACATGGTGTAGCCCTAGCCAGACGTCGTCATACTCAGATTCTAGTGAGAATGTGAGTTTGATACTGCTCCATTGGGCTGTGATTATGGGGCGTGTTTCAACCGAACCAGGAACGAAAATGCCCCTCAGCACTCAATTGGATAGACCTACAACCAATCAGAGCAACGGAGTAAATGACGTATGTTGAGCGACGCAAATGCCTTGATCGCGGTTCTGTTCCTCTTTTAAAATGAATGCGTTGCCTACATCTTCTATAACAGATGCGATGGCTGAATCTACACATCTAAATTCTCCAGCGGCAGCCATTCTTTGTTGTAAACTAATTTAACCCAAGCACTCTTTGGTGACGTGGATGATTATGTTACTGTTGATCATCTGTCCATTATCGTATAAAGCCTGCCCTGACAATTTGATTGGTCCGAACAGCTTTGGTTCGGGAATACTTGCTTCACAACGGATCAAGTCCAGACCGAACTTCCCGACCTCAAATGTTGTGGGCGGGGTTAAGTTCGTCTGGCATCCAGGCTAGTGTAGCCCAGCAACCATAAAAGTGCAGAGAAGAGAGGACGTGCTCTCAGACACATATTCATGGCCAACACACACATCCGCCTCACCCCTAAAGAGAAAAGGAAATTGCCCCACAGCACTCATTAGATTTCTCAGTGAACAGCTACTGTGCACAGCTGGGATTATATGAATGTGAATTATATGTGACGATATGAACGTATGAGGCAAGTTAGTTTAAGCTACGTTTCGACCAAAATTACCTGGAAAAATTTGTCACAGGAACTTTTATCCCCAGACCTGTTATTGTCTGTATTTCCATCACGGTCTAAAGTATCGCGAAGATTAGGCAAATTAGTCATATTTGGTCCTCTGCATATGAACTAATAAAGCCTGAACCTCGTCGTCGATCCATCTGTCGTATTTTTTAAACTCCATTGTTGATTTGAATAACAAACAACTCAACCAATCAGGATGTTCAGTGCCCAAATCCCACACACGAAAGTTCCGGAACTTTGAAAAAGTACTAGCTAACTCGCGAGCAGGGACTTTCTGAGAGGGAACTTTTTTCCTGGAGCTTCATTTAGACACTGGTCCCTGCGGTCAAAGCACACCGAGTATACCACCACAGTCCCTAGTTCCTGGGGAAAGTTCCTGCGGTGGAAACGTGACAAGCATCCTGTACTCCGAACTTTAGAATGAAAGCATCAGCATTGAACATGAACATAAATGAATCAGAGTGCATTAATAATGAATGATATATGCCTCATATTAAGTGCAGGAAAACTGGTGAAATCAAAAAACATTTATTTCAAAAAAGATCACAATCTTTCAAAAGGATTTTCTCCCACATAATCTGTAGGAAATGATTAAAATGCTAAATGTAGAGGCTATTTCCAGAGTGTGAAGTTGAAAAAAAAAGAAAAGAAGAAGTTTCACAAACACTGCAAGATCTAAACGAAGATCTATCTAAACAGAGAAAAAAAATATATTTTTTTCTGTTCTGCTAAATATCACTCAAGTAAAAATCCTCCAGTAATAAAAACAGGGCTGTTCAGATTTCACTTAGATTTGTCTGGCTGCAAGCGATTTACAAATTACAGCTAAATAGAGCAGAAATGACCCTGCACAGTGAGGGCATTCTGCAGACAGAGCTGGGCAAAGTTGAAGAGAGAGAACCTTTTACACAACTAAATAAAATATTTATGGGGTGTTCACCTGCTCTTGACTTCACGATTTACAGCATCTCTTAATTAAGCAGCATTCTCTCAAGGCTGATTTTCCTCATTAATAACAGACACTGAAATAACAAATGAGCACAAAACTAACATTGTATGAAGGCCATGAAATTTCCACTGCATGATTAGAGGCTATTTTTTATGATTGTTGATATAAAAATATAAGATGATTAAAGTGAATAATTAGAAATAAAGACCTTTGACTCGAGCCAAATTTTAAGCCAATGCTATGAAAAATAGTTTTTGTTGTTGTTTTTGGCCAAAACACTGTTTTCAGAATAAAACAGATGAAAGATGAGGATGACATCAACACCTTTGTTAATCTCTTTCTAAATGCAAGCACATTATTGAAATGTATGATTGTTTCCTAACAGGTTTCCAAATTATGGGGATGATAGCACCACAATAATGCATTCAGTCTCAAGTTTTCCCTCATAAATAGCAGACAAAAATACATGCCAATTCCTGTCAGTACATTGTTTTCTTGCACCTCCAGAGAAATGTCATAGGGCACATATGGCATATGTTAAAAACAATCAGTCCAGAATTTTGTGCATTTTGCTTACTACTGCACTAGCCAAGTATAACTCTAATTGAGACAATTGTGAATGTAGCGGTTCGCTCTCTCCAGGTATTCTAGAACTCATTGACTTAAACAAACTGACTGCAAATCCGTTTGGGAGATTTCAACTTTAAATTAACTAAAATCTAAAGCATCAGCTAACCAAACACTTTATTACTTTGCTGCCAATTGCAAGCGCCACTATTTCCTTCATGAAATCTAATAAATATAGGCTAGTTTAATACCTGTTAAAAGGAAAAATCACACAAATTCTGATTTATTGAGGCTTGTTATTGTCAAGATAATCATTGTCTACTTGCTTGATATCTGTCTCATAGGCTTTTTCAGGCATCTCTAACAGAGATCTTCCTAGAATCCATCGACCAAGCTGAGGACTGTGGTCAATAGCAAGAAATCCCATAGGGAAGACACATGAATACATGCGTCACAGGCCTGATGGCACTAAGGGGGACAAATACTGACCCTTACACCAAATACTGTCAACTTAGGGAATCAGTGCTCTCTGAGGACGTCCTGCTGTTTTTAAACAAGATGAAAGTTGGTTGGTTCAATAGTAGCAGTTTAAATGGAAATACACCAATCTAAGAATACTGAGACTGCACACACCATGACATAAAAATTATATTATGTAACCACACAAGTCGTTTATCCAACTAGTCATTGAGTAAATGATAATTAGCTATCCATAAAACATCAGCACAAGATAAAAGCAAATCAGAGATATAATAATAGTCCTTTCTTTGGCACCTTAAGTTTCATTGAGAACATGATGTGAGGCGGCACAGGACTGATTAGATCAGGGCGGATTTAAATTCAGATGTAGGAGTACTTGGAAATAAGAGTTATCATGAAAACATAAACATTTTTCAATAGGTTGCCTTTTGATTAATCCATTATACCATCTCATTACAGACACATAATGAATACAAATTACGCTCACTTCACATATACATTATATATATATATATATGCATTATTATTATAGTAGGCATATTATATAACTTTTATTTTAGAATCGATTAATCGATGTGAAAGCAAATATAAATGTATAAAGTTTTTTTTTTTTTTTTTAATAACCAAGAAAAAAAATGCAACTACGCGAGTGGATGTATATTAGAAACAGTGACGCATGTGGTCCCATTATATTTTACTGGAGTGGGCCACGGATGAATGACAGTTGTAGTGCGCACATGTGAGAGCTGTCAGTTGTTGGAGAGATATGTGCAATTCTACGCGAATGCTTGCGCTGCAGGGCCTGCCACTGAGGAGAGGGATGGAAACTAGTAACAGTTATTAAAGTGTTCTGCTGAATAAGTAAAATAATTGCATAAAGCCGGAATGTGTGAACCAAAAAAAAAAAAACACAACAACAACAATGAAATTAATTTGATTGACAAAATTGATTGTCAATCATAGCTTGTGGTTTAACACCCATTTATTTACCTGTAACTCTCTATATAGTGCTGGAAGTAATTAATAAAAAAATAAATATATATTTTTTGACTGTTTCCCATTATTGGACTGATAAAAGGTATTAGGTTTAGTGTATAGAAACCAGAAAAAAATCTACAGAATATCTTAAAACAGTACTACATAACTGTACTAATTTATAGAACTAACAGCTCTTCTGGAAACAGTTTATGTATCTACTGTACGAGTTAACTGAAACTTTAATGAGTTTTTAAACTTGTTAAATTAAATGTATTACAACTTTTATCAAACAATCATCCATTTCAAACTCAGCTTTCATTTGAGGTCATTCATCTCACAAGGTCGTTGCTGATTTAAATATTTATGTTGTGTTAAAAACAGATGAGATTTCTGTTTGTCCTGGTTTAGAAGAACTCGAGCTGTTCTTGCAAACCAAGATAAATATGCAGGCTGATAGCAACGGTGTTCTCTCCCTGATTAAAGTCGGAGCTGGGGGGCATGACAAAACATTTATGTCCATGCAATCAGAATGGGCCACCTGAGAGAGTCATTAACATCCCACAACCGAGCTCTCTGCCTCATTCCCTCAAAACACTGCTGTCCGTGGCGTTAAAGACTAAGCCTCCTTGTTTAGCCTAAAAACGAAGCATCTTTGCATGTTCTTCAGGGCAGACATCATATTGAAAAAAAAGAAAAAAAGAAAGAGTCAACTTACTTGAAATGACAGTTTAATTAGTATGGCATTCAGTTTTGCCTGCAAAAACACCCTGAATGTGGCAATGAAATGTCATTGTTTTTGGATGGGAGTTTAATTAAGTAGACTCCCAGCAATGAATTTAATTAGAACAACAACAGTTAACGGCTAATGGATCTGCCTCATGGCACAGAAATGCAACTTTTGCTTGATGATCAAAGCTGGGAAGAAAGCATTATAATAGGTTTTAATTAGCATGTTTATCCTGAAGCTATTACATACTGACGCTTAAAATAAATGCATTGCACATGTAAGCACATCTAAAGTCAACATGAAATAAAAAAAGGACTCAGTTTACTTCCTTAATGCATGTTCTTATATGTTGTGTCTTCAAAATCTTAGAATGCACTCTTCACTGTTCTATTCAATAACAAAAGTTTGGTGAATTTGACACAAAAAAACCCACACACATTAGTATAAAATAAAATTAAACTAATGGAATTTTAACATGGAATTCCAGATCCAGTTCAGATGGTGGACACAGACACGACCAAAACATAGCCCTGAATGTCAGTAGAGACCATGCCAACTAGACACTCCCATGTGAAGACGTCATCAACACGACAGCCATGTGCACAGAAGGAGAACCAGACAAGTCCTCTGCACAGACTCTGATGGCCTGCTTCGTCTCCATACCAGCAAAATAAAGCAAACAAAAAGAACTGAATGAAATATTTTGCATGATACCAATCCACAATCTTAACCTTGTGATACAGCCTGGAATTAAAGGTGCCATATCGTTAGCCTCATAGCATAATTGCCTAAGTCATATTTCAATGTCTTTGGAAAACAAGAAAAAACAAAAAATGACTTAGGCAATTATGCTATGAGGCTAACGATATGTAAAAATTGAGGTAAAAATATCCAAAAAATGAGCTACACGCATCAAAAGAATGAGAAGAAATAAGTGCGATGATGTCATTAAAAAAATGACAAGTTATAGTGCTGCCGAGATATAAACCTGAATTAGCATGCTAAATTACTAGCCCCGGCCCGGCCGGTGTCATAATACCAGTTTCGGCCATGGGAGGCGGTATGCGGGCAACATGCATAACCACCAGCCAAACTGCAACACACGAATAACTCGCACGGCTTGTGGGCGTACTTGAACCTGATGTCAATCGTGTAAGGGACAAAAAAGGACTTTGGTAGGCTACAGCCCACTACTACATTTCAGTTCAGGGAAGAGTTCAAAAAAATGATTGGTCGATATTATGTATGAGGAATACATTTTGGTAAGTTGCAGCATACTGTATCTTTCAACAGTGTTCGTGTTTTTTTTACTATTAGCTAGTAGAGATGATCGGTTCACGTACGCTAGGGATCTGTCGTGTAACATTTACAAGCGCCAAAACGGTATTTATTGTTTGAATTTCGTAATAAAATTGACAGAATCTGAGAGCTGAGATTTTTTTATATCATAACTAACCTGCTCTGTCTAGTCTGTTGGTCTCCGTGTCCTCTTTGCTTTGCGATTTTTCTGTGCGTGACAAAATTGATGTGTGGCGTGAGAGCGTGTGAAAAGTGTCAATTGCGTGTGTCATAAATTTAATATGAACAAAACGAATACCGTAAAACTTCACATAATAGCCCGGGCTTTTATTTTCCCAAATCGTCGAACTGCACCAGCTTGTATTTGAGACAGGCGACCAGCCTTTATAATTTAGTGTTGAGATGTTGTTAATTGAGTCTCTAATCTCTAAAAATCTCCAAATGCTCCACGTGAAACTGCGGTCTTACTATCGTGTCAATTGATTTGATTAATATGCGCGAGGGAGAGAGAGCAGGACCGCGCTCGTGTTGTTTGAAGACGTGAGAGTGCGCGCGCGCGGCCGGGGCTCTCTCTCTCTCTCTCTAACGCGCCCTGTCAATAGTTTTTGGCGGGACAAAGCGGACTATTTGACGGTTTTAGAAGATTAACAACCTGAAACTAAAAAACAAACTAGAGTAGGCCACCTTTCTGGAGGTATACTGCCCCCACCTGGTATGGAATATGTGGAGTATGAATTGATTTTTTGACATAGGGCACCTTTAAACCACACCATGTTGCTTCATTTAGAACTGGCCCCACGAGTCACGACTGAGCTTGGTTTCACCCAAGGATTTTTTTATTCTCCATTCTGTCACTGATGGAGTTTGGGTTCCTTGCTTGCTTTGGGACTGAAAAGTTCTGAACTGAACTGAGCTGGATGATGACATCAGCATTTTCTCCAGCTGAATTGAACTAATTTAACGACGGAACTGAATCAACACCGAACTGACTTCAGCTCAACAATTACAACTTTTTTCTTTTTTAGAGCTGCTTTACAGTACATAATTGAATAATGATCCTGTGGATAACTGTTTTCCGGTTGCTAGCTTCACATGGTTTTCCATAGATTTTTAAAAAGAGGAAAATCACTCAAAATGATTAGTTGATATTTTCTGGATCTACTGTATGAGATCATCATGAATTTAATTTCTTATGTCATGAAGATATCTGTATATTTAAATTAAGCAAAGTACAAAACAACTTTTTTTTTTAAAAAGGAAAATGTATTTAGCAATATTTGCTGATGGCAATATATAAATATATATATATATATATATACACTCACCGGCCACTTTATTAGGTACCCCATGCTAGTAACGGGTTGGACCCCCTTTTGCCTTCAGAACTGCCTCAATTCTTCGTGGCATAGATTCAACAAGGTGCTGGAAGCATTCCTCAGGGAGTTTGGTCCATATTGACATGATGGCATCACACAGTTGCCGCAGATTTGTCGGCTGCACATTCATGATGCGAATCTCCCGTTCCACCACATCCCAAAGATGCTCTATTGGATTGAGATCTGGTGACTGTGGAGGCCATTTGAGTACAGCGAACTCATTGTCATGTTCAAGAAACCAGTCTGAGATGATTCCAGCTTTATGACATGGCGCATTATCCTGCTGAAAGTAGCCATCAGAAGTTGGGTACATTATGGTCATAAAGGGATGGACATGGTCAGCAACAATACTCAGGTAGGCTGTGGCGTTGCAACGATGCTCAATTGGTACCAAGGGGCCCAAAGAGTGCCAAGAAAATATTCCCCACACCATGACACCACCACCACCAGCCTGAACCGTTGATACAAGGCAGGATGGATCCATGCTTTCATGTTGTAGACGCCAAATTCTGACCCTACCATCCGAATGTCGCAGCAGAAATCGAGACTCATCAGACCAGGCAACGTTTTTCCAATCTTCTATTGTCCAATTTCGATGAGCTTGTGCAAATTGTAGCCTCAGTTTCCTGTTCTTAGCTGAAAGGAGTGGCACCCGGTGTGGTCTTCTGCTGCTGTAGCCCATCTGCCTCAAAGTTCGACGTACTGTGCGTTCAGAGATGCTCTTCTGCCCACCTTGGTTGTAACGGGTGGTTATTTGAGTCACTGTTGCCCTTCTATCAGCTCGAACCAGTCTGGCCATTCTCCTCTGACCTCTGGCATCAACAAGGCATTTCCGCCCACAGAACTGCCGCTCACTGGATGTTTTTTCTTTTTCGGACCATTCTCTGTAAACCCTAGAGATGGTTGTGCGTGAAAATCCCAGTAGATTAGCAGTTTCTGAAATACTCAGACCAGCCCTTCTGGCACCAACAATCATGCCACGTTCAAAGTCACTCAAATCACCTTTCTTCCCCATACTGATGCTCGGTTTGAACTGCAGGAGATTGTCTTGACCATGTCTACATGCCTAAATGCACTGAGTTGCCGCCATGTGATTGGCTGCTTAGAAATTAAGTGTTAACGAGCAGTTGGACAGGTGTACCTAATAAAGTGGCCGGTGAGTGTATATTGAGTCAAGAGTTTAATGTGTGATGTTTAGATACATTGTAGACAATATATATATATATATATATATATATATATATATATATATATATATATATATATATATGTATATATATATATATATATATATGTATATATATATATATATATATATATATATATATGTATATATATATATATATGTATATATATATATATATATATATATATGTATATATATATATATATATATATATATATATATATATATATATATATATATATATATATATTTTGTCTACAATGTATCTAATGTATATATATATATTGTCTACAATGTATCTAAACATCACACATTAAACTCTTGACTCAATACAAATAACAAACTTTTAAGTTTGCAGTGTAGAATGTAAATGGAGAAGATAGTCGTAAATGTACAGCAACAAGAACATGTATTTTTAATACTATATGCCAGAGAAATAAAAATGTCTTAAATTATTAGTATTTTTTGGTGTAAGAAACCTTAAGCAATGTGCTTAAATCTGGATGAAGATCTGGATGAAAAGTTTAACTGCTAACTGGCAGATATTTTATAATTTGATAGATAATTATAAGCGCTTTTCTCACCAGAGTGTATTATGAAGTATCAATCATGTAGCAAGCTATAATAATGCTTCACTGAGACACCATTCTATGTGATAACCAATGCATTAAGCAGTTTGCCACTTCATATACAGACATCCAAAATGAATAATGGTGCACCAGTGTTTACTGTGGCCAAAAGCATACATTCATAACATGAAACCTCTGTGTTTAAACAAAGGCACAAGAAACCAAAAGAAAGCCTCATAGTATATTCATTGATTAAAGAAAAACATGTGCATATAAAGTATATGCTAAAGACTAGCAGCCAGTTTAGTTAATTGGGTCTTGTTGGAGATGAGCACATTGAGTTTGTGCATGTTGATAGTTTGAGTAGAGACAGTGTGTGGTCGTGATCGGTGATGTCATGTGACGGATGTGTGGGCCGCAGCTATTGGAAGCACTGGGAGTTTGAAGGATACTGTCATTTCGATACGCTTGCGTACACACAAACAGAAAGCGCATGGATCACAATTATAAAATAACTAAACTTTTTTACAGTATAGCATGTTACATTGCATATCATGTCAACTGTCAAACTCGTTGCAATTGATTCATAACTGATGAACTCTGCAATATTGACACTTATTTCACCATCGAACTGAACTAAGCTAAAAAAAGAAGTAAATAAATGTAATAAAACAATTCATTGTGACTCGTGTCGGCAAAATTAGTCAGAATGCACGCAGGCTGATTACGAGCTACAGGCTAAACAAATTAAGCCAATTTTTGTTTGAATTTGTGGTTTTCACAAAAATTTGCTCATTAAAGACTCGTCTAGCGATTATAATGTTCCACATATCAATTAAACATCCAAAATGATCTGTTTTTGTGTGTTTTCTGAGAGGAGTACCTTTCCTTTGTTTTATTAATCCACGAAAAAATGCAGTTTTTCTCTGCTTGCTTCTGGACGACAGGTGCTTCCCCTCAGCACATGTTTTATAATCTTGTAATTCCAATTATGTGAGTATTCATAGCAAACTCTCGATGGCATGAGTCTAAACCAATGAAATGATTTTCAAACCCATGCTGATGTAAACAAAACGGAGGGCAAGTTGTTGCCAACTATTGGCAATAACGTCTTTGGTTATTAATCAAAACACCTGGCGCAGTGCATTGTGGTATCATGGAAACGTCCATCCTCCGAAAACACGAAAAGTAAACACGACAGAAATGTCAAATTTTCAAGCTTTTAATTCAGCATTTCGTTGAATTATGCCTGTTTTTTGATGGATATGGATGATAGTGACTGTGCTCAGTCACTAATGCTTTAAATTCGGCAAATCTTGTCAGAGCAACTGACAGGGAACATTTTGCTCAACTTATTAATGGCTACCTACTTCAGTGATAATGTGCCACCACCTAAACAAGATGGTTGCAGATAAATCTTGAACAAAGGTTATAGGCACAATATGAAACGGTCATGACTGTATTAAAATGAACTTTGCTACTCTAGCTGTGATGATCACTATTAATCTGGCCACACATCCATGCAGGAAAAATCTGGAAAATTATTTCATAGAATTTTGTCCTTTTTTTCTTCTTTTTTTTTTACATAAACTTGTTAACATGAGATTGGCCATTTGTTATTTATTGTTATTATTGATATTTTGTTGCATAATTAAGGTAGCCCTTAACCAGTGACACGCTTCTCAAACTGTTTTAACACAATATTAAATACTCTTTATATAAATATATTCAATAAAGTTGAACATATCTATCCTATATCTAGATATATCTATAATTGAGAAAAAAGCCCAGACATTTAAAATGTGAAACTGATTTTTTTTGTTTTTTTTTAATGGATGGTCCACCATCTACAGTATGTTGGAAAAGAACATGTACTCTTCAAGATAAAAGCCAAAGGCACTATTAAAAAGGGGTAAAAATTTGTACATCATTTTCTAAATAAAAACTCGCACTTTGCTGTCCAGAGCCCTGAACCACTGTAAAAAAGCATGTATTTAAACCATTGCTTTCAGCCACAATCAGCAGCGTTCTGCACGTGTGTGAATGCAGATGCCGTGACTCCCATTTCCTTCCTAGTAATCCATATGGCCCGCTCAGTGCTGAGGTTAATCACAGCGAGGGTAAAGACACCTCCCCCAGCTCTCATCTCCACAACAGGCAGCGCTGTTAAAACGAGTAGACACATTATTAAATATATAATCAGCACTATAATTGTTTATCAATTAAAAGACATCCATTTTTTACACCACCATTTAAAGTATTAAAAAGAACAAGACTAAAATATATTATCAGATTGTATTAGATTATTAGATAAACCGTCAGAAAGACATACACCAGCAGCTAAATAATAAATCGTTGAATAAAGGTCAATGCCAATGAGCCACTGCAGCACACGTTTCAATGAGGGAATGCATCATAAAAAGCACAACACATTTTTAGCATTCATTTAAATGCCACAATCAATCTGAAAATTGTAATCATTAAACTATTCATTAAATAGATATTCATAATACTCATTCAAATAGAAGAACAGGGCATCTCGAACTTAACCTATTAACATAGGCAGTGACAAATTGCTTCAAGCTGTGTTCTTCTCCACAGTGATCCATGCTCTTCCGGGTTTCTCTGCTTAGCTCATTGATCCAAAACACACGAGTCAACAGAGTGATTTATTAAAAATGTAGAGGTTAGGCCAGGTTGCCCTCAGGCACACAGTCTGGCAAACCAAGCGGTGCGAACCACAGAGACAGGGACAGAATCACATCATCTGTCAGCATATTGCACTGAAAGATGAGGGACATGGCAGATGTACTGCTAAAATACGGAGCCAAGGACCCGAAGCAACATCCGCAATGATGTGATGAAATGAGCTTTACCACACAGATATGCATTTACATCTAATGTGTTTTGGGAACAGAGCCAAACAAACAAGGAAATCTTGGCTACTGAAAGAAAATGACTGGAAAGAAAGATGATTTGTACAAGCTAATCGTGTTATAGAGTCTGAAGGTGAGAAAAAAACCCTCAGCATGTATTTACATATATATTCATTTGTACACATGTATACTGTAATCACTTGAATTAGGGGTGAAAATGATGCACCTATGTAGGTGCAAATGTTGACAGGGATACGACTGTACATCAATTGCAGCTCCATCGTGAGCAATCTAAATACCACTGTGAGAAGCAGATCCGAACCTTCGCTAATGCTGACAACCACGGTGGCTCTCCAGTCTCCAAAAATAGTCGTCAACTCCATTATCCGAGCTCGCCTGCAGAGAGGCTGCAAAAGAGAGCTGGCAAACGGGGGGGAATTGAAATCAAGACAGCTTTATCAGCAGTGACTGCCACGGCAGATAACTATGAAAGAGTTTTCAGTGAGACGAGAGGGGCTCACAAGCACACTTATCTCCACTACTGCAGATTTAATGAGGCGATACAGCATAGATTTCACTAATACACACACACACGGATTTTGAACAACAAATTTTTGGTTCAAAGCTACCAGAGCACAATTACTAAGGTGATTTTGTACTATGATAGGTTGATGTGACCAAGCAACCAGGATACTGGCTTTCATTCAACCTACCTGTTTAACTTCTAAATAATAGCTTGAAATGAGAGTCCTGAGCCTTGAGATCAAAGAGATGAAAGGACATTTAGAATAAATATACTCTATAAAGACTTCTGATAAAGACTCTCTCTCCCCCCTCTCTATAACGCAGGCTTAAGGTAACACAACGGCTCTTTATAGACCCCTTTTCAGTTAGTAAACAATGAAAACAAATTTTGTGTGGAGGCAGAATGATCCCCCTGGCCGTTTCACTATAGTTAGCAAATTTTGTTTGCTTGTTTTTTAACAATGACTGGAGAAAATCAGATTTTATCTTAATATGTATAAGGTCACTCACTGTCCAGGACAGTGTCCTCAATGGATGGACGATCTGACAGGATTAACGATAAGGTTACCTCCGGTTGAGTGGCCTGACATCTACACCTCATAGAGAAACCGTGCGTAAAGATAAACTGAGGGAGTGTAATTCTTTAGATGCCTATAACTATGTGCTGAATGCTGAATGCAAATTACTCAAGGCCCCGCCTTCCCCTCGTGTCATAGCGTGTCAATTAATGTTTACAACATCCATGACAAAATGAAGCGAAACTATCCTTCTCGTCACGAAACGAGAAAAAAACTAAAAAAACATGAGAGTGAATTGCGGGAACAACAAGGTAAACTTGTGTTCTCTCCTCTACAGGTTTCAGCAAAGTAAAGTTAAGTTTATGTGCATTTCTATTATGTTTTTTTTCGGTATTGCTATAAGCTGGGCAGGCAGTGCATCTCTTGCATCACTTTGTGCCTGACAACAGTGTTTGTTTACTGCAGCTCGGAAAAGATAACCGCGTCGCGCGAGTGTATCATGCGTTCATATGCGCGTGCACGAAATGAAACGCGCATTTTTCAAGCAGAAATATTTGTGGAGACCAGACATACTGTACAATATATGGGCCTGAATGATGGCACTCCTCATCAAAGTACACATTACATACTTTTAAAACAAGACACTTATTATCTAGTCAATGTGTAGTTAAAAACTCTAAACAACTGCACTAATTATGCAAGATGGAAAGCAACGTATTGACAATTTGACATTGATTGACTTGATTTATAAGCTATATTGAATTTAAAATGTTGATTAGCTGGACATACTGGTCAATATGGATGCACATCCCTCAGTAAATAATAACCATAAATCAAAAATTGCTTCAACACACATAATAAAAATGTATTTTATTTATTTTTACTAGTAGGGCCCCTTAGTTACATTTTTATCTACCAATGTCTATTTTTGATATCAGGAATTACATGTTCACTTGTACAAAAGTTAGATGTCATCACTCACAGGGATTATTGATATCTGCATCACTAGTTCACTAGTTAAATATTACAAGAGCCAAGCCATAGTATAATTTATATTTGAAAATGTATAAAAGGTTAGTTTGTGATATTCTTCTCAATTTCTAGACAGTCCAAATAGACTGGTGTTGCCCATACTGATGCCGAAAATGCCCAGGCTGTAGAGAGAACCAAAGTTAATCCCAAAAGTCAAAGCTCAGGGTTATAATTAATTATTTTCTTCTTATTTATGTTTACGTTAATATTCACTTACTTAATAATATTCATTTCTTATCTTAATATTCTATAGAAAATACTATCAATAAATATTGTTTGTTTAAACCTCATTCTGTTCTATATTGTTGTACTTATTCTTTGACTGTTTTGTGTAAAGGAGGGAGGATTGTATTGGGAGCACTGAAGTGTCAGGTGTGACTTTGTGGCAATGGCAAATGGGTTACATAGCTCACGGCGTCACGGGCCAGGTAGAGGGCCCCTTAGCAGAATTTTGCTTAGGGCCCCAGGGAGGTCAGGATCGGCACTGACATTATGCGATAAAATTTCAAGTTGGAGCCTGTACTCCATCGATTTTGGCCTCTAGTTTTCCATTTGTTTAGCCTCCAGCTAACGCTGTGACGTAATTTTGACGTCGGCACAAAAACTTTGCTGCCTGGAAAGTGGAAATTAGTGAAACCACAAGGCTTAAGTCTTAATCCCTGACTAAAATGCACGTTTGAGCCGTTTTAACTGAAAACAACTTGGACTTTAAGATATTTTAGTCCAAGTTGTTTTCAGTTAAAACGTGCCCTGTAGTCAATAATTCTACCCCTTAAAACTCATCTTTGATCACCAAATTACATATTTAATCTTCATGCATTATTAGCCCCAAATTAGCCCCACCTCCACTCACTCACACCAGGTCAGAGATCCACTCGTTGACGATCACTCGATGACGTGATTTCAAGAGTTTGTGACGTCAGAAACACCAGCAATTTCAAACCACTAGCATCAACCTAAAGCACAGGCAAAAAGGCTATTATACTGCCTGCCAGTACTGAACAATAGTGCCAGCTACCACAGAAAATATGTATCCCATATAAGGACTTTGTCATTTATGCATAACGCACTGATTTCTATGTATATATATATATATATATATATATATATATATATATATATATTGAATTTATATGTATTTTCCAGTCTAAAACTAACTCAAAATGAAGCATGTCACCATGCTAATGTCTCCACTTCTTTTGTGCCAAAAATGTCAAGCACATGGCATATAGATTTTAATTTTATTGGCTGAAGGGGATGTAATATGATCATTTTTGGTTGAATATTATTATAAATTGCATCAAGTTGATTCATATTATTCTTACACAAACTCGTCGTTTTGCTTCAGAAGGCCTTTATTAACCCCCTGGAGCTGTTTAGAGTTCGTTTATGATGGATGTATGCATGTTTTTGAGCTTCAATCTGTTGGTTGCAATCCACTGCCATTATAAAACTTGGAAGAGCCAGGATATTTTTTAACATAACTCTGATTGTATTCGTCTGAAAGAAGAAAGTTATATACACCAAGGATGGCTTGGGGGTGAGTAAATCATGGAGTTATTTTCATTTGAAAGTGAACTACTCCTTATAGGCAATATATAGGCCTAGTCATACAAAAAGTCAGAACAAACATTTTTAAACACACGTGATTTGTTTCACATGGAAAAGGGGGAAAAAAACCTCACATTGTAACCATTCTGCCATAATCTCACACACATTAATGTGATAGTCTATTTTCTATCATTTTCGCCATAGTCTAATGTGATAGTCACATTTTGCAATGCCCCATTTTGCCAACAAATCATCATCATCAAGGCAAGTTCATCAAAATAAGAACCGACCAAATGTACTGTGAATACATATATTTTTAAAACGAATACATTTTGGTAACACTTTTACAATGTGTCAACATTAGTTAATGCATTAGCTAACATGAGCTAACAATGAGAAATATATATTCATTGCATTATTAATCTTTGTTAACATTAGTTAATATAAATCTAATTGTTCATTGTTTGTTCATGTTAGTTCACATTGCATTAACTAATGTTAACAAATGCAACTTTGGATTTAAAAATGTTTTATTAGTAAAAGTTGAAATTACGATTAATAAATTCTGCAGAAGTATTGTTCATTGTTAGGTCTTGGTAACCAATATAGAAAACTAATGTTAACAAACCTTATTGTAAAGTGTTATTGTTATTGTAAACCTTATTGTAAAGTGTTACCTTTTTACAATTTCTAAAGAATATATGCTCCTTGCACATTTCATGGAGGGTTGCCAGGAAATCATAAGTTTGATTGCTAAGGTAACAGCACACCTCTTCTCATCTCATAGTATTGGAAATCATAGCTCATTTTCTCCTTCACTGACTGTTTCTTCCCACTCCTCACGCAAGCACTGAGCTTTCTGTGTTTCTCCATGGTGTAAGACTCTATAACAAGCTCTGCCCAGGGAATTGATACAAGCAGATCAGAGCCATGGCTTAAGATGATATTCCATGAAATAAGAATTCAGAGGAGAAAACAGTAATTGTACTCCTGCCATAGCTGATTATTTAGGCACATGCAAGTCAACAAGGCCTTAAAATCAATTTTTAAATTCAGACTTTTAAGCATCATCATTTATTCTTAACATCTTTGAGAGTATCATCACGGAACGCTGCATGTACATTATAGCATGTCTGCAGCTCTACTGATGCAGCCAAGAGATCATAATATCAATAATTTAAAATATCATAATAATTATTACTCAGCAATATTATAATGTTTTATTGTGCATGCAGTCACATTGAGTTGCAATGTATCTGTTTTTATTTCGTCATGATCATCAGCTGTTTATTAGCTGATGATGGACAGGTTAAGGGGAGGAAAAAACATCCCTTAATTAAATGCCCATTTACTTTCACGGTGGTCTAATGAGCCACAGTTATTCTAACGGCTCTTTTTATTACCAATATTGATGGGGATACGACATTGCAGACAGAGGGCTAATTAACCTTAATGTAAAGTCAGACACCTCCGATGCAACTGAACCACTGAACCTCTCACGTGAATCATGGCTGATTCAGAGGACGGAGAGCTTTAAGTATTGATAAGCAGACAGTTTTGCAGAGTAAATGTGACCATTAGTGAAGTGCAGCAAATGGATCAGGAGGAGGAACCTCAGAGGTTAATATGGCAGCTGTAGGAAATTAAATTCTCACATTTAAATCAAAAGAGCCAGTGGCCTTATTGATAAATGCATTACTGTTCTTTTTGCTCTAGAACACACAGGACCAACCTGAAAAATTGAATTTTGTTACCATATTTGTGTATTTTTATGATAGCATTGGTGTCTGATATTTAAGATTTGCCATAATTTATTAACATTTAAGGTGCATCCCAATCTGCGTACTTATGCACTATTATGTGCCATTTTGTAATTTAAATGGTGCAAGTAGTGTTCACACTGAAAAATCCAAGAGGAAAAATGTCACTTCAAATACCCAGATGATGCACTTATTTGAATGCACTAACCAACCCTGTGTCTCAATGTCCATACTTTCCATCCTAAACAGTAAGTGACATTAAAATAAGTGTGTCCCAAAGCATAGTATGTTGAAAAGAGTATGACAGAAGTCCCATAAAAAAAAGTATGGCAGCTAAAATGTCTGCAATAACATTTGTACTTTCATTTCAACAGCCAACATGGAAAACAGCTTTTCAGTCAGTCAGTCTTCCCCTCTGGCTCCCATATACTTAGATCCGTGACACAGTTCAGCTTAGTTTTTAATAGCATTAGCATACACACAATTGAAATTGCTCTCCTTTAAACAGCATCATTCATTCAGTTCAAATGTGCGGGCTGCAGATGTGCTGCGCTAAAAAGCCTTAAAAGGTTATCTTTTCTAAACTACTCAGAGAGACCTTTTCAGATGTGAGACTGAGAGAGCCAACATCCTTCTGAATGAGATTTCCAGCACAATCCTTCACTGCACACATTTACACAGATGTGACTTGCACTTCTGTGTGTTACTACAGATCCCTGCACGAGAACTTCCAAATGCACTGCATCCATTGCCACTGCATTACATTCATTTGTGGTGTTCAAGAATAATAAATAAAAACGAGTAAGTTTATAGTGCATTCAAAACTTAAATGAAACTTGACTTTAGTGAATAGCAGTGTCATCAATCAAAGGCTTTAATCAATCTGCAAATTACAGTGGAGCTAATATTCCACTTTAGGTACAAGTACATCCAGCTACCAGAGCATGAGCTGATGATAGTAGAATGTTTTTAATAAATTAAAACAGCATCTGACTGCCACTAACAATCTCTAAAATCTGCTCGATTATTATCCCTCTTGCCTTTAAGATCATTCTGGGGACAGCCTTTTGAGGTCTGTCGATTAACTGTATTTCTGCACCATCAGCTCTTTCTGAGTCAGGTTTCAGATCGGTTCATAGGCTTGTATTGAGTCACTTCTGTCATATCTTCAGACACCTTTATCTCACTGATCCTGACTTCTGACCATCCTCTTTGCTATCAGTGGAACAGAACGCTCATCTTTCGTCTGTTTGACGAAACTTTTGATCTTCACCTCCTCTGACTTTAGAAACTAAATTCACTCTCTTTACCAACATAGCTAAAATGTTTACTTGTTTAATGTGTACTTTATTAACTTTAAAACTACTGTAGCAAATGTTTCCATAAATGTGGAATTATCATTAAATCGGCATTAAGATTAGATTGTTTAAGATAATAATTATTGGCAATTATCTAATCTAAGCTAAGTCTATAGCTTTCACTTTAAATTCGTTAGTAATTTAACATGTTCACATTATGCCACACATATTATCTTTCAAGATATATGGCACTCTTTAAGACACATTAAACCCTCAGTAAATATATAGAGCAGTAAACAGTACAATTTATTGACTGGTTAAATGGCATTAATAGGCTTCATAAAGTCAGCAATAAATTTATTGGCAATTGCACTGGGTGACAGCAAGACCAATGGCCCTCTTGATCAAAATCACCCGATCAATCATAATGACCTAAGATCTGAGATAAAACTGCAAGATCGATGGTTTACAGCCAAAGGCAATGCGGACAGGATTGCACCAATTTCCACGGGCATTGAGTGCTACACAAAACTCATTCCTTTGGCAAATTGAACACCAGTGTGTTATACAATAAAGTTCATTACCCCGTCTACACAGGGAACGAGCGACGTGACAAAGCTAAAACGCTGCCATAATAAATCAACAAACCTGTCTACAACAGAAGTGTTACTTGCGTGAAGACAATTCTGCTGTTTATGGAGTATTAATCCCCTTAAAGACAATTTATATACAGTTTTCACTGATATAGTAAGTTGCTCATTGAGTGAATCAACATACATTATAGACTAAATACTTTCAGCCATCAATAACCTAACCATAGCTCTACTCTTCAGCACTGTGGCAACCACAAAAACTTCAACATAACAGAAACTCTTTTAAATGTCAAACATAACTGAATATTAAACACTAACAAGTAGTTCCCTTCACTCAAAACACATTAATTACACTTAATTTAAATTTACATGTTTCAGCCATATATGCAAAGCATGCTGGGAACTAACAATCCCCCACCCTGTTTCAGTTTATTTAACAATGTTCATGTAGTCCCAACACAAATGGATTAAGTAAACTTCAATTTCAAATATATTTAAATGGATCTAAGACAATAAAAATTAAGTTGAGTTAAGACAAAATTTATAGCAATTGTGTTGGTTTAGTTCATTTTAATTAAGTTGAACAAGCAGCAAAAATAATTTTTTTCCCGTGTATCTTGAGATACACAGGTTCACTGTTATTACTTCATACAACATTTGGTGATTTTGTACTGCACACCAGGGTTTCCAGTGTTTCCATCCCTCCATGACCCAGAAAAACAATAGTAACACTTTAAATGTTAATTACAATCTGTTTACAATACCCAACCAACTCATGAACAGCAGACTTCTTCTTGGGTTTTATTTTTTTTTCTGTTTTAATTGGCCAAAATTATTAAACAATGCTGCATTTGTTCAGGACAGTGAGACACCAAGTATGTATTAAAAGATAAATGCCGCCCAACTACATATTTTGTAGAGAAAAGAGAAAGCGAGCGTGCAAAACATATATAATCAAACAACCTGTGCAAATGAAATGAGCGCATTTCTCATCATTACAGTTGCCAACAGGGACACATTCCAGTGGGCTCCATCCACATGTTGGGAGAGCAGACCATTCTGAACAGAGTGATAATGATATCAGAGGCATTTGTTGCCTCAGCCAAAGTGTAAATTATCTGGCAACTCCATTAAAATCAATGAAATCTATTAAAGAGTGGCTAAATCAAATGAAAATGGGAGGTAAAGCATAATATGAAGTCAATGGGTAAGCTGTAATCAGCCATCTGCCACAGAAAACGTGCAAATATAACTAGAAGCAGGCCAAGAATTTAAAGCATGATGAGAAGAAAAAGGAAAAATTCTGCTGAATTATATCCCTGGTGTAATGAGATTATGTTTTTTTTTTTTTTTACTAATGTCTTTATGAAAATTCTGTCATCATTTATTCACTGATGATACTTATAATAACTGGGTTGTAGATGCTATACTTTATTTAGAAATGATAAATTGATCATTAATAAAGTATGAAAATACAATTATTAAACATTATATATATGCTTATAAATTCAAGAATAAAGCATTTATAGCTGTATTTTTAAACTGCTTATTAATGTCTATTAATGCTTTGTAAATGATGAATTAACTGTTTACTAATGCATAGCTAATGATTAATAGCGTGCAGTTATTATAAAGTGTTACCAAATCTGGAATTAATTCAAAATTGATTTACCTTCTGAAATTTCTAAAACCCACCCAGGTGCATCACACACAGTTTCAAAAAGAAGTTAAAGAAAGGGGCTGACACTGTGGATCTTAATCTTCACATTTTAAAATTAAGTTACAATGGTTTATTAATTTATGATGTTAAAAAACTATTTTCAGCTCAGATCTGCTTAATATGCTTGTCTATTTCATTGAACATACGTTCTTTAAAGGCCCACTGAAGTGCCTTAGAACGCGCAGCTTTGTATTATGCGTTAATGTAATTTCCACTGAAACAGGAAGCTAAGGCGGGATATATTGAATGGCTCCTCCCCCTTTTAAAATAGCCAATAGCGTTAAGTTTACCTCACAGATTGCAAGTGGTACCGTACTTGACAGCACAATGGAAGCGAATCTGAGCGCTGATGATACGTTGGATTCAATATTCGAAGTGTGAATAAATTCTATCCATTTAATTCTAAACCAACATACAGTTGGAAAATGGAATAAAACTCGAGCGTTTGACCCACCAAACACACATCTCCAAACCATATTGCTCCATGATGTGTCAAAGGACACTTTGGCCAGGTGGTATTTATAGGGGGCGGGACGCTTTAGATTCTAGAGAACATTTGATTGGAAAGAAGATGTGATGAGAGGCTGAAGTCCGTGGTGATGTCATAAAAATCTGTGATCCATTTTAGAGGAAGTGAGAGACTAAGTTTTGAATGCTTATATCTCCTAAATGCGAATTTGTCATTGTTTTGGAACACACCAGCTTATTCATAACCTTAAGGCTAACATATTCATACTAAAGCTAAAAAAAACTTACATTTTGATTTCAAGGGTTTGATTAACATGATGTAATCTCACTTTCTCTCTGCATTAAGAAAGGTCAGGCATCTCTGGGCAAATCTTAACCCTCTATGGTACGCAATATGATATCAGTGAGGAAAAAATTATTTGTTATGTTTTTCCTGCTTAAAATTGGACACTATAACAATATCAATAAACATTATAATTATTTTTTAATTTATTTATTAATTAAAAGTTTGTTGCCTCATTGAAAACATAAATTTCTTTAACTAAACACTTGAACAAACAGATTTATCAAGTTTTTAATGAATTACACATTTCATATTTAATAAAAAGTAACATTTATTATCCAGCTGTTGCCCTCAGGCAACATTGTACCATCGTGGAACGCAAGTACTACAAACCATCATATCAAGTTATCATATCAAAACATTACAATCGGTGTTGTTTCAAGGTAAAACATAAAAAAAATCACCATAACCCTATCCTAATATGAAGGCCAGGCCTCAACAACAGCAAGATCAAACATGTGGAAGACCTCCCCGGCCGACCTAATGACCCATGTGAGGTCAGGGGGGCCTGACCCCCCCCTGGGCCCCGACGGGAGCACCCCAACAGGATCCTTCATCGTGTGTGGCGCCACACGCCCCCGTCCCACTCACCTACTATTTGTCCAATGGCCCACTATAGTGGCCAAATGTCCTGTTGACCCCCCTGACCAGTCCCAAGCCACGCCCCCGTCCCACAAACCCACTATTTGTCCGATTACCCACTTTATAGTGGCCAAATGACCCGTCGACCCCCCTGACCGGTCCCAAGCCACGCTCCCATCCCACAAACCCACTATTTGTCCGATTTCCCAATATAGTGGCCAAATGTCCCGTCGACCCCCCTGACCGGTCCCAAGCCACGCCCCCGTCCCACAATCCCACTATTTGTTTGATTACCCACTATAGTGGCCAAATGACCTGTCGAAACCCCTGACCGGTCCCAAGCCACGCTCCCATCCCACGAACCCACTATTTGTCAGATTACCCACTATAGTGGCCAAATGTCCCGTCGACCCCCCTGACCGGTCCTAAGCCACGCCCCCGTCCCACGAACCCACTATTTTTCAGATTACACACTATAGTGGCCAAATGTCCCGTTGACCCCCCTGACCGGTCCCAAGGCACGCCCCGTCCCATGAACCCACTATTTTTCCGAATACCCACTAAAGTGGCCAAATGTCCTGTCGAACCATGCTTTTTCAGATTGAAACCATATGCAGAAACAGTTGGATAATTCAAACTCTTTTCCTTACAAATAAAATTTATTTGTATTCAAACCTAGTATGCCTGATATGGCCTTATGTGATTCCATTATGGTACAATGTTGCCTCGAGGCAACATGCAATTTTATGTAATTTCCTATGATACATTTGATGATATATAATATAAAGGTTTTGAAAATAATTCTTTACTTACCAATGAAGGGGACTAAGATTTTTTATAGTTGATTATCTGGAGAGAAATTTGTGAAAAATGTCCTTTTCAGTGGAGAAAAAAATGGAGCCATGTGACATGTGCACGTGTGCTGAAAGAGGGAACATAATGGACCCTGTGGGTCATGTGACCACTCTTTTGCATTTTCATTAGTTAGTATTTAAGTTCCCCTCCCCTTAGAGAGCATTTACCAATAAAATTGTATTCGTTTTTATTTAAAAAAAAGCTAAAATAGACTATGTTGCCTGGAGGCAACACCGTACCATAGAGGGTTGCTACAGATCATTTGGCACAGTCAGCACTAAAGTTCTTCATATGATAAAGACTGCCTTGCTTAAGATCCACCATGACTACTAAACACAAGCACAGCGTTCAATGCAACCCTAACTGCCGCAACGGTTGGCTGTAGCCCATGCAGCTAACAGCTGTGAGGATCCCCGGTGAGGAAACAGAGAGAATTGGAAGTAACTGCATGGGCAAGAGTAATGGTGATCCAGCTCTCATGTGTAGCTCGCTGTGTTGACTTGGCAAAGGTAGTGGATCAAGAGGAGCTCAAATTTACATGATGATGGTGTATGTCTGAAAATAACAGATGGAAAAACAGGATCATAATGGAACCCAAATGCTTGCAGTCACGATCAGCAGAGAGTAGGTGCTTCTTTAAAAGGCCACAGGATGGGGTCAGCAAATTCATCTGCAGTAGTGCTGAGCTGAGTGACAGCAACATGGCAATGAAACAACGAGTTGCATAAAAAAGGAGAGGAAATTCATTATTTAGCTTCTGGAAATAAGAAAGGAAACCCTGAACTAAAGCCTTCAGTTTAGAACTATAAATTAGTAATGCAGCACACATAACCAATCAGCTTTCCACCAGAGCAAGGGTGTCATGTATCAGAGTTAGAGATAGAGGAGACCAGCGTTGTGATGAATATTCATGTATGTCATCAGGCCAAATACAGACCAGAGGCCTTCTATCATCTCTATCACCTGAGTTGTGCTGCAACTCATACATATCAAGTCTAGATTTTTTTTAAACATACATTTCATTGAATTATTAATTTAAATTGTTTAAAAAAAATGCAACAAAAACAATGGCCAGAGAGACATGCAATGCAACACAAATAAATAAATAAAAACAGACAAACAAATAAATACAGGGCTCAATGCTATGAGAAGTTATTCTACTGGCTCAGTTAGGCCGGTTTAGGTTTTTACTTGCCATGTATGTACAGTCATGGTCAGAATTAATGGCACCCCTGGTAAATATGATCAAAAAAATAAATCTGCATTGTTTATCTGTTTGATCTTTCATTAAAAAAATGTGCACAAATCGAACCTTTCATTTAAGTAAAATAATTGAAAGTGGAGGGTAAATCACATTATGAAATAAATGCTTTTCTCCAAGACACACTGGCCATAATTATTGGCTCCCTGTTATTAAATACTTTTTGCAACCTCCTTTTGCCAAGATAACAGCTCTGAGTTTTCTTAATGCCTGATGAGTTTGGAGAACACCTGACGAGATTAGAGACCATTCCTTCATACAGAATCTCTCCAGATCCTTCACAAGTTCATGTTGGTGGTGCTTCTCTTCAGTTCAGCCCACTCATTTTCTATAGGGTTCAGTTTAGGGGACTGTGACGGTCATGGCAGAAGTTTCATTTTGTGCTCAGTTACAAATTTTTGTGTTGATTTTGATGTTTATTTTGGACCGCTGTTGAGCCCATTGTCCAATTTCTAGCAGAGGCAGTCAGTGTTTGATTTTTCATCTGTTGGTATTTGCTAGAATCCATAATACCATGTATCTGAACAAGATGTCCAGGTCCAAAAAAAATAGGCCAACAACATTAAAGATCCAGCAGTATATTTAAACGTAGGCATGGGGTACTTTTTAATCCCTGTTTGCACCAAACACATCTGGTGGGTTTGCCACCAAAAAGCCCTTTTTTAGTTTAATCTGACCACAGGACAAGGTCCCTGTTGAAGTTCCAGTCATGTCTGACAACTGAATATGCTGGAGTTTATTTTTGGAGGACCGAGGAGGATTTTTCTTGAAACCCTCCCAAACAACATGTGGTGATGTAAGGGTTGTATGATATATTTTTTTAGGCTTTCTGACCCCCAAGACTCAAGTAATTTCTGCAATTCTCCATCTGTGATCCTTGAAGAATCTTTTGCCACTCAAACTTTCCTCCTCACCGTACATTAAGACAATATAGACACGTCCTCTTCCAGGCAGATTCGTAACATCTTTAGTTGATTGGAACTTCTTAATTATTGCCCTGATGGTCAAAATTGGGATTTTCAATTCTTTAGCTATTTTCCTACAGCCACTTTCTATTTTGTGATGCTAAACATCTTTTGATGCACATCAGAACTATATTCTTTGGTTTTACTCATTGTGATGGATGATTAAGGGAATTTGGCCTTTGTGTTTCCTCATATTTAAACTCCTGTGAAACAAGAAGTCATAGCTAGACAATTTCATGTTACTTGTCACCCTGGTCTGCTAAAAAAAAAGTAAATATTAATGGGAATATACTTATATATTTTTTACTCGTAAATAAATTCTAGGGGTGCCAATAATTGTGGCCAATGTGTTTTGGAGAAATCATTTATTTCATAATGTGATCTCCCCCCCCCACTTTCAATTATTTTACTTAAATGAAAGGTTAGATTTTTGCACTTTTTTTGAATGAAAGATCAAAAGGATAAACAATGCAGATTTATTTTTTACAGCCATTTTTTATCATATTTACCAGGAGTGTCATTAATTCTGACCATGACTATGTATGATACATACTACAACAAACATTGTTCATTTGAGACCTAACATAATGCAACTTTTTTGTTGTTGTTGGTAAAACAATGTTCATCATTGTGTATTCATGCATTTTGAGGGTGGAGCAATAAAGGGAGGGGTGTGTTTGTTTGGGTTGATTTCAAATATCAAGAGTGTTTCTCAGAAACCACTTACTGCACCTTTGAGAAATAACTAAACGTGTTTTAAGAGGACACTCGCCAAGATGGGCATTTTGAAATCACTTTGTGTGTATTTGTCCTTTCAGTATAGGGTTTGGAATCAAAAATCGATTGGATACTTATGTCAGGAACTGGATTCTTGTTATAAAATTAAAATTTTATATTTTAATATTAAATATTAATCATTTATATTATCGATTCCTTTGTGTGCATTTCAATATGACTTTAACCATTCCAGCGCAAGAAGACCCACTTACTGTTTTCCATGCTGTACACACTTCCAAAGCATTCACAGAATAAGTTATTTTAAACCATTCAAGCACAAGAAGACTCACGCACTGTTTTCTGTGCTATGCACACATCCAAAACACTGTGCGCACAGAAAGCCACTTCTCATAGTGCGCGACACTATCCGAGTCGTCTTCCTTTTTGCACTTGAACGGACAAATACACACAAAAATATATAAAAAAAATCCTTGTAAACAGTCAGTGTTGTCTTAAGACTTAAGTGAACATAAACAGTTGACAAACACATAACAGTATATTGGATCAGTGCAGCTCTTAAAGTGACAGCACCCTAATATTCCTGCTGCCGTTCCTATATTAATGTTAAGCAAACAATAAAAAAAAGAAAAAAGAAACAATAAAAAAATTTGTAATGTATATTTTCAATCCTATCTTTGTTCAGTTCTATTTATTTGTGAGATTGCTAATTTGTTTATTTGTTCTTTTAAAATTACAGAGTGCTTACTTGTCTTTAATAATGCTTGAAATGTATATTAGTTCGGCTAGTTGTTTTTGCTAAGGTATTTGTAAAAAAAAAAAAAGGGAAAAGCTCCTTAGTGTTCTTTAGCCTGTTGATTTTTGTTTTTAGTATTCAGCTACAATGAAATGTTTTGCAATAAGACTTAGAATAAATGTGAATGATATCTGTTTTTTTTTTTTCCTTATTGGAATCGAAATTAGGAATCGACAAGATTCAGAATCGATAAGCAGAATCAGAATCGTTAAAATTCAAGCGATAACCAACCCTACCTTTCCGTGCATATGCTTCGAGTGTGTGACAACTCCGTCAACTGTCCCGAGTGCCTTTCACACTGGCCCCGGCCAACATGCAGTCCTTATTGTCAATCCCTGAAATAAATGAATAAATAATTCTAATTAATATAGATTAAAGCAACATGCTGACTCCACTCTTTTTAGCTATACAGATTTTAGATTTTGTTATTTGAACAATAAACGTTATTTTGAGACCTAAAGCCTCAAATTAGAAATTCCCATGGAGATTTTATTTTTTGATATGTACTATAATACAACTTTTTTTTAGTAAAAAAGTAGACCTACATGGTAAAACAATGACAGTTTGGAACCTGGAGGTGGTAAATGATAACTGTAGCATCGTATAAATCAAAGTACCATAATACTACCAGCAGATATCACTGAACCATGGTACTGGCACAGTACTTTTTAGTGTAAGATAGTCATGGAACAGTACTATAGTCATGGAACAGGACTTAGCCGTGACCCATACTGATAAACTGTAAGATGTCACATAAAAGCATCTACCAAATGAATAATTGAATGGTACAAAACATCTGGACTCCAAGGTGCCAAACACATTTAGAAAATGCAATGACAAACACAACGACCTAAGCTGCTATGTGGCATATTTACAAAACCACGTGAACAGGACACAATACAAAAGACTGTTTAGGTTTTAAACAATGAGTCATTGAAGGTGCACACACATTTCTTTTAAAGGATCATACAATGAAAAACAATCAATGACCTTGTAGTCCTGTCGTTTGCACAAGTACGTCCATTTTCCGTAAAGAACAAAAGGGGACTGGAGAGGGAAAAATAAGTAAAAACCATTGAAGCTCATTGGTGGGAAAAACATGAGTGCAATACAGAAAGGCTACGTGGCTTCTCCTTGATGAAATAAAAGAGGAGGTCAAGGATAGTTTTTAGCCTGCAGAACAAGAGTTATAAAGGCGGGAGTGCTAGCCGCACAATAAAGCTGCGGGGATATAAAAAATGAATCATTTATTTTATTCCTGCTTACCTTGTACTAATTATTTTAATGTAGGTTTAATGTAATGTATTTTTTTTTTTACACCAACTACACTTAATGTTAATTTATTAGCTATGCTAACAAATACATAATTCCATTTAATTGATAATTCAGCAAAACCGAGAAATGGGAGATCTAATGAAAACTAATTTATGGCATATATTAATGCATAACTTAAGCTAATATATCAACTGAAGCTCATGCATATTAATGTAGATGTAAAATTCATCACCCTTCGTTCTGACATCTAAATGAGTTGTCCTCCTATGATTGATTTGTCCTTCTTTGATCAGTAGAATTAAACTTTATATTAAAATGACAGAGACTCCATTAAGCACCAAGAGATGCTCAGCAGAGAATAAGAGGAAAAAACGTCAACACAAATATGAACTGGGAGTATATAAGTGAGAGCGAGAGAAGTTGACACAGTGATGAGAGTTATCCGTTTCCATTCCAGACAGCATCTGTCAGAGACACAATATCACCTAGTGTTTCCTGATTAGCTTCTGCTATACGACACAAGCCTCATCATGAGAGAGATATCAACCATGACAGAAACAATAAACAAACTCATATTTGTAGGATGATCTATGTGACCGCTGGCCTTTCTCTTTGTGTGCATATTGAGGCAGGTTGCAGAATCTCATCACATATGATAGACTATTGACTTTTCACTTTTCACAGACTTAGGTTGCGTTTGGGTTTCTATGTACATTTTTTTTAATTTTTTTTTTAACATATTTACATTATCTAAGGGTGGAATAAGGTATTGTAGATAGGTTACCTAGCTGGGTTTGATTTGGTCTGTTAAGATGCCTTAATATGATGCAATTTTCACAGCAAATTTGACATGTTGTAGTTGAGATTTGCTATATAGTATCACTTTACATGTCTGACAAAAAAAAATATAGGCAGATAAAGGAGCCAATCATGAACACTGTAACATCTAGAGTATAATACTCACGTTAATGTCCAAAGAAATCAGGCATAAATAATACATCTTGATTCCACCGGCATCACATAACACCTGATTTGTGCTTTTTATATTTGCAAAATCTTAAAGAGACACTTGAAATTGTTTTAAATTATCTCGCTGATTTTCAGAGCTACACTTCAAAGTGCAATACACACGGCAGAAAAAAACACTCGAGCTTAAGAACGGCATAATTGCTTTGCACCAGCACTGGATCACATCAGCAGCACTGCCGCTCAGCAAACACCGCCTGACACCGCTGGTGCCACATTACAGTGCAGGGCTCTCACCCATTACTAGCGCTGACAGTACAGCAAAACGACAGCGCTCCCCAAAAGCAGCCTCCAGTGACAGCTCTGCAGTCACAGTCCCCAAGTATACTGCATTTAAATGCATGAAATCTCACTGAACCGTTCTGGCAGGTCTTCAGAGACATGTGGGACAGTCTTCCCACTCTGAAGGAACCATAATGATGAGTCTGAGTACAGGGACCTCAATTACAGCTGAAACTCGAAAAATGTGAATTTCGTGCAAAAGTTCATGTATTTCAGTAATTCAAATTAAAAGGTGAAACTAATATATTTAGTATATATAACTAATGCATGATTATACTTTTCAGAGGGTTGACATTTCTGTATTTAAAATCCTTTTTTTATTTTATTTAATTTAATATTCTAATTTTCAGAGATTTTGAATTTGGGGTTTTCATAAGTTGTAAGCCATAATCATCCAAATTAATCTTGCATTATAAAGACATTAATGGTTGGAATTATCAAACAGAAATATTACAAGATAACTACTTTTTACTGGTACAGCCACTGCCTTTTCGGAGAGGTGGAAGAGGGCAGAACTCAAAACTTTCAGTTGCGATTAAGAGTTCGGTAAGAATATGAACAATTTTTACAAGTCAGAATCTCATAATTACGTTAATTCCCACATGACAATTCTGAGACTTGACAGCAATGGACAAAACTCCTGCTGAACCATTCCTTGTGGAAACTGAGAATCCAAAGTGTACTCTCTGTGCTATGAATTATTTTCGGACAAATTCCGAAAAGCAATGACGCATGAAATCGAGATTGTCCCGCTAAAAGAATACATTAATGTACTTGCGTATGGAATGTTTCAAGTCTTCTAGATGATGAAAGGAAGGGGTGGAAAAACAAATTGTATTTTCTACGGCATGCATATTTTATTCTCTCGTCATATTTAGACTAAATGAAAACATGTCACACAGGAAGAGGGGCCATGGCAAAGCCCTGCTGATCCAGCAAACAAAAGAGCAAATTAGGCCTTAACCCAGTAAAACACTGGAGAGTACAGCAATAATGTACTAACTCACTACACTGCACTAGATGGGTATGTTATCACAGTACAAATAGATACTCTGTGAAGACAGACATGGAAAGGAAAATAGATGACCCTAGTATTGACAGAAAGCTGTAAGAACAAATCGAAACAGTGCTACAAACTGTTAGCCTAAACTTTTCTCTAGTGTGCTTTCAAAGAAAAATGGATAATTGGACTATGAACAATATTGGTATTCTGAAGACAGGTCTTCAAAATAAAATTCATTAAAAAGTAAAAAACTGAAAACTCAGTATGCTCAGCTAGCCTTAATAACTCCAAATGACAAGAAATGTACTGTTTTAAAAGCTCTGGGTGTAGTAGGCCTTTAGGCCTATGAAACAGATGAGCAGAATCATTACAGCTCCATTCAGAGAATCTTTCTAAGGTTACGTTCACACTGTCAGTCCAAATACGATTATTTGTGTATCCGATTGGAATCTGATCTAAAATTATTGACGTCCACACTATAGCAACTGTTCAGATCCGATTTGTGTGTCCATGCAGCTCTTTCGATTTCCGGAATATCTGCATTAGTTTCTATGGCAATAACGTTGGATTGGTTGGAATACACCAAATGGTGGAGGGATTTGCAATAGAGATGTCTTATTTAAATTTTACAACATGACAATGTGTAGCCGCCTGGGCTGAGGCAAGGAGGCTGGTATGTGTGGCTTTATTCCGTGCTGTCATCTCCGTAACATGTCTCCATTATTTATTTTCTGCTCGGCCGGCACTTTGGAATAACACAGCCTTGTTTCGGCAGCAACTTTCAGCATGTTTCCGAATAACGTCTGACGTTTACGTTTTAGATGGCGCGAGAAAGTCACATAAACTATGCAAATCCGATCAGAGCGGTCAGACTGAAACGAATTTCTATAAATGTGATTTGAATAGGATTGCCATTCACAATTGCTAAACCTGATCAGATTTCAATCGGATATGCAAAAAAAAAAAAAAAAACGGATCTGGACTGACAGTCTGAAGATCATAAAGATTGACTTGACCCGACCCACACGAAAGGAACAACATATGATGAAATCCACAACAACAATGCTGGAACAATGGGCATCCAGCATCCTGGAACAATGGGCAACAAACTTACAACAAACTGGCCAAATATGAGGGAAAGAGAACACAATAAATAGGGAGCAGAGAACATGAGGAACAGGTGAGCACATTTAGAACAACGAAGACTTAACGAAAGCTTAAACTAGGAGGCTTGGTAACAGGAAACAGAGGGCTGGATGAGAGGAGCACATGGCCAACACAAACAGAGACAGAGCCATGTGCTCAAGCACAAAAACAAGGAAACGTTGAACCAAGACAAGACAGACAGAACAGACAGATGAGAACCCTGACACATGTACAGTAAATATGTTGGTTTTACACTCAATACATGAACACTTTCCACTATAAAATGCCTTTACATGATTAGCGTACCAGCTGCAAATTAAGATGTTCAACTTTAATAAATACTTTTGTCGGTATGACATGGATTTGGTTGGTTCCAGGTAAATAGTATAGGAAAATAATTCAGACGACAATCTGTTTGTTCTCTACATTCAGAAGTCTAGAAATTTGTGAGCGATTGGTTTTGATAACAGCTGTGTCCAAAAGGTATTTACCGGAATTTAAATAAGTAATTACTCCATGACCGCTAAAAAAGAATGTGACCTACTTGCATCAGTTGTGTCGCTTCTCACTCCCATTCACAAATCTTCTCCCGTGGCAGTAAAGTGTCCATTGTATGCCCACTCCAGAATGTTTCTGCAGAAAGGGTACTTTTTGCCTAATCTTTTATGAGTAGTGTGAATTCAAACATACTTTTGCCTATATATAGTTGGGAAGTCTGCGATTTCGGTTGCAGCCATTGACTGATTTGACCGATTGTCCTAACCATTTTGACCAATTCATTAAAAAGAACTAATTAAAAAATATATATATTGCAGTTTTAACTGAAAGAAGATACAATAAGACACAAACAATCTCTCAGACAACAAACAAGCCATGACTCAATATTCAACAAGAAAAAACATACAAAGAAACTCATTTAACCTATTGAAAAACACTTCCCAATCAAAC
Source organism: Semotilus atromaculatus (assembly GCA_031834385.1). Taxonomy (NCBI): domain Eukaryota; kingdom Metazoa; phylum Chordata; class Actinopteri; order Cypriniformes; family Leuciscidae; genus Semotilus; species Semotilus atromaculatus. The sequence goes on along the minus strand of JAULUF010000055.1, from coordinate 28,656,951 downwards.
GAATGATTCATCCTCAAATTGAACATCGCCTGACTCCGAAACATCAGACAAAAATATCAATGTAGGACTTGATTACTGATATATTACAAGAAACTGTGAATATTAAAAATAATTCATTATGTACAATAATTTTGTAATTATACAAAATAAGTAGATTTTACAGAATTAAACTAGCTTCGCACTTGGATATTCGCATATTTAACATAAAACTGCCAGACTGCGTGATGAACATATACGGTCTATAAGATATAGGCCTAGATAAATGCATATATTACCCGAGTAAACATAAATGTAATGCAATGTATATTGCATTATAGGCTATATAAGATTAATTAGACATTAGATATCATTGGCCATTTTAAGACAGCTTTAATCCTCTTTCATCTAAGTCCTCATAATCTAACCACTAACAACAAACAAGTAATGTTAGTTCATATATGAGCTAAAAGGTAATTAATGAGGTATGAAACATGATTTATTCTCCTGTATCCACAATATGCTGATTATATGGGAGAATCTGCATTAGAGTGAGGATGGCCTCTAATTCTGCAACCTCTGCAAAATAACAAAAGGCAGAGCTGGAGGAATTACAAAAAGACGTGTATGGATCTCTCAGTGCATTTAAGAGGCTTACCTTATAACAACAAAAGTCTGAATAGGGTCTGTAAACACCCATTAGTATCAGTTCCAGAGGAATGATAAATACTTCTGAATTATTCACATTAATCTTCATCATACAACATTTAGATCTAGTCTTCACATTTGACTGGCCAACTGACAACTCAAGAATCCACCAACACTGGAACATTTTGTAATATCTACTCAGTGATTTACTTTTCTGCCACAGTAATGTTAAATATTTTCGTTATTTTCATTTTGGGGATTTTATTTATATAGCGTGCTTTTTTTTTTTTTTTTTAACCTTACTTTAGTATAATTTTTTTTTTGAAAATATTACATTTGAATGCATGTTGTCATTTCAAAATTCAGGGGGGGGGGGGGGGGGGCATTAAAAAAGAAATGCTTATTTACTTCTCATGTTAGGAGCACATAGCAATACAAAACATTTTAAAAATTCCAAAACTCAAGCAAACATTAGCACACAAATACTGAACACAACGTGGCAGCTTACTGAAGCAGACAAGCCCTTCCTCATCTGAAACATGCACATTTTGTGGAACTACACACAGGTGAGCAGACACATCCCTCAGTCACCAGGTCCACTGTGTCTCTCGAGACCATTTGAATGTTTGTATCTATGCTGGAAACAATCTCAGCATAAATAATGGCACAGAACCTGTCACTGCAAAGACCCCTGTGGGAGTAGTCTGTGCTCCAGAGATAATCGCAGACCCTGTTATCCCGAGCCAGCCCCCTGTGTTGAGGTTATGTTGGAGGTGAGTGGAGGTGAGCTTTCTAATGTTTTGTTCAATATTCATAAAAAAACATGAAGTGCTCAGAGCATGCTCTTACACGTTACCCCTAACGTACATACATAACATTTTCCAGGAGAAGGGAAAAAACACTTTAGACAACCAAACAAATTGCATTCTCTGCAAATCTCCAAGCTAGACTACAGGCTGAACTTTTAAAAGTTTTCTATTCTCTTGGCCAATCCTCAAAGCTATACGTAAAACAGACTTGTGCAGGCGTGCGTCCGGACTCTCAGTTTTCACTTTATACCAAAGCTATTGACGAAAAAATAAAAAAGTGATTGAAAAACAAACTGAAATAAAACAATGTTTTAGTAATGAAATATGACCTGTGTGGTAGCTTGGGGAATCGCGATGCCGGCTCAATGGCATCGTCTAACCCTAATCCAACATGTGTTCAATTTACAGGAATCAGGAGTTAATCAGAGTATTTATATATTAACATATCATTATAGAAAAACAGAAAGATCTAATTCCTCATTCATGCCATTGGGATCCAGCACTTTAAGTTTATTTTCCAAGAATGCTTCTCATTTCAATTATTCTTTATTTATATTGCCACCTCTACATGATCCTAAAACTTCCTCTATTCCTATACATTCCAGTTGTTTAATGTTATGTCCCAAAACGTTAAAATGTCTATAGCTACTGGAGAAGCTGTCGCATATAGATCACATTACGAGTAAGAGGACATATGAATAGTTTACATTTGATCAAATTCTGGCACACACACAGCAAAATTTCAGCATGTCATTTACACTTACTTTGCTTTCTATCACTTATAAAATATTGAAAATCAAGAAACTAGTAACGAAAGGTATACAGTAACATGATAATGGGACCTGAACATTGAATAAACACATGTAAATGTGCTTTATTTTGTGTATTACACAAACAGTCATTAACAATGAGCAATTTAAAGTAAATAAAAAAACTTTTTCTGTCTGTTGAAAAAGATTAAGATTAAATCTTTCAAAAGATCAACAAAAATGAGATTTTTCTTCATCCCTTTAAATCTACTTTTCTTTCCTAAAGTTCTCCCTCTCACCTCACCAGAATCAGAAAATGTTCTCCTTTATTCACAAGTCCATTCAACAGCAGCCAGCTTTTGTCAGCCAGAGAGACACTTTACTATATCCTTTAAACACGATTTAGGATTTAAATTGCACAGTCTTGTGAATTTCCTGAGGCTCAGCGAGGTAGCCTTAAAAAAAGTTAATGTTTAGGAAGAAAATGATACCCCGGCACAGAGTGCAATGTGAGTTCTAACTATTAAAGCACTACCTCCTGCTGTGGTGTTTACTGAAGTGTATAGGGCTCTCGGCTGCACATGTGATGGTAAAATTGCTGACTCCAACAGTGAGGAAACCTAGCTGTTCTCACAGTACATGCCACAGGAGATGAAAGATTTCTGAAGTGAAAAATCTAGGGCAAACGTATCGAAACAACCTAAGACTGTCACAAGAAATCTTCTTTAAGTGAAAAGACTAAAAAGAATAAAGAGAGTGAGAAAATATAGGATTCTTTCTTTCCTGCTTGCACGTGGTCCCAGCCTCTGCCGTCCCTAGAAGGGTTCATGTCTGAAAGCATCAATCACCTTCAGCTGACGAGATCGTGCCAACATTCTCTCTCAGCAGAGAGAACAAACATCCAACTTTCTTGTCATCTCACGTCAAGTCTAATAACAAGCAAAACAGCAATATTAATGTTGTTAATTAAGCGGAACAATCTTATGGTACATCAACAGCAGGTAATTGACTTGTTTTGCAGCAAAATAACAGACTGAGGCAGAAATACAGCTTGAAAACATGTTACACAAAAATAAAATAGCATCAAAAGGTCTAATTTAACAATAAAAACAAATGAAAATTGCGAAAAAACACTGGCCTGTCAATTGACTGAAAAACAGATGCTATAAAAAATAAGAAAAATGCTACAAAGCTTTTATAAATTATGCTTACACCTGGCTGTCTGTAGCAGTGAGACATGGATGCCAGTTTATACAATTTATCATACAACTCAAAATATAGCTGTGATGAAATAAAATTTCACTTCTGTAATCTATAACAAAAGACAAACACATCCATATGAACAACAAAGCAATTTGCTATTTTTGAGAATCTGTAATCACAAACTGTGATAAATCTTGTTGGCAAAGTTCAAGTCCAGGTTAATGTGAACTAGCAATTAAAGACATGCATTCCTAAACAAACTGCATCAAATTTACACATTGGAAAAATGAGTGGTCCTGGCTGAACAACTCCACTAGACAGACAAATTAGGCCAATGGACAATGGCAAGTAACTCTTAACAAAAATCTGCATCATCTCTCAACCTGTTTGCCTCCACGCAAAAGTTCATGAACTCACTGGCAAATGGAAAATCCAGCTCATTAACAAAATAAATATCAAGTTCATAAGTTCACATTCAAAGCGACATCAGAACACAAGTGCTGGAGGGCAAGTTTTTGACCATCGCACAATGATGTGTTTGTGTCGTAATGGGTGTGCCATTATTTCGCAATTCTCTCACATCAGACCTTCTGTCTCGTCTGCTAATAGTCATTAAGCTCTTGTTTAAGACCAAAAAAAATTAAAAAGGGATCCATAGGCAAACAATTAAGCTACAAACGAGTGCTATTCAAGTGCCAATTAGAGCCATATTAATTATAGACAATGCTTTTACGAATTGACCTAGCCTACTCAAAATACCAGAACAGACAACAACCTGTTTTTGTTTGTTTAAAATGTGTCAGAATGTTGTGGTTCATCTGCGGTTTTAATGAACTTTAGACCAAGTTGGAAATACAAGCTCTGAGGATGTGAATGCTTTTTACAAGTTAAAATCTCGCAATTACGTCAATTATGACATTGTGTGAACACAGCTTATAAAAGCTTATATAATAGTCTTAACCATAGGCTGTGTTCACACAATGTCACAATTGACGTAATTGCGAAAATTTAACTTGTAAAGTTAAAAACTTAAAAACTCAGACGCCCAATACACTGAGCACAGTACTAACCAAAGTAAACTATTACCATAATAAACATACATTAAACAAACAAACATCAAAAAGACAACATATATCAACCCCCTGGTTATATAAACTGGTATGACTGCTGTCATTATAAGTGCGTTCCGGGTTACGAGTGCTACCTGAATGACCAGGACACAGCAGAAACAACAGGAAAAAACACTGAACAATACAACAGTAAAATGCTGCATCATAAATGTCCAATAAACATTCTGTAAAAACTACTAGACTCCTTGTGATTATTACACTTCAGCGATTACACCTAATAACAGTCAATAGTTGATTTAAATGCATGTAGCCTATGTCTTGTGAAGTTGCTAACGTCCATAGTCGAGGGTACTAACCAGTTATATGTAGACAGACGACTGGGAGTAGTATAATGAAATGTTTCAAATAAACCATGAGGTTACACAATATGCTAGAACAGTAACATTTAGCACACACTGAGGCGCACTGAAATGGCACTCTGGTGATGCCATCATTGTAAAGGGTCGTCATCACAGGCACGTTTATAAACGCTACTTAAATGTCCTAATTGAACTAAGGCCTAATCCTGGCTTAATCTAAGCCCTGTCTGTGACACCGGGCCTAAGTGTCCCAAACTAAGCAAGCCAGAGACGACAGTCTCAGTGGAAATAGGGCCAAAGATTTGCCATGCAGTCAAATGCAAATTTTTTTTTTTTTAAATAATAATAATAATTGACAAAGGGCAACAAAATTTTGGTGGTCATATATTAAAATGCTTGACTGTTACATCTTAGTGGACTGAAAAGGGAGCTCTGTGTCGTGAAAGTTAAAGGATGTCTTCATAGTTGGTGGAAACTGATGATGGCACATATGATCACTTATTTAAATTTTCATAGACTCTAGTCATTTGATCAGCCACATTCGTGTTGAAGGGGTCATGACCATTACAAGATTACATACCTTCTCCCTTTGTGTTCTGTCATGCCCTCTCATCTTTTTAATGGAGGCAGACAGGCAGTCTGTGCTAAGGATTTTTTTTCCCATTATATGATGAATTGTTTGTGAGAGGTAGAGTACAAACAAAATAAATTGTACATAACAGATCAGTAACCAGAGCCTGAGGTCACAACTACCTAATGTTGAGCAGCTATGAGAAACTCGAGAGTGCGTTTCATTTCACACCTTGCCAGGATATACGAACATGAGGTCCTGCTACCCATGAGGACAATTGCCCCTCATGACAAACAATTCTTATCTAATCTGATATGTTGGTATGATATTCCCCGAAGATCATCGCTGTAGAAAATGATAGTTTCAGCAAATCTTTAAGCATCTGCAAGCATATACTGATTATTTTGTATCTATTGTATGCTACTTTTAAGCTTTAAAGTTTTTACTAGTAAATATAGTGGTAAATATCAACTATATTGTTAGTGTTTCTCATCACATTAAAATCACTTTAAATATTTGGACAAATTATATGGAGTCATACCCTGACTGATACTTTCTATTAGTCTAGCCATTTAAAAATAGATCAGAATTATATGTGTTTCGATGGATGAATCATAGCTCGTGGTTCATGTTGATAATGGAAAAAATATATATGTATGTAAATATGCACCTATAGGTTAAAATATGAATTATGAATGTGGGTTTGAAAACTTGATTTTCTAGGGCACATCTGTTGATATACAATCTTGAGTCACCTCTGAATAATCCTATTCTCTAATTAATTATTCATGCTTCATCATTGCTCTTTAAAACTTACAGCCAATCAGATTACCCATCTTGGTTTCATGAATAAACATAAATAAACTGTTGAGGAGATCCTACCTCTCTCAAAACAGAGAATTTTTTTTTTTTTTATGGGGAAGCATTATTTTCCTCCTTTGTTGTAACAGATGTAATTGTGTCCCCTGCGTCCTGAGGCTGATGAGGCAGAGCTTTGGCGCAGTCATTCAGCATGACTGTCGTCTCTTGCAAATTAACTCAAATAGAGTTCTTTGCAAACAACTTAGCCACGTATATTTTACATGTCTTATGAAGGTCACCTTATTTGGAAAGTGGCCAAGAACTAGACTAACTGACTGAGAAATCTGAAACTTAAAATCAGTGATCTGGACCACTTTTTGCATATTTTTTCAAATTTGAATGTCTCTGTTTTTTTCCCCGTTATAAATTCCATGGAATAGAGTAGTCTTTATTCCTTTTATATTCCAGGGAAGGAAAAAAATATACGGGGTTGGAATGACATGAGATTTAAATAAAATTTTTGGGTGAGTTATCACTTTAAAATAATTTAAAAGGAGGGTAAACGCCACAGAAAATATTAGAAAACAATATCATAATTTGAAAACATGCAAAGAGGAAAGTACCTTAAAATATATTTTGTGTAACAGACAACTGTATATATTAAACATATAACTGTCTAGTATCACATGCTATAGAACTTTTTGCACTGAAAAGACTTAGGCTACTCCAAACAGTGCGAACTACAATTTATTAATCAAATGAACATCTCATGAGAGTTATTAACAGAATAGCTACACAGGCTTTTTTAAAGGTGTGTGGACGGTATAAGACTTTGCAGACAAGTATCATTTTTTCATATCAAAATCCCACAACGTCCCATTGCCTATATTTCATTAAAATGCCATGTTGAATAAATCAAACAGAGCCACACAAACCATTGTTTAATAAGAACATGTGCTCTTTGATTATGAATGTTTGTTTGTCCTTTTAAAAAACATGTTCACGTGATGTTGTACACGTTTAGGTCTGTCCACAACAATAATGTTGAAAAAAATGGTCTATTTTTCACACAGACATGAGAAACCATAGCTCACATTTAGCATGTGAGAGCTCCAGCAGAGGTGAGCCCACAGGGACCGGTTGCATAAACCTCTAAGACATCAAGTTAAACATCAAAAAATTTTCTGTAAGACCTTTTATTTCTGTAAGAATTCAGTTACATAAAAACGTATAGCCTAAATTGATACCGAAAACTAAGACTGACTATTTTGTGGCTCTGGGTCATAGAACTTAAGACACGGTCTTAACATAATGGCTGTTTATGCAACTGGCCCCAGGTCTCAGATCCTGTTTTTGCGAAGGGGCAGATGATTCAACATAACCCCTCTCAACAGCTCAGCCCCATCAGCTCAGTCAGGATGAATATATTTCACAATGGATTACAATGGTGCATGTGATGGGTCACTGTGTTCAGACACTTCAATGTCAGATAGAAGGGGGCGGAGGAAAGTAACACAATATATAAGTGTCTAATTTCGCAAAACTGTTCATTTCAAGAGGATTATGGTATCTGGTAATCATGCGGTGTTGACAATTTTAATATTCTGTACTTGTTGACTCATGCAGGATTTGAGAATTATGTTTTCTTTTGTATACTGGTAAAAACACCTCCTACAGAGGCAGGGATTTATAATATTCCAGGTTCAATGCCAGAAAACCTATAAGGGCAGAGTTTGTGACAGCACAGAAGACTCATCCCCTCTAGAAAATTGAGAGAGAAAAAAAGTGTTTGCTGCATGGCATTGAAATTGAAGGGTTGAAAATGGTTGAAAGGGTTGAAAATGCAACTCATATCATAGGCTAGGCCTATATATTTGGTTACCTTTATTATGCTTTGCCGAAATATGTATTATATTAACACTAAGTAGTTTAAACCAGAAAAAAAATCATTACAATGTACAAAGCAGTCTGCATAAAAACATGAACACTGCAACAGTAGCAGCTTACTACAAGATTTAGTGGGTTCATACTGTTCAACTTCAGCTAACTAGCCTATAGGCCTACCGGTATGTTATGCAGAGTTCAAATTTTACACACTAGGCCTACTCTCACAGAGACACAGCAAATATTTTTCCTTGTTTGAGAAGCCGTATCAACTTCCGTTTCATGGCAATATTGGCTGCATCTGAAATCGCATACATCCCTAATATAGTAGGCGGAAAACAGTAGCCTGTGTGACAAAAGAAGTAGCCTTATTCTGAATTCACTGTAGCATACTCATAAAAGAGTAGGCAAGTACCCCGATGAACTACGTCTTCCAGCAAGATTCTGAAGTGAATGGGAGGGACACTATCCCATGAGGCCACAGGAGAGGATTTATGAATGGCAGCGAAATGATGCAACTGATGCAGGTATGGTCACACATGATAGTGACAACATGGCGAATGTAATAGGCTAAACCTTTTTATTTAGCGGTTGTGAAGTAATTAGGCTACTATTCAAAATTAGTTATGCAATAGTGAGCAAAAAAACATAATGTGACATACAGAAGTATGTCCGAATTCAGTAGCCTACTCATAAAAGAGTAGACAAAAAGCACCAGCGTGACCTACTACTTTCGGCGAGATTCTCAAGTTTGCATAGGATGGACACTTATGAGGCCACGGGAGAGGATTTGTCAATGGCAGAGTGAAGCGATGTAGCCATAATAGAACGTAGGCTACTTTTTTTAGCGGTTGCAAAGTAATTCCCTATTCAAAATAAGTACCTACTCAAAAAGTAGCCTATGTGATTTTGGACGCAGCCTGGCTTTCCTCGGCTTGAATGATGATGAGATAATGAGAAGAATCAATTCATCAACATGTTTGTGTAGCGTCACTATCAACTGCCTCATATGCGTTGGCACCATAATCTCTTATTCTCTGTATCATGCTGTCATTTGATAGGTCTGTGGAATTACTTTTCTAGGTAAGAGATATAAATATGCACATCCTGTCATCCATTTTTCCCATTCACCAGGCTATTTGAGCATCCTCACAACTACACACAATGACAACCACTTACAACTCTTATCACAATGTATGGTCTGACGTCTGCCTTCCCAAAAGATCATTATGGAAAGTTTTGTGATTTAATCAAAAGTTTTTTTTTTTTTTTTTATTTGACTGAACTAAGTCTAAAATTAAACCTCTCTACGCGAGCAGTTGAAAAAACACGGATGGTTCAAGCAAACATTTGGATTGTTTGAAGAGAATTGTGGCAAACCTTTTGAAGTGTAACGTTACACGGAAATGTCACTCAAGGTTTACTTTGTTTCAATGTGTTTTGAAGCTGTGTATTGAGCTTGTGTTCAATCACTGTACCGTGGAATTGATATTTCGTGTCGTCCCAGGCAGCCGTACAGATGGACAACGGTGGGTAGACATGCTGCTTCTCTCTCAGGCACTGCATGATCAAGTCAACAGTGCACCCTGGTGGATGCTCTTTCAAATACACCTTGTACATGGGTCAATTACTGGACGATTTTTGTCTGGGTTTAGTCATTTATTCAAAAACATTACATTTACAATTCATAAAGACAATAACTTGAATACACATAATCTTCTAGTATTAGATTTTTTTTCTTTTTTGAAATTAAATGTCCAAAATCATATTTGTAAAAACTACTTTTTAACTTGAAAAACGTGTAAAATTTCGAGCATAATGATTAAAATCCCATGTGTAATCTGCAAATATTGGTACAATTATTTATTAAAATATATACCGTAATGCATTATAACATAGATTATGAATACATTTATAATGCATTATACATAAAGGCTTTAAGTAAAGTGTTACCATTACTTTTTATTGGTTATGAAACCTAATTGTTTCAATTAAATCAGTCATTAAATTAGCAGTTAATTGATCACATTAGGAATACTAATGAATAGCAAGGTGAAATCATACTAATCATATAAATGAAGATTTAAAGAAAATCATTATTTTGCTGGCTTGCAGGCTAGAAAATAGAAGTATTTGACTCCCATGGTAACTTCTGTCTCCGAGGATATCACGTCCATTGCACACAACAGTCTTTACAGGAAAATGAGAGTGTGAGGAAAAGAGAAAGAAAGAGATTGTGTGATACACACACAGGAGTATATTGCAGACATTTCAAATGTGAATAGAACTCTATATCTCATACCTTTTTTCAATGTCCTCTGAGAGTCGTCTGGCCTCTTCTGGGTCTTTTTTTAATAGTGCCTGAAAAGTGGAGAAAGACTCCACCATGCCGATGTAGCCAGAGAGAGGAACAAGCGTCCTCACCCAAAAAACCTCTTGCCTTGAGACAAAACACAGTTGCAGAACGGCTTCTGATTGGTCAATACAGCATTCCAGCCATGTTATAATCCACAATAGCTTTGACATTATTTATTTATTTTTCTATTTATTTATGATCCTGCATAGCAACCGTCTGTTATGTCAGACACACATAATGAATTTGCTTAATAGCATTAAAGTTAAAAATTGTGTCCTTAGTGTGACATTCATTTTTATTAAAGCAATAAGGTACTCAAGGCAGAACAAGTCCTAACTGTGGCAATAGTCACAATTTAACAGCTTCTCTTACATTATAGCTTAATAAAACCATATCCACTCTCTAAAGCTAAGACTGGTTGCACTTTGATCTGCCTTCACCTACTTTTAACTAACTACAAAATTGCCACAGTGACCAGAATGCCCGTGATTGCCACCAGAAGGCACTCCACCCCGGGCTATTCCCTCTGAATCATGGACTTCATCCCTCTTCCTCATAATCCTCTTCAATAAACTGCATTTGAATCCTCAAACTTCTTGTCTCAGAGCAGTTCGTAAACAAAAATTTACATTTTAACAGCTAGTTGGATAATTACATTACCATTCTTTAACTGGGTACTGGAGAGAGTCGTAGGTTTTCTTGTAAAGTTCGAGGGAGCTGGGACCCAGGTAAGGGTTCCGGAAAGGGTGTAGCACTGCATAAAACTGTAATAAGACATATATATATATATATATATATATATATATATATAACTCTACAGTTGTGAGACAAAACATTTTTATGAGTGAAAATATCAAACAGCATATCAGCGCGGCCAAAAACATATCAGATGCTACAGCACATCAGTGCGGCCTGTGAGTCACGCAACATGACAATGATTCAAAGCTCAGGAATAAACCAGTGGCTCAGCAGGGTTTTTTATTCTCTTAAGGGTTCACCCGTAAAGGGTTCTGTCAGGTGCTTATACAGTATAGAACCTTTTTAGAGGTTCCCATCATTTCATGTATTTAGCTTTAATTTTGTTTTAATTAATGTTTAATCTTAATTAAAATGTATGAATTTATAATTAATAACGTATTATGCAATAATTTAAGACATTTCTCCTGATATAGAACATTTTTGGCATAAAGTCTTTAAAAATGAGTCAAGAATCCTATAGAACCCCATTGAATCTTTTTTTTTTAAGTGTGTAAAATGTACAGAATAAGTCTGACCCATATTAAAATACTGTTTTACCATTTGGACTTTTCAGTGAAAATAATATGCCTCATGATAGTATAGTGCTTACATAAATAATTGTTTTGGTCTTTGAACTAGTAGTTTAATTAGTCTTAGTGCTATAAGATAGGGCGTGCAATGTGTGTTGAGTAAATGTTTTATTGTTATGACTTAATATAATATCAGGTGTTTTTTTTTATATTATTGGTCATATGAACATTTGGTCATATGAACATTTTACCTCATTTCAAAGAGCTTCTAAAATGTCCTCAGTATATGTGGCACACACACAAATGTTCAGACAGTTGACAAGCAAGTCAGAAATCTTAATTATTATGATTCCTACCTCATTACAGATGTGGTTTAAAGTCTCTGAGCAGTCTCCATAGCTGAGCTCCATGTCCATGGTGTAGTTAAGAAGTGCGAGGCAGCCATGAGGCTTAAGCACTCTGTGAGCCTCCTGAAGAAAACGTGAATGGTCAAACCAATGGAACGCAGACATTGCCGTCACAAGATCTACAGAGCCATCTTCAAAAGGCAGTTCTTCAGCTGGACTCTCCCTTTGTGTTTCAAATAAGTGAAAACAGTAGCATGTATACTATGGGTTAAACTCATGAAGAGAACAAAATCAAGGGCATAATCATGATTTATTTCACTCCTAAATAAATAAACAAAATTTTTTTTCACAAAGACCCTGAAATCAAATCTATTTAAGTTGCAATTAATGACTCAATGATTATCATAGCTGTAAAACAGTAAAGAGAATCATCCTGGAAACAACACTCTTTGATTTGACTCTTTGCTTTACAATTATATATAGGCTATGTATATATGCAAGTTTTACACACGATTTTCATACATTTCATTTGAAATGTAAATAATAATCTGCTAAAGAAATAAAAAAAATGTCATTAAAAAAAATTTAAAAAACTCTATAAGCAAGCATGATAATATTCCTCCTTGACATAATTCCCAGCACAATTTCTGAGGCTCAATTGCACAAATCCTCAGATTAACATTTCCTTTTGTAGTAAAACGACAGGATACTAAAAGTGTCTGCATTAGTTTTAAAGCAAAGAGTTGTGTGTTGATGATTGTGTACTGACTGGTTGATGGAAAGGTAAACGTGACAGCCAATTTATCTACACAAAGGCAAGCTGTTTGCCTACAGTACCTGTAAGAGACATTTGGAATGTTGACATGTTTCCTCGCCATCTCCAGTTGAGCTGGGCTGATGTCTGTTCCCACCACACGAGAAAAATGGGGTGCTAAGAGCAATGTTCCCTGTCCTGACCCACAACCAACATCTACAGCCAGGTCATTGGATGCATTTTTCTGAGAAAATACAGTAAAGTGTGCAATATGTCCAAATGTAAATAAAATGGCAGGCTAAAGAATGAACAAAAGTCTTACATTATTCCTGTGGAATTGTAGAACCTTGCTGATGAGCTCTTCAGAAGGAGAAATTCTGTACTTCCAGTATGAGGTTGCATGTTCTTTACCCTCAAACAAACGTACAGCCATTTTTGGACAGCTGTACAGCCTCTCAAATCAAAAAGCTGGAGAGATTTAAACAGTCAGTATACTAACTTGAGGGAAAGGAAACTATATGAAACAAAGGGGAGGAGCCATCTCGGGTTTCAGGTACTTATTTCTTCACACGCTGACACAATATCAACTGTGACAAAAGCACAAAGCTGTTTAAAACATTCCTTTTGGCTAACCATTATGTGCTCAGTTTGCTAATGAGGACTTGTGGCTCACACACAGAGGTTTTAGCTCATTCACCGTGCAGTAGAATACTAAAAGTCCTGTCAAGGTTAATGAACATCTCCTTTGCAGTGAGCAGAATGGGATCAAAGGTTTCTAGGCTAACTAGATGTCATGCTGGGAGGATGAAGTAAAATATTCACATTGATATCAGAGCAGGGAATACATTACAGTAACCCCTACAGTAATTTTGAAAGCCGTCTCTGGTTAGTTTAAAATCATAAGATTGTAAAACAAGTGATGTAAGCAGGCAAGTTAAGAAAGACGGAGATATAAAATATAAAAAAGAAAGTACAGAGATGCATAATGCTCAACCAGTCTGTTGATGTTGATATTGATGATGATGAACAGGGAGTGTTGGGGAAAGCTACTTTTAAAAGTAATGCATTACTCCCTAAAAAGAAGGCTAACTAATTGTGTTACTTAGTTACTTTTTATGGAAAGTGATGAACTATGTTACTTTTGAGTTAGTTTTTTTCACCTGGGCTGGCCTTTTTTGGCAAGATGTATTTTTGGCAAATGTTAAGACCTTTCACACTGAAAGTGAAGTGACTCATGAAAATAAAGTTCAACACTAGTCAAAAAAAAAATAAAAAAAAATAAATAAAAAAAAATAAATATATATATATATATATATATATATATATACACTGTATATACTATATATATATATATATATATATACACTCACCGGCCACTTTCTTAGGTACCCCATGCTAGTAACGGGTTGGACCCCCTTTTGCCTTCAGAACTGCCTCAATTCTTCGTGGCATAGATTCAACAAGGTGCTGGAAGCATTCCTCAGGGAGTTTGGTCCATATTGACATGATGGCATCACACAGTTGCCGCAGATTTGTCGGCTGCACATCCATGATGCGAATCTCCCGTTCCACCACATCCCAAAGATGCTCTATTGGATTGAGATCTGGTGACTGTGGAGGCCATTTGAGTACAGCGAACTCATTGTCATGTTCAAGAAACCAGTCTGAGATGAATCCAGCTTTATGACATGGCGCATTATCCTGCTGAAAGTAGCCATCAGAAGTTGGGTACATTGTGGTCATAAAGGGATGGACATGGTCAGCAACAATACTCAGGTAGGCTGTGGCGTTGCAACGATGCTCAATTGGTACCAAGGGGCCCAAAGAGTGCCAAGAAAATATTCCCCACACCATGACACCACCACCACCAGCCTGAACCGTTGATACAAGGCAGGATGGATCCATGCTTTCATGTTGTAGACGCCAAATTCTGACCCTACCATCCGAATGTCGCAGCAGAAATCGAGACTCATCAGACCAGGCAACGTTTTTCCAATCTTCTATTGTCCAATTTCGATGAGCTTGTGCAAATTGTAGCCTCAGTTTCCTGTTCTTAGCTGAAAGGAGTGGCACCCGGTGTGGTCTTCTGCTGCTGTAGCCCATCTGCCTCAAAGTTCGACGTACTGTACAACCTTGGTTGTAACGGGTGGTTATTTGAGTCACTGTTGCCCTTCTATCAGCTCGAACCAGTCTGGCCATTCTCCTCTGACCTCTGGCATCAACAAGGCATTTCCGCCCACAGAACTGCCGCTCACTGGATGTTTTTTCTTTTTCGGACCATTCTCTGTAAACCCTAGAGATGGTTGTGCGTGAAAATCCCAGTAGATTAGCAGTTTCTGAAATACTCAGACCAGCCCTTCTGGCACCAACAATCATGCCACGTTCAAAGTCACTCAAATCACCTTTCTTCCCCATACTGATGCTCGGTTTGAACTGCAGGATATTGTCTTGACCATGTCTACATGCCTAAATGCACTGAGTTGCCGCCATGTGATTGGCTGCTTAGAAATTAAGTGTTAAGGAGCAGTTGGACAGGTGTACCTAATAAAGTGGCCGGTGAGTGTATATATATATACACACACACACACTGTATATGCACACACACAAACGTGTTAAAACTAAAGTAATTTTTTGCTTTCAAGTATGGTTGAATTGAATCCCCGAAGGTCAACAGCAATGATATTGGTTAATATAGCTAGATTAAATACATAAATTATGTATTATTTGACATATTTACTTATTTCAGTTTTGTGTATTATTGAATTTGCATTTCAGTGTTTTTATTCATTTTGAGGAATACTGAACCTGTTTTTGTGCAAGTGAGATGAGTAAATGCATGTTCACGTTTCATCTAGAACTACAATAACCATCATGTTTACAGAGTGAACAACACATTTGCCTCTTACTCCCGATGTCTCTCAACATGGGGACAGGAGAGGTGTCAGTCAATAAATGAGAAAACAAAGTAAATTGCATTACTTATTTGAAAAAAGAACTGAAAAAGTACATTGATTTTTTTTTTATGCATTAAAAAAGTAATCTGATTACGTAACTGATGATACTTGTAATGCGTTACCCCCAACACTGAGATAAAAAAAGGCTTACGGTGAAGTGTGGGTGTTAAGAAATATTTGTTTACATTTTTACAAAACCTAGGTTGGAGTAAATATTTCTGTGACATCCAGGGAATGTTTACTGTTCATGTGAACAAACTACACAACTGCAAATAATAAAACATTGATTTTATTGTTTTTTTAAACAACATTATATTAATGCATGCATTTTGTAGAGTAAATTACTTTAAAGTAACATTTTGCAACACCATAATACATAGTGAAAAACTAAGTGGTTTATATTTTCAGAATATTTCATGTGAAATTACAAGAAAAATAGTGTTTGTAAGCTCACAGATTTGTTAGCAACCTGATTGGCAAATTATGATTAAAACTCATGTAGGAACTACATTAGATAAACACCTGGAATGACAGTACAGGAGTGGTGGGTCATGTGACTGAGTCATGTGTCACTCAGGTTTACATGCAAGCACACAGAAGTACTCCATTATAAAGTCAACTTTGGCCTCTGTTGATGACACCTTCAACTCATCTAGAATACTGGAACAGAATAAGTGACAGTTAAATATACCATCAATATCATATATAAAGGACAAAAACCATATTAGCGTAATCTAATATTTTGAAAAATAAATTAACAGTTTCCTCAAAGAGAAACTTGCAGTACAATTTTGTGTTGCAAACCATAAATGCTGCAGTGAAAGTGCTGAAGTTTTTGAGAAAGAAGTAATTACCGTGATGCTGTTTTCTCCAACAGCGCAGTTGCAGCTTTTGGATCGGCTCTCAGATAGGCTTGGTACATGGAGAACGTCTGAATAAAACCAGTTATGTTCTTGATGCTCAGCTGTAGCTTTATTGGAATTATTTCGATCCTTACAAAGACACAACAGAATATTACAAAGGTATTAGAAACCACAACTGCAAACTCATATAAATTCAAAGATGGCATTATTTAAATAAAAAAATTTAAAAGATAATGTTATTTTAACATAATAATGTATAGACTAAATATGTTTTATTTTAAACACAAATGTAACTATACAAAAGAAAGCAAATGTGATAAGCAGTTTTGTGTAGAGGCTCATTTTGACACAGAAGGTTAATTATTCATTACAGTGCAGTGCTCTGGATTACCTCTCTTTATCTGGGAAGGGTATGGCTTCAAATAAGTCCTTTAGCTTACTGTTGGCCCCAGTTACCCTAGTGCTTGTGTAGGGCAGCAAAATTTGCTTTACCTAGCAGGATAAATGAATATCAGAGTGCAGTTATCACTATTCTGTGAGCACATTGCAGCAGTTAAATTTCAAATTTGATAAACATGCATTCAGTAAGCTGAAGCTTTGGTATTTAAATATTAAACAGAGTCAGTTTGTTACATAATTTAGTATTAAATCAGCTCTGTGTACTCATATTCAATTCATATATACAGTACATAGTTCTGGTATATGCTTACTTCCTCATATATCCCATTAAGTCGATCACCACAGGACTCATGGTGCATTTTCATATTGTCTCCATAGCCAAAGAGAGCAAGGCAGCCATGAGGCTTCAGGACACGTACAGCCTCCTTTATAAAACCTTCAATGTCAAACCAATGAGCCGCAGATGCAGCTGTCAGCAGATCCACAGAGCCATCTGGGAATGGCAGCTTCTCTGCAGTGCCAACTCTGTCAATTAATGATAAACATGATAGGGCTAGACCACAGTAATCTGTTAGCATTGTATTGCACAATGCTGTGTCTCAAAGACCTAATTTCGTTCTTTCAAGGTTATACAAAGATATAAAGGTGCATTGTTCCATATCTTTTGCACAATCAGAGTAAAGATGGGACAAGAATGAGTTGTTAAGGAAGAGTAGAAACATGTTTTACTGACCTGTAGGTGAGGTTAGGGAACCCTGGCACTGCTCTTGCTTCCTCCACCTGAGATTCACTGACATCAATGCCCACCACCTGCTGAAAATAGGGTGTCAGCGAACGAGAGTTCTGCCCTGTTCCGCAGCCTAAATCCACGGCCAGCTGATGGGGCTTTCCTTTCTGTGAAGCATGTTTTTATATTTCATAAATTTTTTTATAACATTATATGAGAGAATAAATATGCATAGGTTATGTAACATCAGCTTCTTTACTGTATGACTAAATGTACATTATATATTATTACGGCCACAAAATAGTATGTGTTAATGAATATTTTAGAGGCCTTAGAGTTACCAAACAAACATTCAGCTGTCATGGACACAATACCATGGACAAACATGTCAGATTGTTGCGCTCAAAATGTACAATAATATTACCTTTTTGTCCAGATACTGAAGAATAAGCTCCTTCAGCTCATCAGGGGGATCAAATCGATATTTTTGATATAGGGAGGCATGTTGTTTATCTTCGAACATTCTGCAAGCCATCTTCACTGTGACTTCAGAGCAAATCTTCAGAGGAAAATTCTGCACGAGAAGAGTTAATTATTACAGGACATTACAAGCAAGAGGCGGGACAAACCAATAGTGACCATGATAATAGTCTGAGTTGTGCAGGGAAGACGTCACAGCCACTTCGTTGTACACCAGGGGCCTAATTTATAACCGTTGCGCACGCACAAAACAGGCCCTGAACCTTGCCCTTTCACGCAAACTCTGACCCATGCGTACAAATGTTTAGGAGACGGAGCAGTTTGGCAACACCGATGGTGAGCTGCAGTTAAATGTCTATCTAAAGAAAATTATACATATACAGAAAGGTAATACAAATATAATTTCACTCACCAAATCACTTGAAGAAGTTGAAGAGCAAATATCCCTTAAATGTCCGCGCCAGCGAGCGCGTTGAGCCGTTTAGTGAAACTGACGCATAGCTGAAGATTCGTAAAACCGTAAATCTAATCATAAGTCCTAATCATAAATACAGTATAAATAGCCTACAGTGTGTGTTCACAAAAACTGTTTAAATAAATAAAAGAATGATTTAAACAATGTTTTACGTCTGAATCTGATAAACATTTAGATTAAACCTTCTCAAGGAGTTAAACACAAACTACATGCAATCTTTCCTGAGAAGTTACAACATTTTAATATTCAATAAACAGAAATAGGCCTATTTGTTGTGGATGCTATGCTTTTGAACACTTTTCCTCTGGCATGCTGTGTTTTAATGTTTTAACTACATAGATAATTGCTTATCATGATAATAGCAGATTGTCTGAGAAAATAGTTTTGTGCAAATAACAAGGTCTATCTGTTTCCATTAAATATATAAATCCATTAAAAAATACCATTTGGCCAGTGGAAAAGATTGAGAAAAAATGTTTCTGGCGTAGCCCTAATTAAGCACGATTTTATAGGTCTGCATATTTTTGGCGCACGTAAGCTACACTTTTAGTAAGGATCCTGTAAGCACCGTTTTATAAATAAGACTCCATGAAATCCTGTTCCTGGAGATCTAAACTGCTAAGTTCAGCTCCAATCCTGATCTAACACAACTGACCAGCTAATTAAGATCTTCGTGAGCACTTGATCATTATACAGTTTGGATCTGAACTCTGCAGTGAGTTAGATCTCCAGGAACAGGACTGGGCAAACCTATTATTTTAACTATTAGTTTACATTAGATTCCAGATTCATTTACGTCATCATTAAAAAATGACTAGAAAACTTTGGTAGCCTACAAAGAAACGGACAAAAAGCTTAATAGCTAGTTGAAACCATTGACCACCAAATATTCGGCATCAAAAGCGTAAAGTTAAGACATAGCTACACTATCCGAATGTGCCGGAGTTTACTGATGAGGAATTTGAGGAGTAATTTACTATTTTTAAATAAACCTACATAAATTAATGAACGGACGGTTTGATTATGGAATTAAAAAGGTAAAAAAGGGAGTTAAACATCGAAATTTACAACATTATCATTTTTTTCAATATTAATGTAGCACTATTTAACAACATTTTTAATAACATAACATTTCTTAATTTGTCTTTCACGTTGTGATATTAACACTGCTTGTCTCGTGCGTGACGTGTCTTCATATTAATTGTGTATTATTTTAAGCATTAATAAAACAATTAAAAAAAACTCACAGAGATGATGCGAGCTGTGTGTCATCTATCAGCCGCTGTCTTTTTCTGTGGGTGCCGGTAAAATATCGCGCTAAACACTCCAAATCAATGTTGCAGTCCGTTCATTCTTGTCTGACGAAAGAACTTTAGCCTCAACTGAACTCATTTGATAAATAATACCATGTAAATTGTAATAAGACTGTGCAGTGCTATGGACGTCGCCATTGATATTTACTTTTTTTTCTTCCAGTGTCCAGATCAACAGCCAGATATCGCGAGAGTATAAAACGGGTTTATTTGTTCGTGCATCAGACGCTACTAAAATAATTATAACTTACTTCAGTTTGAATAAATGTAGGTCTAGGTAAAACTGAGGAAAGTTTTAAATAATATCTTTACGTGTAATATATTATTCTCGTGTAGGCTATATATAATATATAGCGTATACTAAGTTCTAGCTAAGTTAGCCTATACTAAGTAGGCCTATATAAAAAAATCTTTTTGATCACTGCACTGTAAAAACAAAAAACTAAACAAAAAAACACAGATGTGCTCTTTGAGAATATGTTTATTAATACATCACCAGAGGGCAGCAGTCAACACGCTGTGATGATCTAGAAGAGGAAGCACCTGAAGACACAGCAGCTGTGTGCAATGGTCATTCAATGGTAATTATGGCCAAAGTGTGATATTATCTAAGCATTAGGAATTAAAGAGTACTACCACATCTGAAAGACACACATAATTGTAAACTGAAATGTAAGCTAACTGTGGACTTGTGAACAACCACTTAAACAATGTTAATCTAAACACTGCCATTTTCAGTGATCCTGTTCCTGAAAATAAAGCCTTTTGGTTATTTTAATATCTCTAGTTAAAATGTAAAGTCAAAAGTTGAAAAAAAAAAAGAACAGCACACTGCATTTCCTTCCTACTTTCATTTCCTCTTTCTCTGAACAAAACAGAATGCATATTATCTCCTTTTTAATTTTTTATTGTTGAGAAGTGGGGTTTGTTGCAAATATCAAGAAGGTGAGTTTTACAAACCTGACCTTAAAGTTTCATAATTTTTTCTTCCTTTTATTATTGAATAAGTTGATTCTGTCCGGAAACTTGTCAGTTATGATTAGGCTTAGAAAACAACATATCCTGTTCAACTGTCATTTTTATTTAATCAATACTCTGATTATTACAATACTCTAGTGATTAAGTTTACATAAATCTAGCCAGGTAACTACAAAATGTATTATATTATTATTTAACATGTGAGTAAACATTATGCTTGTGACTATAATGATGTGATTGATTATCCACATCATCATCATATAGGAATTCAAATATTTTGTTATAGGGACCCGCATATTTGTAATTTTCCAGGAGATGACAGTTTAAAACCGATCATGCAAGGTCAGAGGTCAGCTATGAAACTCCTTTTTTCATAATTTTTTTAACATTATTTTTATTTGCTAATGATGTTCTATATATGTTTGTGATTTATGTATTGTTAATACACTCTTTAAGCTTGTAGCTATCTCACTGTCTACAGGTGTTGGAGAGGAATTCTACAGTCATCTACTCAGCTGTTAAAGCACAGTGAGCCATCACATTGGAAATTAATGTATAGAACATTATTCCATTGATGTATTACTAAATGGAATTGAAATCACCAAATTAATCCTAATCTTTCTAGTCATTCATTATTTTGGTATATTAGAAATTGACTCATGATGTATTTATGTGCAGGTGCATTTCTGGTTTTCTCTGTCTGTAAGCAAAGGGTCTTAAGGTTTTATTTGCATAGGGAAAATAAAAATCTAACACCAACACTATCTCCAAGTGTCGATCAATCTGTTTGCACGCCAGATCGAAACCCCATTGTGGTTTCATTGCTTATCTGCACATCTTGATGAGGGTAAAAGGGGTCGATTTTTGAGAACTTAATACCATTACCTTTATGCCATTATAAATAACTACAGTGCATGTTTCAAAAATAAGCTTTAATTCATATCTTAAAATGTTTTGCATGTTTTATGTGTCTGTGTCGATGTTTATAATGCATAATTTGTATGATTGCAATGAGATTTGAAATGAGGGATATTGTCGTATTGTTTCGATAGATGAAGTTCATGTCACTGGATTCAAATCACTAGAAAATAAAAATCTAACACCAACACTATCTCCAAGTGTCGATCAATCTGTTTGCATGCCAGATCGAAACCCCATTGTGGTTTCATAACAAACAACTGTGTTAAACATAGCACAGTATTTCCTGTAGTGGAAAACAAAAAAATTAAATAAAAAAAATTAAAATGAGAGAGAGAGAGACAACCAACCATTTTAACCATTGAAATATTAATAAAAGGAAGGACTATTTTCAGTTTTGTTTATTTAACTGTGTTTAGACCCTGTGTACTTTGCTATGTTTTTTTATTAATTAATCAGTCCCACAACTTGTTTTACCCCTCATTATCTTGTGAAATTATTGTTGTGTATTTTCTTAAAGCTGCTATAGTTTAACTTAATTTCCCATAATGCACAGTGTTACGTGTGTGTTTCTGAAAAAAATGTTCCGCTGTTATGTCTGTGAATACGAAAGTGAGTAAAAGAGCAGTCATGCTATGTCCATGTGTGTGGGGTACTTGGCCGTTGTATTAGGACACTTGCGGCAGTAAATTTTATTTTGTTATTTATAATTTACTGCCAATGTAATACAACACAAAGTATAGCATTATATGTTCAATTAAAAAAATGGAAATATGAAAAACATTCTAGATTTGCAATGTTGATAACTGTGACTGTGAGACACATCCACAGTCTGTGAGAAGGGTCCATTCCCACAGCATATCACCAATTCAAATGGTGCAGACCCCAAATGAGGGCTGTGTTTTAGTACAGCTAACATATTTTAAAGTATTTAATTTTAGCATTCAACAGTAAAATTATGTACACTCACCGGCCACTTTATTAGGTACCCCATGCTAGTAACGGGTTGGACCCCCTTTTGCCTTCAGAACTGCCTCAATTCTTCGTGGCATAGATTCAACAAGGTGCTGGAAGCATTCCTCAGGGAGTTTGGTCCATATTGACATGATGGCATCACACAGTTGCCGCAGATTTGTCGGCTGCACATCCATGATGCGAATCTCCCGTTCCACCACATCCCAAAGATGCTCTATTGGATTGAGATCTGGTGACTGTGGAGGCCATTTGAGTACAGCGAACTCATTGTCATGTTCAAGAAACCAGTCTGAGATGATTCCAGCTTTATGACATGGCGCATTATCCTGCTGAAAGTAGCCATCAGAAGTTGGGTACATTGTGGTCATAAAGGGATGGACATGGTCAGCAACAATACTCAGGTAGGCTGTGGCGTTGCAACGATGCTCAATTGGTACCAAGGGGCCCAAAGAGTGCCAAGAAAATATTCCCCACACCATGACACCACCACCACCAGCCTGAACCGTTGATACAAGGCAGGATGGATCCATGCTTTCATGTTGTAGACGCCAAATTCTGACCCTACCATCCGAATGTCGCAGCAGAAATCGAGACTCATCAGACCAGGCAACGTTTTTCCAATCTTCTATTGTCCAATTTCGATGAGCTTGTGCAAATTGTAGCCTCAGTTTCCTGTTCTTAGCTGAAAGGAGTGGCACCCGGTGTGGTCTTCTGCTGCTGTAGCCCATCTGCCTCAAAGTTCGACGTACTGTGCGTTCAGAGATGCTCTTCTGCCCACCTTGGTTGTAACGGGTGGTTATTTGAGTCACTGTTGCCCTTCTATCAGCTCGAACCAGTCTGGCCATTCTCCTCTGACCTCTGGCATCAACAAGGCATTTCCGCCCACAGAACTGCCGCTCACTGGATGTTTTTTCTTTTTCGGACCATTCTCTGTAAACCCTAGAGATGGTTGTGCGTGAAAATCCCAGTAGATTAGCAGTTTCTGAAATACTCAGACCAGCCCTTCTGGCACCAACAATCATGCCACGTTCAAAGTCACTCAAATCACCTTTCTTCCCCATACTGATGCTCGGTTTGAACTGCAGGAGATTGTCTTGACCATGTCTACATGCCTAAATGCACTGAGTTGCCGCCATGTGATTGGCTGCTTAGAAATTAAGTGTTAACGAGCAGTTGGACAGGTGTACCTAATAAAGTGGCCGGTGAGTGTATATTGCATTGCAGTGGGAGAAAGACATAACTTGTAGACAAGTTTTCATATTTTAGAACTTCATATTTCAAGACGACTTGAAAGAAGGCTGTTTAATGGCAGGTTGTGACAAGGTTTTTGGGGCATGGGGATTGTTGGGCCACAAAATGTCAGTTCAGTTCAATTTATTTGCACAATTTATCATGTTTTTCGCAATACATTGTTTCAAATAGCTTACCAAAGGTTAGTGCCTTATAAAACCCCCAGCCAGCAAGGCCATAATGCAATAAAAATGGTAATATTGACATTTATTGTTTAATTAAATTATAATAATTATAATTGCTTCCAAAAACAATACATTACATTTTTTATGGCAATGACAGTGGAATTTGTTTTATATTTTTGTAGATTTGTATGTGTTTACAAAGAAACTAAGTTTCAAAAATAGACCTGGTGAGCTTACAAGTTTAGATCACACTTTAGATCACAGATTTGTGTGCCTGAGAGAAACTTTCTCAGGTTATGTATGTAATCCTGTTCGCTGAGAAGGAACGAGACGATGCGTCATGCACTGATGTTGTGGGAACGCTTCTCCTTGAGCCCGTGTCTGAACGCATGTGGGAAAACACCAATCTTGATTGGTGGAGAGGATGGTCAGGCGAGGTGACGTGCATCACAAAGACCATGGGCCCTATTTTAACGATCTGAAACGCAAGTGTCAAAGCGCAAAGCGCAAGTAACTTTGTGGGCGGATCCCGGCGCTGTTGCTATTTTCCCGGCGGGATAAATGCCTCTTGCGCCTGGCACAAATCTAAAAGGGGTTGGTCTGAAGTAGCTTCATTATTCATAGGTGTGGTTTGGGCGTAACGTGAAATAAACCAATCAGAGCGTCATATCACATTCCCTTTAAGAGCATGATGAACGAGGTGCGCTTGTTCCATGGCGCAATACTTTTATAACGGCGCATTTACCAGGCGCGCTTCAGAATCGGTTCACAGCCGAGGAGATCGATGTTCTCGTCAGGGCCGTAAAAGAAAGAGAAGTGACATTGGGGATGGGACAAACCCACACAAATTAGCTTCGGTTATACATTCATATAATAATTTGGGTAAATATGTAAGCTTTATGCCTATTTTTCCCATCGTCATGGACACAACAATGATTTCCCTCGTGTTTTAATATTTTTACTTATAAATGTATCATTTGCAAAAAGGAAAATGCATCTGTGTAGATGAGAGAATCATCTACAGTGTATGCGTGTTGTTCACACTCTGTATTATGACCAAGCATGCGCGCTTAAAATAGCATCTGAATGTACGCTCAACGCGCCAGTGACTTTAGACTAGGTTTTTTCTGGTCAGTGGCGCAATTGTTTTCTGGAACTGCAAAATAGCATGAGGGAAAGTTTGCGCCGGAACACGCCTCCTCTTTGCGCTGAACCGCCCCCGGGAGCGCAAGTGCATTTCTTAGTTAACCGACGTGTGTCTGTGGAGGGAAAAGTCCGCTTTGCGCGGGTGCAAAATAGGAATGATACATGCGTCGGTGTACAAAGTCATTTGCGCCGGGTGCAAGATAGGGCCCCATAAATAGATGCCAGAAATGCATGTAACCAGGTTGTTATTGTTTGAAGGAAGAGATTTCAGACATGAATGAAGTATGGCAAGATAATGCAGCGTCTCGTTCCCTCTCAGGGATCTGGGCTACACACCTGAGAGGTTCCCTTTCAAGTGAAACTTGACACTATATGGGAACATCAGGTCACCATACTGAAAGAATGTCCTGCAGTAATAAAGCCATCATTCTGTTTCCATCACTTAAATAAATTCATGGTTGTAAATTAATAATTGTAATTTATTGATTTAATGAAACCTTTTAAGTTGCAAATATAATTTTCTTGAGTTATGTTGACATATTAATCATTACATTTACTTAATATTGTGTGTAATTTAAACAAAAATTTCTGCATTAAATGATTTTTGTTCAAAATTAGGTTGTATTAATGAAATGGTCTTATTAACTTTAGAAATTGGATAGTGGATTTCTAGTTCCTATAGCATGCTTTGCATAGGATTGGATAAGGAAAATAAATGTTGAAATTAAGTGTTATTTTATTTGTTTTTAGTGAAGGGGAAGTCGTGTTAGTGTTATGTTTGACATTTTAAAGAGTTTCTGAAGTTTTTGTGGTTATCATTTTGCTGAAGAGTATTGTATGAAGGTAAACACTTTTTACACTACAAGCAATGTATGTGATAATGCAGATATAAGTAACATCTTACTTGTTCATTACATTTGCATGTTAAATCAGCTGCATTTGGCATGTGCTATGATAGATGTGTATTTTAAATAAAATTGACAAGATTAAGGTGTTCAGTAGTTGGAACGACTTAAGTAATCAACTTAAAAAAAATGTGTTCCTCTAATTCAATGTTGTTTGTTGGTTGAACATAATTTCATTAGAAGTTGTCATAATAAATAAATAAAAAAACTGATGCAAACTGTTGTTGTTGTTGTTTTTTAGCCAACACATTCTTTTTAGAGTGGGAAAGAGCCTTTCAGGAAAGATACTAAGTCCGAGAACCACACTTGAACTGGGCAAAAAGGAGCAACTAGATAGGCGAACTCCATTTTGCCCGACTCTGGCCAGAACTCCCGGGAGCTGAGGGATTAAGGAAAAGGCGTACAAATGAAGCCTCTGCCACGTTTGTACCATGGAATCCAGTCCTATGGTGGAGCTGGAGGTATGAAAGAAAACAGTGGGTCGACTCCTATGTGGTGAACAGATCCACTTCCTCTCTGCTGAACCTCCAGGTGCAGTCTCCAATCCCTGGCCTCAGCACCTGCCTCAACAGATTGTCTTCTCCCACACTCAAATGCCCTGGAATATAAGTGATAGCAGTCTGCCTTGAGCCCAAAGTATAACAACAGCATCATCAGCCTGAACAGGGAGTGCGAACCTGGTGATTTAGATTTACAACTGACATGTTGTCTGTCAGCATTAACACATGTTAGCCTCTCAGATCTGGGAGAAAATATTTTAGAGCCAGAAATACAACCTTTATCTCGAAGCAATTTATGTGCCAAAGATTTTGGCCTCCCCAGATCCCTTGGACAGGATGATCTTCCATGATCATGCCCCGACCAGTGAGGCAAGTATATGTAGTCACTGTCTTGCGGCGACCAACTGTCCCTAGTGTGAAACCCAAAGTGAGAAACTGGGGGTCCCCCACATAAAACGGTAACAACGTCCTCTGTGCATTACCCTTATTTTTTCAGTGGTTTGCACAATCTGTGGAACCCTCTGCCTTTGAGCCATAGCTAAAAAGGTATCATGTACAGGAGCCTCAAGCGAATTATGTTGGCGGCTGTTGCCATAAAGCCCAATAACCCCTGAAACTGGCAGACATGAATCTCCTGACCTAGCTTGAAGTCCTTCAAAGTAACAAGGATTGAGTCAACTAAACAATGCCACCCCCCGAAAAATCCTCTGACCTGGGGAGAGGACTCTCTTTTTCTACATTTAGTGTCAACCTCTACAACTTCAAGTGAGCGAGGACGGCATCTCAATACCAAACTGCTACCTCTTCCAACTTGGTCAATATGAGCCAGTCGTCGATGTACTTGAGTATGTGAATGCCTTGGAGTCACCTGACCATCCTCTTGGCCAATCAAGATTGGTGTTTTTTCACACATGCTTCAGACACCTGTTCACGCTGAAGTGTTCCAAAAGCGTCATGACGCAGCATCAAGTTTAACTCAAAAGGAAACTCAAGATAGTTTATTTTCGCAAACCATTTCCTGAACTGGAAATTAGCTAATCGTGCACACCAGACTAATCTAAAAATAATATTTGGGTTTCTAAACATGCCTTAATCTATTGATTTAAGATAACCTACAATGGGTTTATTAGAGATGTTTAAAACATGTACAAAAAGAACATAAAAAAAAAACAACAACATGATTTCTTTCTCATGAGTTAGATTTTTTGGACATTTGTTCATAAAAACTCATGTGCTGGTTGTTTTCTGTGACAGGTAGATTTCTGAATATTGCACCGCCCATTACAATTTACTGTCTAGTTGTTTCTTCAAACTCTTGAGTGCATCATTGTATCCGAGGCACTGAAAAGAAGAATCATGCCACTTAAACCTTTTAAAATCTTTATATTGATGTGTGGATTTTGTTCCCGATTCCACGCTAGCGGTGAGTGTCACTTTAACCAATTGATCATCAAAAGGAAAAATATTTTGTCAAGATGTTTTAACTCTTCTCTTTTGCTGTGTTTTTATTTTACCCTACACAACATACACTGATTAGTACTGTAATTGATAAACTATGGAATGATTTAATAATGATCAAACTATTTAAAATTATTTAAAACATTTTCATTTATACAGTACAGTAATCTGTAGGTTTCATCATCTCCATTGTAATCAAATGCAAATTAAATATCTATTTAAAGATGTATATAACGGATTAATATATATATACACTACCGGTCAAAAGTTCGGGGTCAGTAAGATTTTTTATGTTTTTAAATGAAGTCTCTTCTGCTCACCAAGGCTGCAATTATTTGATAAAAAAAAAAAAAAAAAAGTAATATTGTGAAATATTATTACAATTTAAAACAGCGGTTTTCTATGTGAATATATAGTGAAGTGTAATCTATTCCTGTGATCAAAGCTGAATTTACAGCATCATTACTCCAGTCTTCAGTGTCACATTTTAAAAATTATTATAATATGAAATTATTATAATATGATGCTCAAGAAACATTTATGATTATTATCCATGTTGAAAACAATGTTTTATTTCAGGATTATTATGATGAATAGAAAGTTCAAAAGAACAGCATTTATTTAAAATATAATCTTTTCTAACATTATAAATGTCTTTACTGTATAACTTTTGATCAATTTAACTCATCCTTGATGAATAAAAGTATTTTCTAATTTCTTTCCCCCAAAAAAAATAAATAAATTTTTACTGACCCCAAACTTTTGAATGGTAGTGATTAATGTTACAAAAGCTTTCCATTTCAGATCAATGCTGTTCTTTTGAACTTTCTATTCATCAAAGAATCCTGAAATAAAAATGTAAAAAACTGTTTTCAACATGGATAATAATCATAAATGTTTCTTGAGCATCATATTATAATAATTTCATATTGTAATAATTTAAAAAATGTGACACTGAAGACTGGAGTAATGATGCTGTAAATTCAGCTTTGATCACAGGAATAAATTACACTTCACTATATATTCACATAGAAAACCGCTGTTTCACAATATTACTGTTTTTTATTATTTATTTTTAATCAAATAATTGCAGCCTTGGTGAGCAGAAGAGACTTCATTTAAAAACATAAAAAATCTTACTGACCCCGAACTTTTGACCGGTAGTGTATATATTTTAAACGAAAGTAAAAGATAAGAAAAATGTTCCCTTTCGAGAGTACTCTCGTGTTGCGTAAGCTAGCTTACGCTACGGGAAAGCCCCTTTCTAGACATCATTCTACTCCTATCAATCCGTGCAAATGCATGGGAAATCATCCCGGGTATATCAGAATGGGTGCTAAAGATAATAAAACGGAGCTACTCGCTGCAGTTCGCACACAGACCACCGCGCTTCCGAGCCGTGGTCGAAACTACGGTGAAATCAGAAGTAGCACATCTGCTTCGCGCCAAAATAGCGAAACTGCTGAGAAAAAGGGCCATAGAAGCCGTCCCTCTCACTCAGAGCTTGACGGGTTTTTACAGCTGTTATTTTCTCGTTCCGAAAAAAGACGGCGGTCTCCGCCCCATTCTAGATCTCAGACTTTTGAACAAAGCTCTCATGAGGCGATCGTTCAAAATGCTGACGACCAAACAGATCCTCGCGCAAATTCGCCCGGGGGACTGGTTTATGTCAGTGGATCTGAAGGATGCATATTTTCAAATACAAATAGCACCCCATCACAGGCCATTCTTGAGATTCGCTTTCGAGGGTCGAGCTTATCAGTACACTGTCCTGCCGTTCGGCCTGTCTTTAGGACCACGTACGTTTACGAAGTGCATGGACGCGGCGCTCGCACCCCTGAGACAACAGGGCGTGCGAGTTCTGAACTATTTAGACGACTGGCTAATTCTAGCTCAGTCGGAGGCAGAACTGATATCACACAAAGTTTTGTTACTCAGTCATTTGAACGGTCTGGGTCTCAGAATCAACTGGAACAAGAGCTCGTTATCGCCCAGTCAGAAAATCTCTTTTCTGGGGATAGAGATAGACTCTGTTTCAATGAAAGCGCGGCTTACGCCACAGCGCGCGCTCGCTATACAGCGCCTAGCGGCGTCAGTCAAAGCCGGCAATATCACTCCTCTCAAAAAATTTCAGAGGATTCTGGGTCGCATGGCCTCAGCTTCAGCAGTACTACAGCTGGGGCTGTAATACATGCGCCCCCTCCAGCTATGGCTAAAGACACGAGTCCCGCCTCGCGCTTGGACAACGGGTCTCTTTCGTCTCAAGGTCACTCAGCGCTGTGTCGAAGCACTGAAACCTTGGGTGGCAGCCGACTGGTACCAGTCAGGCGTCAACATGGGAACAGTGTCGAAGCTGAAAGTAGTCTCGACAGATGCATCCAACCTCGGTTGGGGGGCCCTGCACGAGGGCAGGCCGATCTCCGGTCTATGGACAGACCTAGAGAAACGCCTACACATAAACTGTCTAGAGATGAAAGCGGTCGAGCTAGCCCTGGAGTTTTTTCTCCCACGTTTGAGGGGTCACCACATCTTAGTCCGATCGGACAACATGTCGGTGGTATCCTATATAAACCGCCAGGGCGGCATCAGATCCCGGAGCCTTTTTACGATGGCCAAACGCCTTCTCGTATGGGCTCAGCACAATCTGCACTCGCTGAGAGCGTCGCACATGCCAGGCATTCTGAACTTGGGTCCGGATATGTTATCCAGAGGCAACGTTCCCCCAGGGGAATGGTCTCTTCACCCCCAGGTAGTTCAGTTAATATGGAGCATCTTCGGCAGGGCGGAGGTCGACCTCTTTGCCTCAGAAGACAACGCTCATTGCCCAGCATACTTCACAAAGAGCAGAGACGCGTTGGCCCACAACTGGCCCAACCGCCCGCTTTATGCTTTCCCACCGATCGCGCTGTTACCACAGGTCATCACGCGAATCAGGGAGAATGGGTGCTCAGTGCTCCTAGTGGTGCGCATTCTGGAGGAACCGCACATGGTTCCCGGAGCTGTCGCAGCTAGGAGGGACAGCCCCTTGGCCAATCCCAGTGAGGAAAGATCTCCTCTCCCAGGCCAAAGGGACGCTATGGCATCCCCAACCAGAACTGTGGGCCCTGCACGTATGGGCCCTCAACGGGTACCTGTTAACCTCCCGGAGGGAGTGTTAAATACCATCACAGAGGCTAGAGCGCCTTCCACTAGGCGTCTTTATGCTCTAAAGTGGTCAGTGTTCTCGAGCTGGTGTTCAGCACGAAACATGAACCCTAAAAACTGTGGAGTAACGGAGTTACTCTCCTTCCTCCAAGAGCTGTTGGACGCGGGCAGGTCCCCCTCCACGCTCAAAGTGTATGTGTCGGCCATTGCGGCTTTTCTAATGCCAGTATCTGGTCAATCATTGGGGAAAAACGACCTAGTCGTCCGTTTTCTTAAAGGAGCCAGGAGGTTGAACCCTCCTCGACCTCCGTCGGTTCCCGTCTGGGACCTTTCCACGGTCCTAGAGGCCATGAAGGGTCATCCATTCGAACCTATGCAGTCGACAGACTTAAGATATCTCTCGTTCAAAACCGCCTTCCTGTTGGCTCTCGCCTCAGTTAAGCGCGTGGGCGACCTGCACGCGCTCTCTGTGAGCGCTACCTGTCTGGAATTTGGGCCCAATGACTGTAAAGTTATTCTCAAACCGAGACACGGTTACGTTCCTAAAGTGCTTGCCACTCCGTTCAGGACGCAAGTCATTTCACTGTCAGCTCTCCCTGCATCTGACCGTGAGAGGGATGTGAATTTTCTCTGCCCTGTCAGGGCTTTGAGGATTTATGTGGAGCGCTCCGCTTTGTTCAGACAAACGGAGCAACTCTTTGTCTCCTTTGGTGGCCGCACTAAGGGCTTGGCTACCACAAAACAGAGCCTTTCACGTTGGATAGTCGATGCTATTTCATTGGCTTATGCTTCCAAAGGTCTCTGCTGCCCTCTGGGCGTTAGAGCTCACTCTATTAGAGGCATGGCCTCTTCGTGGGCATGGTCCAATGGGATTTCATTACAGGATATTTGTACGGTGGCAGGCTGGGCCTCTCCGTCTACTTTTATCAGGTTCTATAACCTAGAAGTTCCCGCACTACAGGCTAAACTATTATCAGTTTAGCCGCGCTATAACAGTTATACTGCCGATTACGATTGGCAGACTGTGATACAATGTGTAAGCATTAGTCATGTAGCACTTAGGGTCCATGTATTTCGGCCCCATCCTACACATTCCCAGTTCAGCCCCCCCTGTGGCCTGAACTTAATTAATCGTCTATGAGCCCCGGG
The DNA here is from genome assembly GCA_031834385.1 of Semotilus atromaculatus. NCBI lineage: Eukaryota > Metazoa > Chordata > Actinopteri > Cypriniformes > Leuciscidae > Semotilus > Semotilus atromaculatus. Next base: position 28,624,357 of record JAULUF010000055.1, on the reverse strand, counting down.
CACTGCCCTGGGACGGTGATTAGGGATTTTCCTTGTGAGCACACACAGCGTTTTACACGGGGTTCCCGTAGCGTAAGCTAGCTTACGCAACACGAGAGTACTCTCGAAAGGGAACGCCTCGGTTACTGACGTAACCTCGGTTCCCTGAGATGAGGGAACGAGTGTTGCGTAACCTTGTCGTGTTGTGCTTAGTAAGTATCGCTTCAGTCGATGAATTCAAGGCACCTATGGGTGACGCGGGCCTTTATAGCGTTAAGCCACGCCCGTTTCGGCGGGCTCTATCCCATAGAGGGTACGTTGCTCCCCTAATGGCTCACAGGCTAGCCGCATCTCCCCATAGGTTGCAGCAATTGCCGCAGAGCAGCCAATAAGCGCGCTAGCTGCCTCGCTTAGGTCTGCTTGCTGCAGCAAGTGCGTTTTATATTAAAGCAAATTATAAGGATAATTTTTAGGCTTCAATCTTCTCGAGAAAGGGGCTTTCCCATAGCGTAAGCTAGCTTACGCAACACTCGTTCCCTCATCTCAGGGAACCGAGGTTACGTTAGTAACCGACGCGTTATTCCAGAAATATCACTCAAACACGGAAATCTACTGGAGTTGAACATTACATGACAGCAGAAACTTAAACATGTCAGTGTATCAATGTCAGTGATCAACAACCTGACAATCCAAAATACAGAAACAGTGTATACTAGCCTCTTTTCAAAACACTGGTGAACACAAAATCCTCAGCTGATGTATTAGCAAAGTTTGTGGGTTTTGTCTTGCAAGGTTTCTTATATGTAGTTGTAATTGTTTTTCCGTCTACAAAGAATATCCACCAATTCAAACTGCCCAAAAGGATGGTGGGTTGATTTTCCATACAGCAAAAATATTTTAAAAGTAACAGTAAATTTAGTTATAAATGTAAGAAAGTCATACAACATTTCTCACAATCGGTTCTAATACTCCATCTTCCAAAGTTCAGCGTGGATCTGATGTGTCTTTGCGATGCGAGGTCTCTCTCCTGTCTGAATCCTCAACATTACAGTGGGAGAGAGATGGAGAACAAACATCCAACACCACTCTACTGTACAACAACTCTGCCTACATCATCTTACACACCGTTGATGAACACAATCAGGGCAAATATTACTGTAGATTGATGGAAGATGGAAGAGTAGCAACGGTTAGGATTCACACACTTAATGTCAGTTTAAGTAAGTATATTCTTTTATATCAAATCTGTGGTGTATGCCTAAATAATAATATTTTCACTAATAATACTAAGTTAAACGTGCAGAAGTTATCTTTAGGCATGAAGACAGTGCTTTTTAAACCTAAAATGTACTGAGATGTATTCACTGAAATTCACCATGTTACTATTGTCTTTCCAGATTCATATAATGGAAATAAAAAGAATGCCATTTACAGACAAAGCTCTAATAATAGTGACGTATCACTGATCTGCAAGTCTAAAAGGGAACACGAGAGCTGGAAGTGGACCTGGGAGCGGAGGTTAAATTTAGAGACTCTGATAGCAGTTGAAAAAGGAAGAGAAGTTCAAGTTATAGGACCAATTAAACCAGGAAGACTTTCTTCAACCACATACAATAGTCAAGTTTTTATCTTTCACATCTCACCTGTGAACTTTAATTATAGTGGGACATACAGGTGTATTACAAATACTGGTGTCTACACAACCACAATACTACACACCATCAGAGGTTTGCAAATATTAATCAGTCAGTCAATCAATAATAATAAATAAATACATTGATTTTTCAGCTACATTTTGTTCAGTGCATTTAAAAAGCCCTGATGTTGCTGTTGATTTCAGTCTCAGTGGAGCCCCCTGATGGTGTGTTGAGGAAAAGGTCAGTGATTCTTACCTGTGAGGTTTCTGAAGTGACTGATTCAGTGAAGCTGGTCTGGCTCAGGATGGAGGGGAACAGAGGAGTGCTGGGAGAACAGCAAAATATGACTGAGAAAAACAACAAGTTACAACTCACAGTGAATCTGTCCAGCAATGAAACAGAGCCGCTGCACTGGCAGTGTGCAGTTTTTACTGAGGATACACTCAGAGCTCTGGCTCCTATAACAATCGGTCTTTCCTCATCAACCACTAATGCTCCAGTTACATCATCAGGAACCCCAACTGTAACAAACCAGAGTAATATTTTTTAACCATTACTTTACAGTATTTTTTCACCCTTAACTCAGAATTAGATTGTATATTTTAAGCGTAGCATACAAATAGTGAATTGTCACAGTGTAGTCATGATGCAGGCCAGTGTTGGTGTATTATCTGACTCCACATGTTTCTGCAGAAGATATCATGACACAGACCGTGATCATCATGGTGTGTGCTGTCATTGGCACTGTGCTGATTCTGCTGCTGGAACTTCTAGTTTTTAAAAGTCAGCGAAAAACAGGTGAGCTGATCTCAGAGATAGTATGAGGAGGAGAAGATGCTCCATAGGAAAATAAATGGGACAAATTGTTACACTCAATGTGACAGCTGGATAATTGTTGTGACTTTCAGTTAAAAAAGCTAATTGCCTTTTCACAGAGACATTTACTATATTTTTTGTCTATGCGCATTAGCTGGATAAGCCTGACAGACACAGTTTTCATCAGGCGTAATATAATGACGCTTTTGCCAAAGCGTCTATATCGAATGCGCATGGCACCCTTTAGCGTCAATATGAGACGCCGATATATATGGGTCAGGAGGCGCCTCCTAGCGGTCTAACCCTAACCCTACACCATACCTAAACCTACCCATCTCTCTGCGTGTTATATTGACGCTAAAGGGTTCCATGGGCGTTGGATTTAGACGCTTTGTCAAAGTGTCAGAATATGACGCCTTGGGATGAGGATGCGTTGGTTTTTCTCTGTCTTCATTCAAGATATGAGATGTACTTGTATACCTTTTTTGCGCACATAGTTAATAAAATGGCTGCTAAATCAATTGGCTGGTCTTAAAGAGATATTGGCTTATATCTGCACATTAATATTGCACATTAACCTCAGTGTGTTCTTTACAATGACAAATCTATGCTAAATCTGTGTCTATTTTTTCAGGAGATGACAGCTGGTTTAAAACCAATAATGCAAGTCCAGATGTCAGGTGAAAACATGTTCTTTCATAAACATTTTAGACTGTCGTTTTGATTGACTAAAGATACATGTGTTATATTTGTTTGTGATTTACAGTAAAAGTACACTCTTTAAGCTTGTATATCTCATTATCTACAGGATATTGGACTATACTACAGTCATCTATTCAGCTACAGCACAATAAGCCTTCACACTGGAAATTCATGTAGGCTACAGAAACTTTTTTTTTTTTATATCATCATTGAATGGAATTGAAGATATCAAATGAATCTTGTATTAACAATAACAAGCTAGTCATGCATTATTTTGGTAGGAATGAATTAAGAGTAATAAATGTTGTTCTGCTCAAGTGAGATTGTGAATGTGCTCTATCTGTAAGTAAAGGGTCGTTGGGTTTATTTAGGAGAAAACAAATACCACGAACATCATCTGAGTATAATCAGACTTGAATCAATATGTTTGCATATCAGAAAGAAACCTCCATGTGGTTTCATGACACGCAACTCTGCTAAATTTAGCAACGTATTTCCTGGTATAAGCGAAGATGTTTTGGAAACACTTTATTTGAAGGTGACGTAGTTACACGTTAGGCTATACATTACAGTAAATTATGCATAATTGCAAGTATTTAACCCTAAACCAAACCTTAATCCTAACTGTAACTCTAAGGACATGTAATTAAGTTGGCTTGTGAGAGCCAACTTACTGAAATCCTATTTAAACTTATTATTATTATTATTATTATTATTAAGTTGGCTTGGAGAGCCAACTTACTGAAATCCTATTTAAACTTATTATTATTATTAAGTTGGCTTGTGAGAGCCAACTTACTGAAATCCTATTTAAACTTATTATTATTATTATTATTATTATTAAGTTGGCTTGTGAGAGCCAACTTACTGAAATCCTATTTAAACTTATTATTATTAAGTTGGCTTGTGAGAGCCAACTTACTGAAATCCTATTTAAACTTATTATTAAGTTGGCTTGGAGAGCCAACTTACTGAAATCCTATTTAAACTTATTATTATTATTATTCTTCTTAGAAAACTGTTGACTTTAATGCGGCCTAGACCGTTAACTCCACATACTCCAAACTCGGCTCAGACCTTTGACCTATTCTGAAGTTAGTTGCTATGTCTTTTCTAACTGATCGGACTTACGGTTTTCCTAAAAATGACGATCAAAACTCGGAAAAACTCCCATTGACTTAACATTGCGGAATTTTCAGATTTTCAAACTCCCCAACTGTCAA